>CM076653.1:4602840-4624674 GCA_038496675.1 Rachycentron canadum
GGTGGTGGGAGGGCTCGAGCAGTGGAGGGAGGGGTGTGTGGTTGGGTGGGGGGTGAAATAAATAGAAATTGAATGGCTTGTGTGCGAGCAGAGAGAAGTTCTGAGGCGGAAAAAAATATAAAGAGGAGTGAGAGAAGACACAACGACAATGATGGAGAAACTTTTGATAGTTGTGCAATTCGTTTGGAAAGTTGGCACTGGCGTGCTCAGGACTTATAAGTCCAACATAATGCCACTCCTCTGGCAGTCTTGTCACGAGTTGCACAAATCCAGGGGCCCCGTCAATCAACAAAAGGAGGTTGTTGGAAAGGAATGGAGTCCACCTGTTTGTCTTGTGGCCCAAAAGTCTAAAACCCCCAGACTCCATTGTTCCCTGTTGGATACAGCAGACTAGATTATAGGTCATAGTATCGCGCAAGGATTCACACAGGTTTCAAAATAAATGCCAAAATGGTGCATTCGCTTACCGCAAAGAAAAATCCTGCCAGGAGGCAAAAAAACAATATAGTCTGCTAATGCATGTGAACATTTATCTCTGAGAGGATCTATAGTCTCACCAAACTGTAGCTCACTATTGTCAACATTGATCTTAAAAGTTTTAACAAGTAAATTGCCAAGAGTCCATTTCCCCACTGTAAACTAATGCCATAAAAGGAAACCTTATGGTCCATCAGGAGGCAAGATATTCTCAATACATCTCAAACATGCTAATTTCTTTAATTTGGATGATTGTCACCAGCCTCTGAAACATCTTTTGTGCTCTTTATGACAGATCACCAAATTATAGCTCCATGTTTTAGAACAAGCCTTAAAGGTGTCACAAATAAAATGCAAAGCATGGATTCATCCGCCATAAAGGAAAACCAGTGTAAACTAGTAAGAGGAATCACTGGAGATTACAGCTCCTCACCTCATTTGCCATTATACAGCAATTAATGCCATTTGTTGTGTGCATGTCTTTGGGTAGGTTGGTTGTGACCTCACTTTTTACAATTATTTGAAGGATTCACAAATAAATGCCAAGTTTTCATTCATCCACAATAAAAGAAAACACTTCCTGAGAAAAAAAACATATAGTTCAGTGCAAGCATCTGTAACTGGATCCTACAGTAGTTCAACCAGCTGTCATTATATAACTATGAATTGCCAAACAAAAACAGTGTCGTTCTAATTTCTTGTCTTGTACATTTGCGATCATCTTCAACACATCCACGTCTGTGTTTGTGCTCCTTTTAAACACAGCACATTTTAATAAGACAGGGCTGGGTCAATAAAGTGTCTTTGTGGGCATGCAGTGCTGGAAACCAGACACACAAATGTGCTGAAAATGACACGTCCATTGTCAGAGTGAAGCTGAAGCAGACGGCTCCATGTGTAGCTACAACCAGCCCGTGTTCTAACATCCAGGGGAGAGCGATGTGAATCTCAATCCCCATAATTGATTTTGATAAACTAACATGCATGGTGTGAGGAAGTCCTCATGCATTGAGAGAAAATGAGAGTGCGTCCGAGAGGCCAAACCCCCGCGCCCCCCCCCCTCCACCACCACCTCCCCAAATCAGCAATGATAAAAGTGGAGCTGAAATGGGTTGTGGGATGGAATCAAGAGAAATGAGATACACCAAATTAGAAGAGATTGGCCTGATGGGCTTGGATTAGAAGGAAAAGAGGTATATAGGGAGGGGATGACGAGAAAAGGAGGGGAGTGAGTGAGTGAGTGAGTGAGTGCATATGTGAAAGGTGGGGAGGTGGGGAGGAGTGGAGGAGGGGGGAGGGGGTGGGGGGGTGAGTGTGTGTGTGTGAGGGAAGGGGGGTCTCGGTACTTGGCAGTCTCTGGGTATCTCAGGTTCTCTCCGGCCGGGAAAGCGGTCGATATTTAATTGTTATTGCTAGCATGGAACGCACGGAAGCGGGGCCTGTACGAAAATTTCTCATTTATTTGGTATTCTTGTTTTCTCTCCTTTTCTTCCCTCCACCCACCGCCCCCTCTTTGCGGGGTGAGCTGGAGGAAAGTGAGGGGAGGTGTACGGGAGGTGTGGTGGTGGTGGTGGTGGTGGTCTTGTGTGCGCACTGGGGGCAAATGGAGAAAGGGGGATGAGATCCTTGGATGAAATCTTGAAGGGTGGTGGGGGAGAAAAAAAAACGTTGCGTCCTCCTCTCCCAAGTTTAGTTTCTGTCCCTAGACACATCCACCCTCTTCTATATCTCTCACCTCCGCGCTGCCCCCACCCTCCTGTCTGCCTCACCCCGTCCACCCCCACCTGTCCAAAATGAAAAATCCGTCATTTTCATCAAACGTCCAACCAAACATTATCTACACTCCATTCCCAAAGATCGAATCTTATTTAGAGGCGACGAGATTCGCCATCTGTTTTCAAATTTCATTCCTCCATGAACTTTATTTTCCCTCGACTTTGGACAAAATTATAACCCGATCGATCCGCTTTCTGGCCACCACCCGTCTACATATACTTTGCTTGTGCGGTCTCTTCACTGTGCAGGTCAATTTTCTGTCTGGCGTCCACGGGAACACGTGCAGAACACAGTCTGCAGCTGATAGAAACTTAAATGCAGTCGGGGCTGATGTAAGGTGGAGGTTCAGGCTCTGAACCTTCTGTTCCCCCTACCCCCCACCCTCTCTCTCTCTCTCTCTCTCTCTCTCTCTCTCTCTCTCTCTGTCCGTGCGCTCTTCCTCTCATCCCTCCCTTCGCCCGGATCTCTCCCCTCACACCTGCCCGTTTCTCTTCCCTTTTCCCTTTTAGACTTTGCTTTCATTGCTAATGCAAACTCCACCATTCAGCTTTCGAACAGTAGCAGGTTGCAGCAGCGGAGTCCCTTTTTATTTTTCCTGTCAACTTTTTGTTGCTCCGAGGACAACTTTTCTCTCGCTCTTGTCCTGTGCGCTGCTTCCCCATCTCACTCATCTCGATTCTTTTCTCTCTCCCTGCGGGCGATATTCACTCACATCCCCACTCATAGATCACGCCAGAGTAACTCTTCACCCGTGTAGGTTCATTCTGGAGGAAGGATGCGCGGTCCGACCTGTTAAATTGCCCCGATTACCATCAGTCCTCTGCGCACGTCGACAGGATTCCCAACAACCCAACTGGGAGCTACTGGTCAGGTCAATGAAGGTGCGTCGGTGAAGGTAAGCGTCCTGCTTCCTTATTCTGTTACTGACAAGTGGCATTAATAATTGAGAAAGGCGTCAGAAATCAGATTCTCATGAGAAATATACTGCACTTTGGTGAGAGGGGGAAACATGCGCACCTCCTGCAGAAATTGATTGATGTAGGCGGTGTGCGCTTGTGCGCCGGAGAGTTGTCGAGCAGCGCGTAAGGACGCAGCACGTCTCGCTGCAAATAGATCGGCAAAACAATTCCTAAAAGATTTCTGCTTCAAAGTGAAAACGTGTCTGTGCGTTGCATTAGATATCTCAGCTTCAAGGACCGAGAGCGTAAGGAGAAGGACTGATGTTATGGACAAAATGTAAGATGAGAAATGTCAGGGAGGTCGGGGAGGTGCAACACAAACTTGGGGAATGAACGAGGCTCTTCACTTCAAAAAAGTTGTCCAACTCAAAACGGCTGGTGGGCCTGCGTGTACATGAACATGGGCAGGGACATAACTCAGTGTTTGATAAGTTGTAGGTTATTTTCTGTATGTTGTGGCTGTATTTATTGTATGTACAGACAGGCGAGTATAACCATGCAGTTACAGTGTCAAGGACTCGTTATGCCTTCCTGCAGTAAACCACATCCTCAATGTTGGTATAAGTAATCTCTTAAACCAAAACAGCAATGGTAGCTGCTTTAACTGGCATGTTGCTCATCCTTTGTGCTTTATGGTGCACAACAATTAATCTAACATGTTTACCTTTTTTTGCATCCCATGGCTTATATTAAATGTTATGGATGCTGCAATAAAAAGTAATTTCACTCAGTTTAAGATTTTTTTTTTTATTATTATTATTATTTTATTTTATTTTTTGGTCTTGTGGTCTGGGTGATCTGCTCGGTTTTTATGATTATGATGAACTCCAATCCAAACACAGGGAGTAGAGAAGTGAGACTCTTAATGTCCAACTGATATACACTCTGGAGCTGTTGCTTTGATACAGAATGTGAGCTTCACTTTGTGAGCTCTGAGTTTGTTTTTCGTGTTTGCAAGCTTTATGTTGTGTTAATTTCAGTCCCAAAACAAGTGAATGTACCCAAGAGGTCAAGGTCAAGACTTTCTCAAAGGATAACATCCCTGAGCAGTTTGCTGTCTAGCTGTTTTACACCATGACACTACTCACCATTTGCAGTGTTATGATGATTTTCCAAGAACACTACCAGCTCATGTCTTTTGAAATTAGCTTGATGCTTTTATATTTTATCAAGGAAACCAAAATTCTCAGATATTGACTTGTCAACACTCATTAAATACTGCACTGATGCTCACTGTGAATAATGTTGAAAGAGTAAAACTGCTCCCCCCCACACATGTGATGTCCAAAAAGCCTCCACTGGATATTGTCAGCGTGACCTTTTCATTGATTTCAAGTTCATGTCCCACAAGGTTAAAAACGTCCCTTGTTAAACTGAGATGGCGCTGGCTGTTTCTTTTTTCTTCTCATCTATAGATCAAAATCCATGTGTGTGCAGCATGAATTTATACTACCCTTAGTGCAGCGAGAAATGAGTCATGTCATCTGTGTCTGTTTTGGCCAAGCAGCTGCAGATGAAAAATGTCAGCCTGTGACAGTGCAACACTGCTGCTGTTGTTAAATGGTAGCATCACACAATAAAATAAAAAATCAGAACAAATGATTTGCAAAGCACAGAGAGTGCTAAATATAAAATGGGAGCATAACCAACATTAACTGATATATGACAAAATAAAGCATGCATTGTTTGTCACTTGATAGGTGCAAAGCTATCTTTGCAAACAGTCTCACAAATACAACTGACCACAAAGATAATCTTTCATCACAAAAGGTAGTAGGCATGAGAATTTGAACACTTGAGTAA
Organism: Rachycentron canadum; assembly: GCA_038496675.1. Taxonomy (NCBI): domain Eukaryota; kingdom Metazoa; phylum Chordata; class Actinopteri; order Carangiformes; family Rachycentridae; genus Rachycentron; species Rachycentron canadum. The sequence continues at coordinate 4,607,856 of CM076653.1, forward strand.
AACTTGAGAATGTAGATCTTTTCACTCATTTGATTTGGCTTTAGGTTAGTCTGCCTGATTTTTCAGCTTCAAGTGAAACATTATATTTTTAAAAGCTGCAGCAATTTGTGCCAGTGAGAATACTGTGACAGGAGGAGCAGCTTCTCATTTTTTGACTTAATTGATGAATTATTGCATTTCTTAAATAATCATCACTAATCTACAGATTAGTAGCCTGTTAAAATATTTCCCATGTTTTATGAATACATTTCTTTTTATCTGTTTATTAGTGAGAAATTACATCCTGGCATACACCATGGCTGATTGGCGTATCAAGGTGGTGGAGTTAATATTGATCAAAAATTTCAAATAAAGTAGTTCTGCATTGAAATTCAGTGCTGGTCTCCTTTAAGCAATTGAAATGTAGCAGAGTAGCCTTGCTCAAGACTTCGTAAACCTAAATATCTCCTTCATCATGGAGAGAATCTCCCTTTTGTCGACTGGGGAATGTTTGGATTTCCTGGTAGAACATGGACTCACATCTAATCTAACACCAGCACCCAACAGGGGGAGAGTGACCCTGCCTGAAACTTTTTAAGTTTGAATTCCTCACTGGAACTGGTAGGGAGATGTTTAGTTCCCACTGCAGTTGTAATGTTTTTCCCCCCTCTAAATGGCCATCCCTATATTCCTGCAGTTTTCAAGTCCTCCTGAAAGAACCTCCTATAGACACTGATAATTTGTTAATCAATATGGTAGTTTTGTGCCTATTCTGAACCACATTATATCCGCACCCCCTGTACGAATCAAGGTTCTGTGAGGCCCCACTGCAAGGGAGCATCCCTCCATTGATTAGGTATTAGCTGCACCACCTCCAACGCCCCGCCACTTGTTTGCAAACGGTGCTCTATTTCGGAGGTATTCAAACGTTCACTAAGCATGGGAGCCAATATTTATAGAGGCTTTAACAGGTTCATTATAGTCAGTGGGGATGGTTCCACAGGGGAATGGAGCACTCATAAAGGGCCCTGCGGAGTTAGCCCCCATCCACTGAACATTTGACAGTACAGTCAATGGCTCCAATCATTCCTCATCTGCTTTATGGTTGCACCGACATTTATAGCTGTTATGGGGTTAAAATAAAAGCATTAACGGATGTGAAGGACAAGGGCTATATTCAGCACAGTGCTGCATTTAATCAGGGGTCACTCTGTGTAAAGTCCATAATCCACTTGGTGACAATAAGTGCCACCCCCTGGGTTTTACTTGTGTACACACACTGTTGCTTCGAGGGAGGCAATGGGTGAATGTGGGAAAAAAAATCAATTTAACATTTTGGTCTAAAGCCTTTCATTGTGAAAAATCATGTAGACAAAAGGGGTAATATTTTGACCTGATGTATCTGTCAACAAGATATTCGAATATGCAAGACGTGTAGTAATAGTCACTAAATATGTAATGCTGTATCTGTGTATAGTAATAATTATAATTTCACTCATCCTGTTCTCATGCTTAACCTAGATTTTTTTTCTTGATGCCTAATGTTTTTTAGAACATCTGTGCTGTACCAAGTTTCCAATCAAACTTCCTGCATTAGTGAGCAACATCTTGTCATTTGCATGATGCAAACTAAAACACACGTCAAATACTCTAACTATACTTAAAAGTATAATGACATTCAAGTGACAGTGAAATGTAGCCTTCCTCCTTTTTCAGTGTGTTGTTCAGTGCACAAATTTGAGTTTTAGAGCTTGTGTTCACTCGTTTCTCTCCCCTTCCTCTTCCAAATCATCATTATTCTTTTGCACTCCCCACAGTGCCTCCTTCAAGTGGAGCTTCTCTCTGAATTGTGTCTGTTGCTACCTGACTCCCTATTTGTGTTTCCCACTTTCTTCCCCATCTTCCACCCAAAAGCAGCTTTCTTTTTAGACAGCATGCCCCCTGTTTTGGAGTTACTGACCCCCCTCGGCTCTCGCCTCTCCCTAGCCCGTCTCCCACTTAACCCCATATTTCACAGCTGAACTACGGCTAATTTCCCCCCAGTCCTCTGAACAGTGCTCTCTATACTGCTGGAGCACGCTTAATTACCCACAATTAAAGCCAAACGCTAACGAGAAAATTGCTCTGTTATGAAATGACTTCAAAAGCAGTAGAGTAAGTAGAATGGATTGGAGGAAAAGTTGGGTGGTAGCCTCGGGTGGCAGGGAAGAGCATCTCTGCTGTGTTTTCCCCCTCAAGCCGTCTCAGTGGAAGGCAGTAAGCAAAGACACCACTGGCAACACCCAAAGCTGTAGACCACAATATTCAACAACTAAACTCAAGTACTAGCACTGAGAAAGCACAAGTATTCACTTAAGTAATGGAGGAGAGTATGAAAGCTTAATTTTAAAAAGGGAAAAGACTTTAAACACGGCAGCTCAATATATGCTTTAGGTATCTCACATAAAGAAATGTACATCACATCATATTTCGTGGCCACACGGGGATAATGCCAGTTGTTCTAGCTGGTGTGACCAATAGATTTTGAATAGATTGACTGCCCTCTGTATGATGCGAAATTATGGTCGTTCTCTAAGGTGATGCTTATTACATTTCACGTATTGAAAGAGGCAGCCTGTAATCGTTGTACATGCCATGGTCTTTTGAAGGATAACAGACATACCATTCAAGGACATATCACACCTGCCTGATGTAATTCTGAAAAAGTGTGTACAATATTCTAACCAAGATAAATTACAGGCTCAAGTGACCTTAGACAAAGTGTTTGGAAAACCATGTTTTTGTGTCGCATCAAATGTATACAGACTTTAAGAATCAAGTACCTAAATGTGACTGTGCGGGTGTGTTTATTGAATGCTAACTTTAGCAGTCAAACATGCTCATGGTGACAGCATACCATTACTTCACTTTTACATTTACATTTACTGATTTGGCAGATGCATTTACTAAAGTTTCAGTGCAGAAGGAGACCTTGATGTTAGTACTAAGTACAGAATAAGATCAGGTAAAGAGGTGCACTCAAAGTGCATAGTAAGTGCTAGTTAGGCGTGTCAGGGTGTTGCTGGCGTTAGCAGAGGAAGAGATGAGTCTTTAAGAGCATCTAGTAGATAAAGAGGGAAGCCTCTGATCTGATTTCATTTGGTAGCTTGTTCCACCATTGAGGAACCGCAGATGAGAACAGTCTGGACTGCAATTGCTGTGTGTGCAGGGATGACAAGGCCAGACAACATTCCTTGGAGGAACATGGTGGCCAAGAGGGAGAGAAACCTGCTACTAAGCACAAAACAGAGTTACCGCTGGAGGTTAAGTGGGTGTTGATATTTTGCAACTTTAGGTATAAAACAGTAATCTGAAATTTTGACCTGGTGACCTTGCAAAAGATGAAAACTTGGTGGATCACCAGAGTTATCAGAGTTCATCATTAGGAGGACGTGAGCATGTTTAACTACTTTCTTGGAATATCCATCCATTTGTTGTTTACCCCTTTCCCTACAACAGAAAAAAAAAAGTCAGAGAAATCTTTAGAAGACCTTTTTCACAGCCATCATTTTGGCATCATAGCAGTAAAAACACGTTTAACCAACAGTTAACCAACACATTTAACAGCATTACATTAGGGTGGACTGATTTCAGGGTCCTAGTATTGTGCATCCTGTCTCACAGTCATTAATAGGTCTTTGACGGAATTGAGTCATAAACTACATTTGTTTTTGTTTTTCCTGCCATGGCCACTCAAAATGTGTGCCATTAAAAAGATCTACAGTTGTTGAGATATTTCATTCAGGAACAAAGTGGTTGATCGACAGGAAGACTGTCATTGCCATAGAGTTGCGCTACTAACGTGGCTAAAAATATCAAGAGTCTGAAAAAAAAAGTCCCTGTGAACCTCACAGTGAACAGTTTCCATGGGGACTATTCCTTCAGTTGGAAATGGTTCAAATGAAAACTGTTCACTTGTTCACAGTGAGGTCTGGATTATCTTAAGTAGCCAGGACTTACATGTGGAAAGACACATGGCTGTTTTTTATTGCTCTTAGCACCACAGCTGAAATCCAATTCACCTTCATTGCATTGGACTTGTATCTCTGTGACCAAATAAAACTAAAACTACTGCATCTACACAGCTAGACAATGAACCATTGGGGAAGTTATATTTGTAATATGTATGAACTGACTTTTTGCATCACATTTTACTTTGCTACACATAAAAACACATGATTTGACACAAAAATAGCTGATAGATGCCGCCAGACCAATAAACCTTTCAACATTTAATAAGGTTACACTGTGATCATGACCACATTCTTGTAACATAACAGCATTATCTCACAAAACCCTGCTGAAACTACCTTGCAGCAGCCAAGCTCAATTGAGACACCCAGATGTTAGAGTGTGTTCGGCACAATATACCTGACCACAAACCCCATTCCCTGTCACAGAGAAATAAGCCAAGCCATCCACACCATCCTCCCCCTCCTTCCCCACCAACCTCCCAACCCAATCCAATCTGCAGCTGGCAAAATGAAACAAATAAACACTAATTTGGATTATTTACGTCCAGTTTACACCACATGACGCAAGTATGAGAGGGAGAGAAAAGAGCTATATGGTGGGTGGATAATTGTAACAGTGGTAGTAATAAGTGCAGCGGCTACAGTGATAACAATTAGATTTGATTTCATTTGAGAATGCCTCCACAGCTGCTCCCCACTCACCCCTTAACCCCCTTCTTCCCCTTCCCTACCTCCCCCCTCACCCTCCCCTCTCTCCTCTCCCCCTAGATTAAAGTGGGTGTGTTAATTCCGTGGTGTAGCGATCGAACAGCTCTGGCAACAATGGGAAATGGGCTATTGATCAGAACAGCTCAGATTAAGACTAGGCAGTAGAGCTCTTTCTTGCTCTCTTTCCCCTCCTTTTCTCTCCATTTCCCACCTTCTTCTGCCTGTCTTCCTGTCTGTCCTGCTTGTGTCACCCCCCTCCCCGTGTTCTTCTCTCACTCTCTTGTCTTTCACACCCACAAAGAAGAAGAAAGGGAGTCCTTGCATGTATAAGAGAGTGTAAGAGTCTATGAGGATTTCCTTGTCCTTCCTCCCTATCCTGGCTTTCTCACTCTCACTACTCCCTCTTCTAATTTCTGTGCCAACAACAATCTCATCTAACCTCTCCTCCTATTTCTGAACATTAAAAATATATTGTTGTAGCTTTATCTACTCTAAAGGATGCATAGATACTGACAGTATGTATATACAGTATAGAATATAGAAGAGCCGTTTTAAGAGTTCACTCTGCTTCAATTTGACATCCATTCACATGAGATTTTATATCAATCACTCACATCGGGGCCCTGTGTTGTGCCACAATTAAAATCTGCCCTATCAAAATAGCCCGCATACCAAAATTAGCTGTCACGATTGGGCCGCCGGACGGAACACATTGGATTTGCATTGAATAGATATAAAACATACCAAATGTGAGGAGACAGCAAATCCATACAGTGAAAAGTGAGCTAAGAATCCCCTGCTCTACTTATATTAATTAACTCAGTCAATGTGGATGTGATAGGTCAGTTATTCATCCTCTTCCAGCGCCTCCCCAATCTGTCACATATACCTCCCAGGTGTCAGAGGCTCAGACGCTCCAACTGCTGAACAGAGATCAGTGAGGGAGAGAGAAAAACACCCCCAGCAGTGGACATTAGAATGAGCTGGTCTGAGATCAGTGGTTAGAGGTTACTGGCATGTTTCAGTGCGTCTGCATCTGTTTATGGCCTTTTGGATTTTAAAGGTGACACAAACACAACACGTTGCATGCATCTACACATATGGACATGCACAGGTAGCATGCACAGACACACAGAGACAGACACACACACACACACCAGTGGTCACATCAATATTGCCATGACCCTCAGGGGACTGTGAGTATTGGCAAAGCTTTCATCTGCTGAGTGTGTGAGTGTGTCTGAAATTCCCTGCTATTGACACACAAAGACATACGCAAACCTGGCATACAGTAAGACAAAACAGCCATACACCAAGCATATACTCCGAGTGGAGCAAGTGTGAACCCACAAACAAAAATCAGGGCAAGTAGTTGAGAAAGCGTCAGCAGTGATAGAAGCCTCAGACCAGCAGTCGACACTAGAGGGCAATAAAGAGGTGGATTGTATCCGAGTGGATGGTGATGCACTTGTGAGGCTTTGGCTGTGACCATGGCCACATTTTAGCAGTAATCTGCTGATTATTTTCTTGAGTAGTTGGTTTATGAAATGGCAGAAAGTAGTGAAAATGTCCTTCACAGTATCAAGGAGGTGATATCTTCAGATTGCTTGTTCGTCATTGAGAGGCTAGAAGAGATATCAAAAAAAATACTGCTCCTTTCAAAACACGCGTTCAGTCTTGCTTTCACTCACACTGTGGTTAACAGGCATGTAATCTTGGCACAACAAGAATGTGATCTTTTTCCACGGCCAGTCACCAAACTAGATGTCCAGTCGAGAGGAGAACTTCCCATTCTTCCTTCCATCTTCAGCCACCTTTTTCCCCATCCCTCAATCTTATCACCTCATCCTCCTGCTCTCCTCTCCTCTCCTCTCCTCTCCTCTCCTGATTCCCTTGTCATAGACTCCGGTTCTCTGCACTCAAGTGAGTTCCATTGGTTTACCTAATTGATTATTAAGTTGCTGATTGGGGATCAATTAAATAATTAAAGTTTGTTAAGGGCAGAGTCGATTTACTGGCACGAGAGCCGGGGCATACTCACCTCTACCCCGTGTGTGTGTGTGTGTGTGTGTGTGTGTGCGTGCGTGTGCAGATCTGTATGGGATTTCATTTGTGCAGACAGTTGATAGAAGTCATGCTATTGAGTTGAAGACAGATAATGAGTTTCATCATAATGTGGATTTTGCTGCAGGGACAGCAGGGAAAACTTTGACAAGTGCATTGAATTCCTTCCCGGTGATCTGCTAAAGCCAAGCTGACAGGCTGGGCTCGACCTTTCAGCACTTGGTGTTCCAGGCTTCCTCAATATTCACGGAAGAAAAAAGAAATATTGTTGTGTCTGGGCGGCCGTCAGCTCCACAAAGAGAGAAAACTGCAGTGATTCCTCCCAGCCTCAGTTTTGGATGGAGGTTTTCTGTCAGGCACCAGCAGCTCTTTGAAGTGGCCACATTCATTGCTTGTTTTTGGGGGAGAATTGCTGCGTGATTCAAGTTGAGCAACTTTTGGGGTCAGCACGTTGGTGAACACAGTCACTCCTTAGTGGCCGGGAGGTGAGACAGAGGATGGATGGGGCTCCTCCTGTGGCGCTAAATAGAGCCCCGAGTACACACACACCATTATACTACACACTCTCTCTCTCTCTCTCTGTCTGTCTCTCTCTCTGTCTGTCTGTCTGTCTGTCTGTCTGTCTGTCTGTCTCTGTCTCTGTCTCTCTGTCTCATACACACACACACACACACACACACACACACACACACACACACACACACACAAACCTCATATATGAGACACAGGAGCGGAAACGGGTCGAATCCTCCTTCAAATTCTCTTTCCTCTCGGCTTGTCGACCGGGGAAAACAAACCGACCCGAGGCACAGCGAATGGGGATTTACTAATTAACTACTTACACACACACACACACACACACACACACACACACACACAGACACAGACACAGACACTCACACAGACACTCACACACAGGCAGAGAGAGAGAGAGAGAGAGATGCACCCCCCCCCCTCCTTCCCTCCCTCCCTCCCTCTGCTCTCCTCTCCGGGTTCAGGTTGGTAGTAGTGCTGCCTCTCCGGTCGCTGGCTCGCTGCGCCGTCAGAGTGAATGCGTGTGGATAGACTGGTCTGCGAGCTTTAACACCATTTCCTGAAAATAAAAGCCAGAGGTATGTTGTCATCTTTGCACATTCTATTACACACAAAAATATCTTTTCCTTCTTTTTAAAAATATAATTATAATTTGGCAAAGTATAATAATTTGGCTGAAAAAGTTCTGGTTGTTGTATTTGTACTGTGTGTGTTTAAATATATGTCATGATAGATTTGTGTTGGCGATATTATTCTTCTACTGTTTTGCTTCTATTAGAGCAGATATTTTGCCTGTGTTGCCATCAGTTTTAGGATTGCAGTGCAACCCTGCAGCAAAAAGTTGAACCGTGCGTAATTTACCAAAACTCGTACTTGGAATCTTGGATTTAGTTTAGTTTAGTTTCTGCCTTTTCGCTCATGTTTTCTCTTTGGAGACACTGTGGGAGTTTGAATGCTACACTTCCATCTTTTGCAAGCACACGTGCAGGAGAGGGAAACGAACATCCTGGTTTTGGCGTGCATGTGTGCGGCTGCACGGGAGCACTTTGATGCGTTCAGCTGTCGGCGTTGGCCCGGATTAGCCTTTAAGTGTCTCTATTTGTTAAGGCGTCCAGCCCTCACCTCCACTCCGCCGTATCAATCAGTCAATTAAACAGCCACTCACACACGGCGGCTGCACGAGACCGCAGCCGGTGCATCTCTCTCTCTCTCTCTCTCCCCCTCTCTCCCCCTCCCTCTCTCGTCCATCTCTGCGTGTGCGCGTGTGTGTGAGTGACCCCGTTTAATTTACCTTCATCAAGATTGTTGTAGCGTGTGTGTATGTGTGTGTCTTGCTGCTCGCGCTCCATACGATTTCGGATGCAAGTGCTCGCGCTAATACTTTTGTTTATCCTTCAATAGATTTTTTTTTTTTTTTTTTTTAAATGAATCCAAACATATTATTTGTTTGCGTTCACATCACGGCGGAAAGTTCATTCACTCGAAGTTCACCAATTTGTATCTTTTCCTGATCCAACATTTTTATTTTTCAAGTTTGTAGATCCAAGTCCACACACACACACACACACACACATTTCCATCACAAAAATGTAAATAAATAAATAGATCAACCAAGCAGCAACCGCTCTTGGACTGAACTGTGTGACCATCCGTCAATATGTTAACCTCAGCAAAATGCTGAAGTTTACTCTAGCAGGAGCGAAGCCGGTGATTTGGGTGTGTGTTTTCAGACTCGCATGGGAGTTTGTTTCAGAAGTGGGCGCATCGATACAGCGCGGAGCCAAACTTGAAAAAAATATTTGGAATGATCTCTATGTGGATTCGCTGGTCTCTCCCTCTGGTTTTTTTTCTTTTTCTTTTTTTTTTTTTTTAGGTGTTTACCCCCTTACAACTTTGATGCATATTTATGCGCGCCGTGGGTGTACTCCCATCAATTATTTGTGCCAGTATATTTCCAGATAAACAGTGTTTGTAAATCAATACATGCATGTAACTATTGCAGATTAAGAGATCGATCAATGGATCCACCACAACCCCCGACCAATGTTGTTTTTTTTTCTGGCGTCAATTATTCACATCTAACTTTACACAACACCAGCCTTCCCCAGTAAACTTTACGACTGTGTGTGTGTGAGTATAAGTGAATAAACTTTAGTTAAAATTATTTAATTTGAATTTAAACATAACACATAATGATGATTATTAATGCATTTTAAATTATTATAATAATAATGGCTGCACTTCGGTTTTCTAGAACAGTGAGTAAATAAACTGATACTGAATTGCAGTTTCATTTTCTATGAAGTCATTTTGGTTTTGTCTAACTGCCTCCCTCATTCCCTGCTCCAGCCTCGTGGCCCCTCACACACTTCGTCCTCGAGCTGTTTGTGTTCAGTGTGTGTAGTGTGAAGTTTCAGGCCAACGTGTTGAACCTCTTCTCCCCGGTCTCGTCTGTGAGCTCAGGCCGTTTAATTGAATTGCTCTCCCCGCTTTTGTGCCGCTCCTCGCCGGCCGCCTCATCCGTTTCTCTGCTGTCAATACTTGGGTGGGAATATTTCCGACACTAAGTGGCATTTGGGGAAATTTTCTCCCCACGTCACTCACCCTCCCCTCCTTCATCCCTCACCTCTGCACGGCTGAGCTTTGAACTCCTTAACCCGTCCAATTACATTTGTTATAATATCAGCTCTTTAACGCTGCTGCTGTTTATTCAGCACAGACTGAGCAGGCAGGAAGAAGTGTCACCTCTCTGCTCCATTTATCACCAGCATGATAATCATAACAATTAGAATGATGATAATAGACTTAATAATACTAATGACAATACTAATAAACTACTAATAATAATAATTACAAACAATTGAATTAGACTTGTTATTTATAAAGTACGCTATAAACTGTATTTTCGTTTTAACTAATGGGCCCGTTTTATTTTTATTATTATTGTTATTGTTATTATTATTATTATTGTCATTTTTTAATTATTATTATTATCTCGAACGAATATTTTACACAGAAGAGTTTATTTTCTCAAAGCATCTTGGTTTGAACTTCAAACTTCAGCCTTTCCAGTTTAATTATGTTTTTATGGTTCATTATCGTTTTAGAATTGACTTTGCTCGGATTAATATATTTTTGATGAATCTGAATAATTCCTGTTTTTAAAATAAATGTTGGAGAGGAACACAAGACAAGTGAAGTTCTGTTCCGTAATTCAAATTTGACTCGCCGTCATTCATTTGCCAAAATAAAATATAAATACATTCAGGTTCGGGATTTTTTTCTTTCTATCTGTTCTTTTCGTGTTTATTTTCTTTGTAGTTATTATCTTGTAATAAATTCCTTATTTTTATATATATATATTGAAGTTACTCGTGTTTTTATGTCTTTGCTGAGAATCTAACTGACTTTCTCGGGTCATGATCGTGATTCTTGTGGAATTAAGATTTTAGATGTGACCTTTCTGTCTATGTTTTATCTTCTTTACTTAGTTTTTCTCTTCCTTTTTTTTTTTTTTTGGGAATAGACTATTGGCTTTCTCTTATTCCTCAGAGCAGTCGACCTATGGGGGCTCTCACCTCTCCTCATCTCCATCTCATTCGGAAAAGAAACTTCTGACAGGTGCGAGAGGCGGGTTTGATTTTTAAAAAATGCTCTCATCCTTAATGTGTTGTCATCTGGAAAGCAATTTCGTATGATCAAAGTGCGGCTAGTTAGTGCGGTCAATATCCTTTCCAGCAAGCTTCTCATATATCGATAACAAGACAGCAGAGCCTCTCGCCGAGCTGCGTTCAGGGCCTCTGCCTTCTCTGTGGTGCCGATACGTCCCGTGCGTCAGATGAGCTCGAACCCATGTGCATTTCAGAAGAATCCCTCACAAATGCGGCAAAACTGTGAGTCACTCTGGGGATTTCGTGGGCAAATTGTAGAGACGTCAACTTGTGGAGAGGAATAAATATCATCAAGTGCGATAAGGTCGGTCACAAATAGGCGCCAAAGTCGCGCAATTGAAGTGATTATTGGAGTATTGCAGTGATTTTTCTCACTGGCATCTCTTCCTCTCGTTGTCACCGTTACTGTATGGCAGGAAAGAGTAAATAAGAGGATTGATCTGTGGTCTACGGGGCAGCAGTGGTCCTGCGGGAAAACAACACAACACAAGCCCCAGGATCGGCTCCATTCAGCTGGGCCACGGCGCCTCTTGGCCCCTGGCTTTAGTCACTGACGTTTCTCCTTTTTATTTCAGATTTGACAGAGGGGGGGTGTGTGTACACAAATTTGTCCGGTGAGGATGATGTTTGCGGCCACAGAGGGAATTATATTTAATAGGCTGTCTGTTGTGTTTTCAGTGACGCCTTCGCGCGGTGCGACAGCGGCACTCTCCCCCCCCTCACCCCCTCTCCCCTCGCCTCCTCACCTTCCAGGTCGGAACAAAGCGCAGCAGCGAGCGAACTCCCGGGTCCAGTCCGAGAGACGGCGATCGGGCTTCGGCCTCAGGTGCATCTCTGAGGCGGGGCGACGCGGAGGTCCAGGTGGGTGAACCTCCTCCTCATCTTCACCGTCAGCCTCCCACTATATGTCTGTCTGCACGTGCCGTTCTCGCTGCCTTTTCTATTACTCACGCCTTTGTTTTTAAAAGCAATCACAAAAACACACAACGTGTTTTCGTATTATATGAAGCTGAAGTCACTTCAGGTCAAGATGTTTTACAAAGGGAGGAGTCTGCTGTTGATTTAACACTGATGGACACAGCTGCCTGCTGTCCATGTGGAGATAAAAATAAAAGTGAGAGTTGCAGCCAATGCATTTTAGACAAAATTTTAATTGTAAAGGTCTATTAGTGCCTAATATAATATCTTGACAAAGAAATAAGAAATAATTTTTGAAAGCTTCAAGATTATCATGCTCAGATACTTTGATCAGCTTTGGAGGCTTTTTTCCCCAGATTATTTATGTATTTTTTTTATGTATTTGTGTCTTTTCAAACACTTTTTTCTTGCTCTTGAAAACATGTAGCAGCACAGACCTGTCTGTGAATAATCAAAGGTGTCAAATGCAGCGTGCAATAGCCCTCGGCCATAACCGATCACATGCAAGACTCTCCTGCAGCCAGCCAATGTCTGAACTCTTCCTCTGGCTCCTCTGTTCCCTCCTAATTCTTCCTGTCTAATATTAGCCCCTTGGCACACCTTAAAATTTGTGTTTCATTATTCATTATTCAACACTCATTACTATTTGCTACTAGACACACTTCTGCCTGTTACACTCTGAGTCTATAGGGCAATTGAAGGACTCCTCTGTATCTTTCCCACCATCTCCAAGTCTCTGCCCCCCCTCCCTCTCCCTCATGTCCCCCTCTCTCCTGTGGCCCCCATACCCCATGTCGTCTCTCGCTGCCACACCTGGTAACTACAAACTTGTACACAACAATAACAGCCAGATGTATCCATCTATCTCTCTATCTAGCCTGTCGGCAGTTAGTGGAGTGGCTGAGAGACTTGCAGGCGTGAAAGGTCAGTTAATCAATGGCGCACAATTTGACAAATCCCAGCGACTCTTATCATCCTCACGGGCGTTTAGGGCCGAAAGGAGGACCACCGAGATAAATGCTTAATCCTGACTGCACTCCAAGAGAGAGAGTGAGAGAAAGAGCGAGAGAGGACAAGCACCGGAGCGCTGTGAAGCAGATGGGCATGCAGAGAGGTTGGGAGGTGGGTAGGTGGGGGGTTTTTGGCAGAGTTGGGCAGTGGAGAGAAGAGAGAAACGAGAGAAAGAAGGAGACATGGAAGTGGCTGAAAGCAAAACTGGAAGATGAACACAAGTGGCCACGTTTCTGGAAGTGACAGATTCTTCTTTTCTGCGTCCCATTTAGAGGAGGGGGCGACGTCGTGGCTCTCAGATCAGTGAATTCGCCCCAGGCCGGACAGGCCATGTACATGCCTTCTGGGCTGACAGAAATCCAAGTTCACTCTCAGTTATGGCCCTGCTGCTGTGTGTAAAGTTGAGAAAAACCAGAGGAAAACAAAGGTGTATGAGTGGTTGAATTCTCCTGTGGCATGTTAGCCCGCCTGCAGCAGTGTGCAACCAAGAGGAAAATGAGCTTTTGTCCACAAGGCTGGCCTCTTTTTTCCCCCTCAGTTTTTTGAACTGCAGGGGTTTGGAAGGTGGCACAATTTCTTTGCCCTTTACAAAAATCTCCTCCGTATGACATAGTGTCATTTGTTTTTTTACTGAACTGTAATGCACTTGTTTTTTATTTCTTGTTGTAGTTTTTGGTACTAAATCTATTAAGGCTAAAGATCAAAATGGTGTCTTTGTCACCAAAACAAATTTCTTGACTATGCATGTAGTGCATTTGCACCTTCCATCCACGTGCTTTTATCACATGAATGTGTGAGAGCTGCTTGAGCTATCACACAGACAGATGCTCATGTCCTTCATCGCTATCTCAATACAAGTTCAATGTAATTCGATTGAGATTAGTTGCACTGGTATGACAGCAGATCTTGAGTATTGCCAAAGCACTTAGGAGGCAATGACAGGACCACATCGACACGCACTAACACATACACAACACCATGCGACTGGCCAGCCTTGTAGAGGGGCTAACACACACACAGACAAAAGACAGAAATAAGAGACAGAGTGACAGCCAAGTCAAAGAGTTCTGGGCAGAATCTGAGGATGATGAAGTTAAAGGATGATAGAAAGTCGTCGAAAGAGCGTGAAAAGAAGAGGAGAGAAATTATGAAGGGACCCAGATGACGAGCAGAGCTGAAGCATGACAGAGTGCGTCCAAAAAAGATGAAAGAATGATTGACTTGCAGAGCGAGTGACGGAGAGAGAGGAGAAAAGAAGCAGGGAGGAGAAATGGAGAAAGAAAATGAAGAAGGTACAGAGGAGGTGACAGAGAGCAAAGCAGAGAAAGGTGAACGATGAAGAAAGGAGGAAGGAGAGTTCTGGGAACAGATAAAAAGAGAGGACAAGAGATAAAGGAAGCAAAGGAGGGAGGGCAAGAGAGGATAAAATGTATAAGAGTGATGTATGAGAAGAGGGGAGAGAAAGAGATTTACTAGAAGAGAGATTAAGTCAAGTTGTCCCCGGTCAGTCATTAATCCGATTTAAGAGCAATTAAGGTGAGACTGATTCCTTCCTAGAGAGAAAGAAATAGATGGAGAGCGTGAAGAGAAGGGGGAGAAAAGGGGGACATGCCAAGGGAAAGAAGAAAAGAGTGACTTAAAGAGAAAAGTGGGAAAATAAAACAGGTGTCTGAACCCTGAATGCCAGTTAATGGGCAAATTAGAAGCAATGCCATACAGGCACACATTAGAAAACATGGGATGTGAACTTGATTGACACTGTTTTAATATTTGAATACAGACACAAAATATTACTTACAATCAGAGCAACATAAATATGAGGAAGTAAGACTGTTTAAGGTCAAACAGAGGTTAAGGTGAGAGGTGAAATAGTTTTTTAAGGTAGCATGTAAAGCTTGGGTCATGTTGTCCTCTGAATAACAGACACTGCCTTTTGAACAAACCATGGATTTCCCATGAGATCAGGATCATACAGAAGAAGCTCCTGACACTGTCGACAGAAGCTTAATGTGAAAGCAACCAAGCAGGACCTCCAGTTTGCATGTTAGGGCTTTGCTACCAATGAGAGACTACTCCACTGGGAGCAGAAGAAGTCATAAAGTTGAGTTTAAGGTGAAAGTACAGTGGCCGTTTCCCTCCCGTCAACATGCAACAGTGAAGGGCAGAGAGGAGAAAAAGACAGAGACAGGTAGACGGAGCATGAGGGACAAAGTCGACAAATCTCCTTTGAATGAAAATGAAAAAAAAAGAAAAGCACAGAAGCGACAGAGGTAGCCCCCCTCCCTCCTCCTCCTTCTCCTCCTCCTCCTCCTCCTCCTCCTCCTCCAACAAACCCCTCCAATCCCTGCTCGGTGTGCTCTGTTGTTCCAGATGTGTATCAGAGGTCTCAGGGTCGACAGAGGGGTCCCTCCACTGCTGTAGCATTTCTATGTCTATTGGGAGATGGTGGTCCTGATAGCTCGGCCGTCTGACACGTACACAACAGTACATAAATCAAACGCACACATACACGCACTCACTCCATTTATCTCCCACTCAAGCAGTGCGGTGATAGCAGCCAACTCTGCATAGAGTCAGAGAGAGGGAGAGGTTGTGGTCTGTCTTGTTAAGTGGGAAAGTAATGGGTAGCTGTAAAAAGGTTTACTTCTGTTGCTGCCATCTCTATTGTTCAGGGCTTTGCAGTGCTTGTGCCTCTTTTGTTTGATGTGTTTGAACAGTATATAGCACACTCGACTGCATCCATAATTGCTGTTCCACGTAACTACAGGACAACAGTGTGTTATTATGAAGCCTGTTAAGGCAAAGAATGGAGCAAATTGAACGCTGAGGTCATAGATTTTGTTGTGCAACATTTTAGGCATCTGAATGGAAATGGTTTTTACATGATTTCACTGACTCACATCAATGTTGAATACATGTGTTTGTTTGTTTTTTAAAGCAGCTCACCATCATAGGGAAAATTACCTTATACACATCTCCTTATTTTATTTTATTTTTTTCATCCTGGCTTTTCTCCCATCAAGATTCTTTCTATTTTTCTGTGGCTCATCCATTGCAATTTCTACCAATCTGTAGCCCATCACAAGTCCCAGATTGAGAGGCCATTTGGCTGCTGTTGACAGGAGGGAGCAGCTATTGACAGGGCCCTGCCGGGGAGGCGTGTCTCAGGTCCCGCGTCCAAAGCGTTTGTGGCGTTTAATACACTGTAGCTGTGGTCCTCGCAGCCCTCACCCTGCATGCTACTGCCATAGGGATCAATATGCACTGGGGTAGAGAGAAATGGACCATCTGATGCACACTCAGAGAGGGGGGGATGAGGGAAAAAGAGTGAGAGAGACAGCAGGGAGGGGTGGGATGGGGTAGCAAGGGATTTAAAGGAAAAAGAGAGGAACAGGCTTGAAAAAGGGGAGATGGCAAGACCAAAAGGAGGAGAAGAGAAGAGAGGAAATGATTAGAGGCACAGTTAAAAAGACATGGAGGCAGAGTGCTACACAGCACAGAGATAGATAGCAAGGAGAGAAAGTGGTCAGTGGTTGAAAGAGACATTCAGCTGGGAGAGAAAACAGATTGGAGTGAACGGGGATAGACACTGAAAAAGAGGAAGACTCTAGACACCAGGGAGGATACACACAGGAAAGGAAAAAAGACATAAGGGAAGAGAGAAGTGGGAGATAGGAAGGGTAAGGGGGGGTAGATGAAAGGAGGGGGAGAAAAAACAGAGGGGGGGGCGGGTTAGCGGGGGAACGACGAGGAGGAAGGGAGGGGAGGGGGGTAAAATTTCCATCAGGTTTTCAATTGGGGCAGATCAATAGTGTATTAGAGCTCACCTTGACCCCGTCTCTCCCCCTTCTCCCCGGCCCAGCACACAGGCCAAGCTACTCTCCCTCACAGCAGGGGATGGAGAGGGGGAGAGATTGCATT
>CM076653.1:4638761-4650275 GCA_038496675.1 Rachycentron canadum
TTTTTTAATTTTACTTAATTAATTTTGACGAACTTTTTAATTTATTAAATCTTTATTTATTTATTAAATGTGTGAAATGCGGACTTCTCAGTCTCTTAGCACCTTCATCTGTGCGGCCTCATTGCCCCCCTGCTGGATCTCTGCATTTCACTCAAGATCCAACACAACATGGGTGAGTCACAGTTTAACTTGAGAAAGTTTTGTTGGCTTATTACACACAGACATAACTGTTAGAAAAAAAAGAAAGAAAACAAACATATCTTTTATGTTATAGAAAAAAATATCTCCCCAGTCGATTCTTTGACGCATCGATAGAGCCGTTGAATTGATTGTATTTTGCCTGGTGCTGATCATTGACTGGAGGTTTATTTTCCATTATATGATCAGACCCGGTCAATACCATTCAATAACTCTCCTAATTTCTCCATCCTTCATATATTCCTCTTAAGAGTTTATCCTGCTGTGGTATATGTTTCCTCACTTGCTCTATAATAGGCCTATGTATACGAATGCTAGTATATTCTAGTCTGCAATTACACTGATCTTATAATGACAAGAATATAATATAATGACTTACAACTCCTCCATCTGCGTTTTATCCTTTATTTGTATTTAAGTGTCCTGAAAAGCAATGTCCGGCATAAGTTACGTTTAACTTCTGGATCAGCTGATCACACCGCCAACCTGTAATTCGTCCTCGTCTTAATTATAATAACAATAATAATAATAATAGTAAACATATTTGGAAAGAAAAGGAGGAGAGCAAAAGAGTGGGAACAGGAGGGAGTGGCGGGGGAGAAGAGGAGGGAAGTGAGGAAGGAGTGAAGGAAGGAAAGTGTTTGAATTATTATCCTGTATGTGCTTGAGTGGACATGAGACAGAGAGCGGGGGGCGATACGGCGAGGTGGGGATAGAGAGAGAGAGAGGGAGAGAGCGGGCAGGGAGGGAGGGGTGCTTAGAAAGATATAGGAAGGGTGAGATAGGGAGGGAGGGCTGATGATGAATGGATGGAGAACAGGGATGAGAGACGGAGCAGCATGAAAGCGTATCTACGGTGCGCGGTCCCGCTCCGAGGATGATGAAACGTTAATTAAAGTAAACGAGCTACCTGAGCTCCTCGGCTAACCCCCTGTCACACTCTGCCAGGAGACAGAGGGAGGGAGGGTGGAAATTTGACTGAAGAGGGGGAGAAGTTGGATAATCCAGCTGTGGCTTTTAGTTCAAGGTTGATTGCTGTCACAGTCTCGGGCACAGGTGTCATGCGTCTGCGGAGCGCGCATGCGTCAGTTATTACGAGTTATTACTAATCTTTATACGCTTCGCCTGCACACATGTAAATGTATTCATGTTGTTAAGTTTGGGCCATTTATGTTCACACTATTGCCTTTTCTACACGTCCCCAGTTCCCCCTTGCTCTGTTGCTGAATGAGCGTTGATGCGTTGAGCTGCCATCTAAAGAAAGAAAGAAAGAAAAGAAAAAAAAATCTTAAAATGAATTCACCACAGGCTCGCGAGTTCACGAATGCATCTGTCATTAATTGCAAAATCATTTTATTTTGACAGAAAAAATAGGCCCTGATTTCCAAATCACAACCAGTTTCCCGCCCGCGTGTATGTTCCTCCTCTGTGTATGAGCTTTATTTCCCGCTCAGTCCGCGCAAGGTTTTATCCGCCAAAATCACCTTTGTTTCTTTTTAATGCTCATATTCATTCAATTAATCTGAGCTCTAATTCGTTTATATATTTATTTACTCGGTCCCGCTATCACTCTCTCCTTTTTTTTTCATCTCTCTCCAACGATTATCCTGGCGTCTAATTAGAAATCGATGCTGCTGGGCCGGCGGGTATTTGCAATGTGTTTGTGGACGTTGAGAACAATTCCCCGGACAGAAAAGACTGAGAGAAGAAAGAGAGAGGAAGAGGAAACGCTACACTACACTGCACTGCACTATATGCACGCACACACACACACACAAACACACACACACACACACACACACAAATATTCTGACAACCGACTTTATTGCTTGCAGCTATTCTTCTTTCTAAAAAGCAGTAGGCTAAGTAAAAGGGAAAAAAGGGAAAGATTGCAAGGAAAGGAAAATGAAAAGAAAATCATTTTTTAACGACTGACGCGAGGGATTTCTGCAGAATTGTTGAGGAGTGTTTCCCCGTCTTTTAGGAAAACAAACAAATCTCGATGTGGAAAAGCACTTTAAATGTGATGGCCTGCATCTCACCCCAGCCCGTGCTTTGCCAAAAGTCCAGGGAGCCAAATCATCAGAAAGTTACAACATGCAGTGGACTGGCTCCACATGAAGACAAGCGTCCTATTATTATTGTTGTTGTTGATAATAATAACAACATTTCAATAATAATTATGACATTAACCCCAAATCTATCTTTCATTTTGAAGTGATACGTAAAAAAGTCAGATTTCTTTTTTTTTGCCAAGAATTAAGTCAGATTTTCTTTTTGCATTTTTCATATATATATATATATAGTTGCTTAGAATAATTTCAAGTTTCCAAATATAGATTTAAATACCTTAAAATGCCTGCAAACATGTTGCAAAGTTTCACAGTATGTGGTGGTGGGGTTAATGTTGAACAGTGGGCCACAAATTTAGTAAAATCCTCCTCCTCCTCATCTGCCTGGACCCGGTCATTACCTGTCGCGGCGGCGCCTCTCTGATGCTCGCGCCGAGCCGCAGTCGCCTCCTCTCCGCCGCGTCCCGTGGAGAGGAGTCGGCATCGAAGCGACGGGTTAGCGCCATTACCGGAGCCAATCGAACCTAACCGGATTAGCAGCTGCCAGATGAAAAAAGAAAGTGTTTCAACCAAGTGGGGGGGGCAGAAATGTAGGGAATGAGAGCTTCGCACTTTTATTAGAGTAGCTTTACAGCACGGTGTGTTTACCGTCTGTGCTCTGCGTTTTATTGGCTCGCCCCTTAATCTGTTTTACAGACACTGTTTCTCTCTGTTTTCTGTGTTCATCATCCAAAACTAGATGCATCTCTCTCTCTCTCTCTCTCTCTCTCTCTCTCTCTGTCTCTCTGACTCTCTCTGTCTCTCTGACTCTACATGGGTTCACCAGTCAGGAAGTGTCATATCGGGAAATACAGTGTTGGAGTGTCACCCCCCTCTGCATGATGAGGAAAACTGAATAACTAGCTTTTTCTCGTTGTTGCTTCACATTTCGTCAACCCCTGTGATGCTTTACTTGTGCCAAAACCATCACTCTGGGCTCCCTGGTGTGCATGTGTAAGTGTGTGTCTGCGAGAGAGAGAGAGGTTTTACATGTGTGTGAGTGTGTTAGTGTCTTTGTTGGTCTGTGCAGTACAGCACTAAGCCATATTTGAGGCTCCATCCTTGCATTTTCTGTCAGTCTGTCTGTCCATCTTGTATGCTCATTAAACGTCCCTCACACACACACACACACACACACACACACACACACACACACACACACCATTTCTCTCCCTCTCTCTCTTTCTCTCTGAGTCTCTCCCTCTCTCTCCCTCTCCCTCTCCTTCTTCTTCTTCTTCCTCCGCGCCTCACGCTCCCCTTGCCCGTGGCTATATGATCGTGAAAAATGTGTTTACAAAACTCGCTCTCTCGCAGATCAAACTGCACGGACGAATCAAAGACTTTGGAGAGAGGAGAGAGAGGCAGAAAAGAAGCAAGGATGGAGAGAGGGAGAGAGAGAGGGAGAGAGAGAGAAGGGGTATGAGCAGAGGGTGTGTGGAGGCCTTATAATTTTAAAATTCTCTGTGTGTTATTCCTTTTTTTTTCCTCTTGTGTTGAGTGTGTGTGTGTGCGTGTGTGTGTGTGTGTGTGGACGTCTGCCTGTATCTCCTTTGGTAATACAATATCTTTAAGGCCCCCAAAACAACTATCTGTGTCTCACAGTTAAACACGAGATAATGCAATATTGATGTCTCCTTGTCTTTGCTATAACGCAATACTGGGCCCATTCTGGCTGGACACACTAACATGGGCCGATAGTGCCCTTGCACTTAAAAGAATTACTGTGATCCTGTAATAAATTTTAGAGGGATGCTACACAAATATTAGGTCCCTATATAGTAGAGTTAGTGGAACCATAGGAATTAAAATACTCCCAAAGTAGCATCAGGTCACCTTTCAGAATGAGTGTTCGATACAAGACCAAACACCAAGCCCAGACAGGACTGTGTTATTATTTCCTTTAGGGTAAGTTGCTGCTTTATGTGTTTGCCTTTCAAAAGAGAGATTCAGGGCGTGTTTTCTGGCTTCAGTTTTGAGCGCTTCAGTGTCGATAGATGTCTTTGCGAGTCCTTGTGTCCTCACAGTTCACAGAGAATGTGTGCCCTTCATTTTGTAAATGAGCCCATTTAACAAAATATTATTTTACTGGCTGACACTGGGTGGCTGTCACCATCTTAGACAGACTAAGACACGATGGACTAAAACATTACAGACAATAATGGCATTAAGTCCAAGACTTTTTCTCTCTATCAGTGACAAAGTCTCATCTGGTATTTCATAGTAAAACTCTGGCAATAATCTAGATAAAGTCATATCTGAAAAAGAGTTTAGTAGTTCAATTATAAACAATTTTACAATTATTTTGGTTAAAGTTCAGGGTGGTGGTGTATCTACATGGTCTGCAAGAAAACAATAATTAGGTCAAATTTGGATGAGATCAGGGACCTTGAGAGGGCACAGTCTACACAAGCAGAGGTGTGAGGACTTTTATTTTTACAGAGAAGGAGCTCCTTTGTGTTTATGACAGAGGTTCATTGGTAATATTTGAGAGGGGAGAGTGTCTCAAATAATTAGAGAAGGGACAAGATAAATACATAAGAAAGACAAACAGTGGGACACAGGAGAAGGAGAGAGGAGAGGAGAGGGGAGGAGAGAAGAAGAGAGGAGAGGAGAGAGAAGAGGGGCAGACAGACAGGCGGGGGAGCGATTATAGCAGGGTTTATGTATGAGCTATTGATTGAGTCGGTGGTGACTTCTTGAGTGGTTAATTCGGGAAGTGAGAGCGATAGAGAGAGTAACTCACTGACCAGAGAGGGGAGGGAGGGTGAATGGGGGGGATAAAGAGAGAGATAGAGAGAGCGTGATGAGGATGAGTAGAGATAGGGAGGGAGGGGGAGAGAGAGAGAGAGAGAGAGAGGTGCATTACCTCAGGTAAAAGTGTGGAAAACAAGGCACTATTTTTGCAGTTGTAGTTTGTCTTAGTAACTAATGAAGGCACTGTTAACCTTGCATATTGTTGAAATTTGCTCATGTTTCTATGAGTAAGAAATATTTTGGACATAGTATTGAACCTCTTCCCATTGCCACAAGCTACACTTGCACATAAAGGTGATCATTGACTACATCAGTGTTTTTTTGTTTTTTTTTTGGTATGTGGACTATATATAAACAAATTTTCATTTTCTTGCCAAAAAAGCACTGACAAAGAAATATCACACTTCATTTGTTGAAGTATGCTCTTTGAGTCAAGCTAATTGTTGGGCCGCAAATGAACAAACTAATAAAGCTACAATAACACAAATCCGAGACTTGCATTCTTTTGAATTTGGGTTAAAAGTGTGAAAGGTATCAGAATCAGTATCAGTCACCAGTAGCCACAGATGTAGAGCATGTGACAATCTATTGGGTTTAAGTGGGTTTTACAGCTGGAGTCTTTCAGACACATTGGTCTATTTAATGATATTAGGAAACATCATTAAATAGGTAATAAAACAATATTAAAGTATGTTTTTTAAGCTGTTAGAGAGGACCCTGAACAGAACAAGAAAACAACATTGTTTTAGATGCACAGTGTCTAGAAGTAAATTAGAGAAATCTTCCAGCCTCTGTATTCTTTTATAGTTCCTACAATGGTCCTATGGAGACTTGCATGCAGAGAAAAAGAGTTGTTGTAAGTAACTAGTATTCACATCCTAAACAAAATAAGCTCCATTTTAAAACAACTTTGTCACCTTTTTCAAGCTGTTCCAATCATCACCCTGCAGATGAACAGACGTGAACACACACACACACCTTTCCTTCTTTATAGTGAAGTTGAGCACATAGGACACTCATCTGCTCAGTGGAAACAACAGATAGTTCTCTTGTTTTCACTGGATCACCTTGTCTGAGGAAGTCAAAATCAAGAGCAACAACTTGAACTAGGAAGCAAAGGTGCTGTGTGCGCGCGTGCGTGTTTGTCTGTGGCGTGGGGAAGTGTGTGGTATGATGTTATTGTATTGGTTGTTTTCTAAATGTGTCCAATGCATATTCGCCTGCAGTTTTTGTTAGCAATGCATCTCTCATAGTTTATTTGCTGGTAGGATATCCTGCAGTCAAATTCGTGAAAGCTGCGCGCGTGCGTAAGATACGTGTGCTTTGCGTAAATGTATGCGCGTGTGTGTTTGTACGTGTGTGTGTGTGTGTGTGTGTGTGTGTGAAGGTCAGCTCGCCGGCGCAGTTTCTTTTCCTATTTCTCTTCCCTCTCGCGCAGGTTTTGATCTCTCAGCCGCGAGATCAAAGGCGCTCTCTGGCTATTAGTCAGCGCGAGCCATTGATCCCTCATCGATCCACGCGAGACACAGCCGCCCCGTGAACACCGCGCGAGGCTCCCCAAAGCTCCTCCCGCGCGTCGGGAGAGAGAGGGAGAGAGAAGGAGAGAAGGAGCACGCTAAGGAGGGAGGTGGAGCAATGTGTGTGTGCGCGCGTGTGCGTGTGAGTGTGTATTTTTCTACTGGCGCGGGCAGAGCCAAACTCGAGCTTTTTCTTTGCCGCGGGACATGAAACAATGAGGCTCGAGCCGGTTTTAATAAAGCGCGCTTTCCCTCCTTTCAACTCTGGCGCGAGGCGGACGAGCCGGCAGCGGAGAGCGATCGATAATTAATGACGATGAATAATTTAACCCTATCGATTGATACTTTTTTCTTCATCCTTTTCCCTTCTTTTCCTTATTTTCTTAAGGCTGGCGTTCCATACCATACTAATACCGTTATCACGCGCTCACATCCTCATCTCCACACACCTCTTCTTCTTCACCTTTCATGAAAGTCTAAAAAAAATGAAAGAAACAAGTTTCCTTATTTATCAGAAGCAAGTGTATCCTATTTATGACCTGAGCAGGAATCTTCACCTGACTGTTGTAGCCAAAACTCCAAAACTTCAATCCATGAATGAAAATGGCCTTGATAAGGCTGTGGACAGTCTATTTTTCTTATTATAAACAATTCCAATTCCAGACCAAAGGAATCGACGATATGATCCAGTAGGCCCAGTTTTTGCACCTGTATTCCTCAAACAAGCCCTCATCCACCCCAAGGCACCAAATGTGTATTAATCCGCAGCTGAAAATAGTAACCAATAAATTACAGGTAAACGTTTCATAAAAAAAAATACAACACCCAGGTGTTTAAAAAAATTAATTTTGAATTTAAAAAAGGAAAAGAAAATGTAGGTTTGTGACTAATTTTTAGAGACTGACATCTTCAGAAGGGAAAACTGGGCCACAGACAGGGAAGGAAGTTGGAAAGTTTTCAAAGAAAAACACATTGTTTATTGGCTTTGTCACAAGTAGAAAAATCATGATAAACCTGTCTGTTTAGTTTATTCTGGAAAAATGTTTCTTAACATTTCAGCCACCTCAATAATAGACTTAATAATTCTCATTTACTACATGTCTGGTTTTGTTTTTCTGACCCATTATTCCTTGTCCTTGGTCTTGCTGCTTGAAACAGTGCATTACAGTCACTACACCAGCTTGTACATGTACTGTCTCTTTCAAACTGAATTTCACTGAGTGATATTGTGGCTTGGCGGTCCTGTCAGGTGATAGCCTGTCTTGGTGTGAAGGACTCGGTGTTAGTTTTGCCCCTGCAGTGTGGAGCAGTAGGTGCTCTGTGGGAGCACAAGCACAGACCACAGTCCTGTGACTGTACATCTTGCTTAATACGCTGGCAGCGCTGCACTACCTGTCCTGGCACAGAGAATATAGTTAGAGCTCACTCTTTCTTATAACAGTAAGATATGTATGTGAAGTTCAAGGTAGAAATTTGTGAACAGGCAAATTTTGCTGATATAAAAGTTGTAATGCACCATCATGTTAGTGTGTGCAGCTCTTTGACTTTTAAGCACTGTGCAAATAGTTTCATGCTGTTTTCAGCAATCATTGTTTTTATTTGTTGAAATTTGACGTGATTTATGTACAAAATGCACCACCGCTGGGGAAAAACTATTAAAATTGAAAATATTTATTTGCAACATTGTCATGTAAGTGCCAATGCTGAATTATTTGTTGTTAGTAGTGACATGTATGGTCTTTGTAGTCAAAAGGCTATGATATCCCACAAAAAGCTCAAACTTTACCATATTTCATCAAATGTGACATCCATAAGGAATTCAACATTTTCTCAAATCATTTAACTACAAAGACACCTAAATGGTTAAGTTTGAGGGTTAAAGACAAGAAAACCTATTTTAATTATGCTCACAGGAGGTTCATTTTAAGGATGTAAGTTTCTGAGGTTGAAGTTTCTGTTATTAGATTCATATAAAGTGCACAAGTCAAGAAGTTTTCATATATACTGTTTCATAAAAGAAAAAAAAAGAATTTTATGTTGGGAGACACTGGCTGGATAATACCTTCAAAAACTAATATCTTGTTGAATAACAAAAAAAAAAAACAAAAAAAAAACTAGATTTTAAAAAATATCTTGTAAATCATGAATCATAAACAAATGCAAATCATGTACTATTTTTCATGCATGACCCACTGGGATTGTTGTTTCCTAATTAGGATAAGAAAATTAGCTAAATAAGAAGAATTATAGGCCACTATAGTCATGAAATTTGATTCAGCGTTGACTTTTCATTTGGACGGACAGGTTCTTCTTCCATCTCCCTGACCAACCCCCCTTCCTTCCCTCCTCCTTCCCTCTCCTCTCTCTCCTTCCCTCCTCTCTCTCTCTCCCTCCCTCTCTCTCTCTCTCTCTCTCTCTCCTCTTCTCTTTTCTCCTCTCTTCTTCTTTCCATCTCCTCTAACAAACCCATAGCAGAGTCCCTCTGTTCTTCCACCCTGAGGCTGACCAGTGTGTCAGAGCTAACCAGGGAGAGGAACAGAGAGAGAGGGAAAGACAGAGATAGCGAGAGAGAGGCAAGCAGAGAGAAAGGGGGAGAGAGAGGGTTCAGTTGGGCCTTTTTCAGGGGCAACCAAAAAAAGGAAGATGAGACAGATGTACAGAGTCCGTTTCATCTAGTGGAAAAAGAAAGCAAGAGAGGCCAGACTCTTCATGCCTCTCATATTTCTCTATCTTTTTATATCGTGACCCATCACTCTTTCCTTCTTTAGACAGCACTGGAGACATAATGTTGCCTGAATGTCAGGCTACCCCCCTTCCTCCCTCTACCCCAGTCACTCTACAGAATTTCAAAACATAGTTGGTACTACAATATATTCCTCACACTGTTTCCTTTTCACGCCTGTCATTGGCCCACTAACCTTGGCTCCACAAGTACACAACTGCTGCCCGGGTCCTGTAGATTACCAGCCTCCGTGCAAACTTGCATCAGAGTGGATGAGTCATTTCTATATGGGAGAAGACGTCTTGAACAATATTCAGTTGTACTAGAAACTCTGAATTATGTTCATTTAACATGATGTTCCACATTTTTTGAAAACATTGTTCTTTCGCTATTATGTCTGTAGATTTATTGCAATCAGCAAAAATCATCATGTGAAATGAAATATGAAATATGAAATATATCTACCAGTTCTCAAAGAAGAAGTTACATAGTATTTTACAAATTAAAGAAAAGAGACAGTGAAATAGGTGGGAGATATCCCAGACAACATAAAGTAAAATGAAAAAAAAAACTAAGAAAATAAGCAAGTTTAAAGATGCTAATGCCAATATTTCTATGTGAACAATGAAGTATAAATAGAGGAAGTATAATGTGAATGGGGTCACTTGTAATGACAAATTTACAGAAAATTATCACCCAACTATGCACGTCCTACATTCTTTGTCTTTCAGCTAATTTTTTTGGTTTTCCAGCCCACAACTTTACTGATCTGTTTTGTTTCACAGCAGCCAGGATTTTTTTTTTTTTTTTCGCAGCAAAAAATAAAAACGTTATCCAAGTTAGGGAATAGCTCATGAATAAAGTAGAACATTTAGCAGCTAAAAAAACCTTGTATTTTGCTCAGGAGTCAGTGGAGAAAAAAAAAACAGCTAAAAGTAGAGCGAGTCTTAGTTTCACCAAGAGGCCCTAAAGACCACTCCAAACGAATGATAATGTTGCTCTGTATCGGCTTGTTGAGTAAATAAGCAACTGTGAGCTAACAAGTTTACCATATCAACTTCATGGTGATAATACGTCAATATTGTATTTGCAGCTTGTTTACACTGCTCCCAAGTGGTCAAAAAAATCAGTTACTGCAGGTTTAGAGATGCTTTTTTTTAAAGATGAACTGATGTGGCCTCTCTGAGACTTTGCGCGAGGCTGTTTGAAGGTTACAGCGAAACAGCAAAAGCACGATCACCTTTCAGCCTTGTCCATCCTTGACCTAGCATAAGTGTGTGAATCCTTGCATCTTTGTAGTGTCCTAAAGACACAAAAAAACCTGTCCCTAAAACCCAGCACACTCTTTCATCAGTTGACTGAATTATCAAAAGCCTCTGACTCATCAACACACCAGAGGGTTTGTAACTGTAATGGTCTAGTGCAGGCCTACACTTCACAACTTGTGGAGGAGCACAACTGAGGTTCGCTTTGAGCGGTTAATGTGCTCTTGTCAAGATGTGGTTGTGTACAGAAACTATTGTACGTGTTAACTATTGTCACTGATAACCGTGTGATCCATCATGCACACTGGGTTTTATGGGTGGCCTTTTGTGGGAGAGAGGCCCTTTTGTTTGGCCTGTTGTGTCCACAGTCGCTCTGTGCAAACTAAAATGTGTTTCACACATCTCTGTGCTCTATCAGTGCACCAGCATCTTTAGTAAACAAAGTGCATTCTCTCTTTCAGCTCAGTGAGATGTGTGTTAGTGTGTCTATATTGATTCAGTCAATATCTATGGGCTCCATGTCTTATTTTGTGTGCTGCTTCTCAGTGTGTGTGTGTGTGTGTGTGTGTGTTAGTGTGTGTGTGTGTGTGTGTGTGTGTCAGCTACCTGAATACCTGTGTATTTGTGCCATATCTGCTTGAGACTGTGTGTTTACTGTGCATGTACAATCCATTACAATCTGTGAGCGTCTGTATCTGACAGTCGGTGCATGCATGTGTGTGTAAGAGTGTGTGCGTATGAGGAAGAGTATTCCCTGGGCTGCTAGTTATAATGTTTCTGGGGGTGATGGGGGGAACTTGAAAGCCCTGTGCTGCCCAAATCAAAACTAACAAGGAAATGATGGGGGCTCCTTTATCTCCTCTCTGGCCTGGGGGGCCGAGGGGGGCGAGGATGGGAGACGAGGGAGGGAGGGAGGGAAAGAAGAGGAGGAGGAGAAGGGAGGGAGG
>CM076653.1:4650669-4739531 GCA_038496675.1 Rachycentron canadum
GCGGGGAGGGGAGGGGGGGGTGGGGGGTGGGGGGGGGCAGCCTGGCTTCCTCTTTGATTTGTAAAAAATGCATTACCTCCGAAATCAAACGGAAAATTACTGCGCCGAAGCAAAACACACAGAGCAGGAGAGAGGGAGAGAAAAGGAGATGGGTGCGGCGGGAGGGAGGGTGGGAGAAGAGGGTGGATAGGTGTGTGTGAATAGGAAGGAGGTGGGAAAGAGGAAAGTAGGATTCACCTGTATAGATAGGCTGTTGGATCGGAAACAGGAGGATGGGTATAGATTTGAGGCGTTGCGTAGGTGGTGTGAGGTAGCTGGAGAGACCCTGACAGATTGGAGAACATGTATATATCATCCTCAGAGGAGATAAGCTTATACATGCAATGGACCACGAGAATATGGAAAATGAAAGAGATGATGCAGTACTCATGACCTGTAGCCCACAGGGAAGAGTAAACTTATAGATTACTACCTCAAACACAAAGAATATCTTATTTTTTTAAAGACTCATACCAATCCGTGCAGAGGCCTTCAGCCAGACGAAGAGGATAGATATCAGCATTTTAATGCAAACACGCACGTTTTGAAATGCAGCCATTTGTAATTGTGTGAAGGCCATATGATTTCATATCCTACTGGTACACTGAATACAAAGTGAGCTCTTTTCAGCCCATGTGTAGGATAGTTTTATGGAAAATCCCACTTGAAAGTGAGCAGCCTTGTGTGCAGATGTGAGGTATGGTTGTCATTTGAACCCTTACGATAACTTTGTCTCATTATGGGAAAGTGAGTGCAGGCAGAGACACAGGACAGAGAGAAAAAGATTTAAAAAAAGGAATGGTAACATGAATGATGGGGGGGGATACGTGAGTGAGATAGGATGAATGCCAACTCTATATTTGAAGACAGAAAGAGCAGCTTGAAAACAAGAAAGATGAAGAGAGGGAGGAGAGAGCAAGAGGGGCCACAATCCAAAGGCTAGAAGCAGGGTGAGAGCAAACGAGAGATGGATAGAAAAAGAGGGTTGGTCAGAGAGAGAGAGAGGGAGAGAGAGAGAGAGAAATATGCCTGGAGTTAGCAATAATAATTTATACAAACACACCTTAATAATTCACGTTCCATTTCAATGCTGGAGGGAAAATCCAAAATTCACAGAGCATAATTAAATAGAGGCAGAGAGTGAAGGGAGAGATAGAGAGGCCAGCATTAAAGATACCAGTGTAGCAGCAGGGCATCTCTTCCATCTGAGCTTTGTAAAACAACCCTGATGAAACTGTGATATCCAAACTAGAGCCCATCTCATAGTCCCCTCACTCGTCATGGAAACAGTGAAATCTCCTCACCTTCCCCTGTCAGCAGACGTCTATATGCATTTATTGAGGAGACGATATCATTATTAGCAGCAACCAACCCGCACCTCAATCACAGATACACGCATGGTTGTTTACGGTGTATTCAAATCAACCTATCGCAAATAAAAGAAAAACATTTCAGACAATTTCAGATTTATATTTTTGTTTTGTTTTTTCAATTGTCAGAGGAAAGTTGCCTCATGTATTTTTACTGCAAATCAGTGTATTTGTTTTCTTTTACTTTCAAACAATTATATAAACTGAAGCAGCTTTCTGTTTTTCTTTTTTCAAATATTGTTTAAAAATTACAAGAAATTAGTTTTACCCAAATTACTGTACTTGTACACTTTGGAGGTATTGGTCCTTTACTTGAGAATTTCTATCCCATGCTTTTTCATTTGTCTTCTACATTACAATACTCTTGCTCCACTACATTTGTCTGTGACAGCTGTCGTTACATTGCAGATCAAGATTTCACATTCAAACTTAAAATTTAAAATATGATGAATTGTTTTAGATTCACCATCCAACAGTGTATTAAGTAATTAGATTTAACCCCAGCTTAACCAACCACAACAATAAAAACATTTATGCATCACTTGTAATAATAAAAAAATATAATACATGATGCACTCACAGGGGTCATTTTGTCTGCATAATGAGTGTTTTTACTTTTTAAACAAGTACTTTTAATTGATATATATATATATATACTTTTACTGTTGCTACCTTTACTTAAGTAATTACACATTTTACAGTACACAAATAAATAAATAATAATAATAAAACAGCTCCTGTCCTGAAACACAACTCACTTCTTTAATGATTATGTCACCATAAAATGTCATCAGAGATTTAAAGATAAAATCATCATATGAGAAAATCCACTTTCCTATTCAGGGAGACGTTTAAACTAACCAGTGGTGGTTTTGTACATGTACACAACTTTGAACATAGAGATTTTTGGCTCAATGTGTAGTTTTTGCTACTGCTACAAACTCTCCCCTGGAATAACCAAGTAGAATTATATATTTAAAACAACCTGGTTTTTAATGCATAATATGGCTCAACTTTGACTCGGTTTTCAAAAGCCTATTTAACTCCTCCTGTTCATAAATGCGCTATAGGGATGTCCACCCTGTTGCATCAGACACAGTATCAGTTAGCCACATAAGATTACATCCATCAAACACCTGATCTCCACCAAAATCATATGAAACACAACCTTCCAATTTTTTACATTTTCACATTTAAGGTATGTTTCAAAATTCATGTTGTGCCTTTAGACCCTTATGCAATACCTGGGTTTTCAACAAAGTTTCTACTCTTTAACTTCAGCTCACTAAAATAACCCTGCTGCCGGGTAGCTGGCTGTGGCTTTAGCAAACCATTTTCTAAGAAATGCCATTTCTTGTTCTCTTGATTGCATAAGCAAAGGTCAACTAATCGTTGTTTACTGACTTTCCTTCCCCTCTGTGTCATCTCTTTGGTTTGTTACAGGTGTTGTGGAGGCATGGACTGTAACTGCGTCAGTGATCTGCTGCTCCCCCCGGTGCCCGCTCTCTGGACGCCAGGTTAGTCCCACTCTCATGCACAGATGACCAAAAGCAGTAATTTGAACCTTTGTTTGTTGTGCCACGGCTGGTTAAAGTCTGCTTGGAGATTTTATTTTTTTAAAAAAAAGGAAAGAAAAAGTACCAGAGCAAAAAATGTTTAAACATTTCTTTTTATTTAGACCCAGATCACGTGTGTAAATTGGCTGAAACCAGACAACCAAAACAAGCAAATATGAAACTTTACAAACATCACCATCATCATCAAAATCACACGTTAAAATTCATCTAAAAAGATTAACCACACACACACATTGCTAAACAAATTGAGTCTCTGGTGGTAATTGGTTGTATGTCTAATGGTTTTACAAGCCTAGTTAGTGCCAGATTCAGTTTGGGATGAGTCAAAAAGCTACTTAACTCCATCAATGATGTGCATACAGTTGGCTTTTAGAATTCAGACCCGAGCAGCATCAATCAGATCTCTCCCAGCGAGCTGTCATCATCCCACTGACCAATCTGTTGAGGCTAGAGGGCATTAGTGCAGACTAACATTGCTCAAGGCACGCGCTGTGATATTAAACACATCATCCCTCACCTCCATCACTCATCAGTCATTCAGACAGCAACAACCCCCCCCCAACCGCACACACACGCACACCCGCACACGCACACACGCACACGCACACACACACGCACACGCACACACACACACACACACACTGCCTAGCGAGCAGCAGGACAAATGACAGGCCCTAACCTCACCCTCCTCTCTTTGCTGCTCCCTCTGCCCAGGGTTCGCCTTCCCAGACTGGGCGTACAAGCCCGAGTCGAGCCCCGGCTCCAGACAGATCCAGCTGTGGCACTTCATCCTGGAGCTGCTGCAGAAGGAGGAGTATCAGGGGGTGATCGCCTGGCAGGGTGACTATGGCGAGTTTGTCATCAAGGATCCAGACGAGGTGGCTCGGCTGTGGGGAATAAGGAAATGCAAACCTCATATGAACTATGACAAGCTGAGCAGGGCGCTGAGGTATGATAGGAAAACAATATTATGCTGGTGTGTTTGGTGTCTTTGTACATGACGTGTTGAATGTCAAGCGATAATGCTGTTGGTAACAGATAAAGCCAGATGTTTATCACCCCATGGTTTACATAAATAGTTTGCTCCTGTGTGGCTTAAACCTCACATACAGTATATGTCTGTTTTCCATTTTGGTATAAATGGAAAGATAAAGGTGGGACTTTTCCTAGGGTACGTCAATACCTTCAATTTCTCCTTATCTGTGGACATCCTAATGGAAAGTTCACCATTGAGCTGCCAAATAAAAAATTCAATAGGGATTTCAAAATTAAGCCCAAGTCTGAAATTGCCTGGACTTCATCTTCAGAACAGGGAAACTGCTCAGCACAGAACTTGCTAAAGGTGATTAAAACCACATGGTTCTCTCTCTATACCTTCAGCATTTTACACCCCCAAATGCACACACAGTTTTCTTATGCAAATACTAGCTACCCCAACTTGTGCCCCTACCCCACCCCCCACCTCCCTCTGCTTTCCTTTGGCCTCTTTTTAATGGGGGCTGTCGTCAGAGTCTAATTGTTATGAATTGGCTGGGGCCACAATTAGCCTTCTTAATTAGCCTCACTTAATTGCTCAATTAAGGGCCACGGCACAATTGCCACGCATTGCAAAACACGTACACATCATTGCACTGAGTGCAGCCACTGTGGATACATGCTGATACGTACATGCTGCTGTGTTTGTTGATATAATGTGGCTGCATAATGAGGTGCTGCTCACCAGTATTTAGTGCTGAGGTTGTCTAATGTGCTGTGTCTGGTGCACTCACTGTGGTCACTAACAAAAAAACAAATTTAAGCGACAGAGACATGGTGTTCAAGATTTATACTCTCACAATAAAACATCTGCAGGTTTTTAAGTTTGCAACATGCCACCCACCCACGTGCTTTCAGCTTCATCCCCACCTGAGCACTCAGCTCCTTTACGTTAACCAGATGGCTGCATGTTTTGCGTTTACTGCCGATCAACCTGGCATCCTGGCAGACTGAATATTGTGACACCTCAATGGGTGGCACAGGAAACTGGCGTGATGACGGCTTGACATGCCCACCGGGAGACACCTGAGGTTGTTGCTATGGAAACTTCTCTTATTGTGACACCTCTTTGTAAATGCGCTTTTCCGTGACCTGTTCTCAACGCAATATACATTTATACAACTCAAATTAAATAAACCAAGATGAAAACAATTCTTTACACAATTGTTTTCATGCCTCTAAATTATTTAACAGTGACAAATTTGTGTTACTTTTGTTTACTGTGTAGAACTATACCTGTTTTTTCATTTTAAGACACCAATGTTTTTCATATCTATAGATATCTTTTTATCCACTTTGATGCCATATTATATTAAATAATATTTTAATCAAATTAATAATTTTACAATAATATACAACCCATGTTATTTTTGTAATTGATAAATAGTCTCATGGATAAAGAAAGGAGTATTTTGTTCTTGTTTTTGTTCTGTAGTTGCATGTTCAGGGCCTCAGACACTTGAAGGGATTCAGCTTTTTGACTTTTTGTCTGTTAACAGCTGAATAAAATTTCCCTCTACAGGAGCATATTGTGTTGAATCAAGGCAGTCAGACATGAATTGATTTGAGGAAGGAGGAGTTGGATAAAAACAGTGGGAAATCAGCATAGCTCTCGCCCCACAGCGCTGAAGTTGTTTACTTATGCTTTTCTGTTAGTGATGAAATACAAAACCTTGATGTGAGCATTATATTAATCCTCCTCTCCTCTTTTCCTTTTCCTCTTCCTTTTCCTTTATCTTTTATCCCCTCACTCTGTCCCTACTTCAATATGCTTTCCTCCTCCTTTGCAGGTATTACTACAACAAGCGCATTTTGCACAAAACCAAAGGGAAACGTTTCACCTACAAGTTCAACTTCAGTAAGGTCGTGCTGGTGAACTACCCCATCCTGGACATGGCCAACTCTCCCTTCTTTCTGGCCCAGAATCACTTCAATGGGGGCTCCACCGCGCCAGAGTGCACCCCAGAGGTACGAAGGGTAGGATGAAGGGACTGGGAGAGGGTGGAGGGATATATTTTGATATATAAATATGTGATAAAAATGCAGGTAAAACAGCATCATAACATGAACATGAATTTATAATCTGACACATTTTGAGAAATGAGACTTACATACACTGAAATCTAAATTACATCTATATTTATTTCCTCTACGGCAGGTAATAATAATAAAATGGTATTTAAATATACAGGGAATAGAAAGAACAGAAACCTGCAACAAAGAAAGAACAAGAAAAATGGCAGGACACACAACTCTTTTGTTAATAGTGATTTAATTCAGGTAACTGAAATCCATTTCTCTCGTTATTTTGCTCGTTGTATTTCACAGGCCCCTGCTGTGCATTTGATTTTGTACAAGAGGATGTGTGATATTCACCATATCTATGTTTTATTCACTGTCTCTACTAGTGATTGTAACAGAATACAACTCACTTATTATTTGCCCTGTGAGATTGTAAAATTTTTACAGAGATAAATTGTATCCGAGCACCGAAAGAGAGAGGCATGAACAAAAATGTTATAATTTAGTTCAAAAATAATGACTTCACTTGCAGGTCTATTAAAGTGATCAGATATTTATAGAAAATAAAACAAATCCATTGAAATGTTTCTACACTAAATTAAAGACTATTTTTGACTTGAATATATTTTAACTTTGAATTGTAGATAATTGTAGTGTAGATAATTTTATTTCAAGCAACCAATGTCCTAGAAAGTGCACATAACTTGAAAGTACAGTAAGACAGAATCATCCATCATTTGTCTGCTCCATCCTTAAGATGGGATAAGGAGACACACACTCTGAAGGAGACAGTGGAGGGGGACGGTTTTAACTTGTCCTTAAAACAAAAGAAGACGTTATCCCCTCCTTCTCTTATCCCCGTCTCCGATGGCGTATCCATCTGTCATCGATTGAAAATGAAAGAAATAGAAAGCAAAGGGGTCGCGTTAGATCAGATCAATGGCGGGTCATTAATGCGGTTTGTTAAGCAACGCAGATCTCGCAGCTTGGGAGTACAGTCTCGCCTTTCAAACTTGGGGCTGTGGGGTGACAGATACTATTGATCCACAGTCCTGCTAGGGGAAAAAAAAATCCTCCTTTGTCCCCTTGATTCCTGAGATTCAACTGTTCCATTTTTTTTTTTTTTTTTTTTTTTTTACCTTGTCTCCTTCTCCTTCACGTATTTTACGCATCGACACATGCACGGCTGCCCTACATCCTGAATGGATGTCGGTCTCTCAGATCTCAGTCCTATTCGTCCTGTGTCCCTTCACACAAACTGGCCCACAATCCCTCTCTCTTTTCTTGTCATTTATCCTTTGTGCCCACAATCTTAATCGCTGGTCTCCATTTGACTCTGTACTCTTCCTGCCTTTGAGTCTCTGAGCCTCTGCGTCCTCCTACCTCCCTTTTTACCCCGACTCCCATGGCACCTATTTTATCCTGTCCTTGCTGCGACTGTGTCACTGTTTGCATCACACTCTGCAGGGTGCTGCTGTCAACATGTGACTTCTCTCCGCATAACACAGCAGCAGCATAAGGTCGGATTTGTGGGAATACATGTGCTTTATTTTGGAAGTCATCCTAATGGTACAAACAAATTTTTTTATTAATTTTTTTTTTTTTCTCTCTATCTCTCTCTTTAGGCCATACAGTCCCTATTTCCCCGTTTGCCAGACTCCGGCAGAGGAACATCCCTGTTTGATCGAGGGACCACAGCACCAGGGCCCGAAGGAGACAAGCTGAGACTGGACACATTCCCTTTCCTCAGTTCAGGTGAGCCAACAGAAGGCGAAAACTTTAAAAAACTTTAAGTTGCCAGAGCAAAAATAGGAATCTTTTAGTATCCCAGAGACAAAGCTGTCTCTTCATAAGGAAAAAGACAGCTTGTACAGAGGGTGTGTTGGCGGTGTATACACACCCCCACAGAAAGTCGACCTTCTTAAACAAAGGGAGGGAGAAGATGGAGAGGGGAAGCAGGAGAGCAGAGAGAGGACTGAGGATATAGGTAGGCTTGAGCATTTATTGTTAAAGGAAATAAGAGACATAGCTGTCCCAATGCACCCTGCAGTGAGGCTGTGCTTCAGGTGAGAGAGGCCAGGTTAGCTTGTGAATTATGCACATCAGTGGCGGTAAGAACAAGTCGAAGCCTGGAGAAGTCAACCGCCCTTACAGCAAGATTGTTCGAATTTGTCCTCTTCTTTTCTCTGCATGTAAATGTCAAAAACGTAGCAGGGATCTGTGCACGTTTGCTTGATTGACATTATGTAACATTCATGTATTAATGCATCTGCCTTTGTTTGCTTGTTCTGCACCGTCCATATGTATGTGCATCAGAATGTGTACGGTGAATGTGCAGAGCTGAGAGAGGTAGCATGTAAACAGATGCACTCACACACACATGCACTATCCCCCCCCCCCCACACACACACACACACACACACACACACTCACCCACCCTGCCTCCCTCCTTCTCCCTCCCCACTCTGTTTGTCCTCAGGTCCTATTCCCCCCTTTTTCCCTTCTCACCCTCCTCTCCCTCCCATGTGTCCCCGCTGTCCTAATCCCTTCCCAGGCAGGAAGGCCCTAATTGAGGGTGCAGGCTTCAGTTTGTGGCCTGTGGGCGCCCATTACTGTGTTTTCATAAGCAAGTGAGGCCTGCCTGACTGATTCAATATTCATGTGTCTGCCAGCTACTCCTGGCCCAGCACGCAGAGACTTCACCACTGTCAAATTAGCCCTGCATAGTAAATAACACAGTGAGAGAGAGAGAGTGAGAGAGTGAGGAAGGCTGGCAGAGGTGGAGGGTGCAGCAGAGAGAGAGAATCTTTGAGTTGGTTGTCAGTTGGAAGGAAGTACAGTAGGGTTGAGAGGCAATGCTTTTGTTTGTTCATTAAAATTGAATTCCAGCATCACCTCAAATTTACCCCCTTTTTCTGTTATCAAGTGATGCTTACAAGGAACTGAATTGAAATATAGTGCAATATTTAATTTGCTCCACCTGAAGGATTTGACTTAATCTGAAATGATACGGTACCATGTCAAAACATGGAAGTAGGGGGGTGACAAGAGATTGACAGTGTGCAAGTTTTTCTTCCTCTTCAGTTATTTAACCTCTGGAAGTATACAGACTAGTCTGCTAATGCATTCTTTACGATTTCTCCAATAGATTTTTCAATGAGGTGACTGTCGCCACTGTGTTGATGTGCAGTCAGAACAGTGGCTCCACATATTTCCTCTTCAATATACTGAATTAATACACAATTTGGAAGATATAAACTTTGCTTGATTAGTTGCTTGTGCTTTTTTTTTTTTAGTTTTGACTGCAGTGCAGAATCTTTGTGATCACATCTGGTTTGCAGCAGTGTGAAGTGGGTGTACTACACAGTACTGGCATGCATAAATGAACCATCAGATTTTTGTTGAAAGCAACCGTGCCAGAATTGGCCCCTGTGGCTTCTGATTAGAATTGCTAATACCGCTGAGCATAATTAGTGAACATTCTTGGATGTTGTATGTCAAGAAACCTTTGGCCCTTCTGAGTTTTAACCTCCATCTCTGGATTTTCTGTGTCCTAGGTGCTCCATGTTACTCCAAACCCCCGTCCCTGCTGGGCCCGTACCCTCGCAACCCACCCTTTGACTACTCCTGGGGCTTCAACCCCTACCTCCCAGGGGCCTTCTCTCTCAATAACTGCCCCAAACTGCCCCCTGGCTCCCTCTACCCCTCTCAGTTTTACCCCAACCCTTTGCAGAGCAGCCTCTCACAGCTGCCTCACCCCTTCTCCTCCCTGCTCCCCCCAGGGGAGGCAGGTGGGGGTGAGAGGGGAGCGGCGGGGCAAACTGCAGGGACGAACGGCACAGCGGGTGGTCAGCCAGCCAGACTCTGCCTGCCACCCTACCCAGGGAGTCTGTCGATGGGTCGGACGGACATTGGCAACGGGGCGACACTGGCAGAAAGGGAAAGGGTGGAGACCAATCCTCCAGGCACAGGGCTGAGTCTGGGACTTGGAGCGGTCGGGCTTGGATCTGGGACTGGGACAGACCAGCAGAGCCCCACAGAGAGGAGAGGGGGGGTGAAGCAGGACCCAGAGTCAGACTCAGACCTGGAGATCACAGATCTGAGCGACTGCAGCTCAGAAAATGAAAACGAGCATGAATTTGGCATTGGGAAGGAATCCAGTCTGGCGACCCGATCACAGATTGTGTTGGATGGAAAGAAAGGGAGCACACTGCCACCCATCTCCTCACTCCCTCCGCCAGTGTCCCCACACCCTCTGAAGAGCCTGATTCCTATTACTCCTCCTCCGCCGTCTCTGGCTCCGTCACTTTCCCCCTCCATGGCTCTGCATGACAGACACAGGGAGACAGAGACTCTTAAAATGATACACAGCTAATACATTTTCACATGCATCTTCCATTTTACCAGTCTATGCTCTGATTACTCTCTTCTTCTCTCCTTTCATTTCTCTGCGACACTCTTCTGCTTTAAATGATCAACTCTCCCATCAGTCTTGATAGATGATTTTTTTCAGGAAAGGCAGTTCTCTCTTTACTTCTAAAATTACTCTTTCCCGGTTTGCTGTGTAAGTTCTTACTTGCCTACAGTACATTACATTACCGACTTACCCATCTCCAAACACATATGGGGCACAGTTTTAAGGATATTAGCTGTCTGTGTCACCATCATGTCCTTTCTGTTTTGATCTCCCCAACTAAATGATCACGCCATGGTTTGCAGACTTGTTTACACGTTGCCAGCAGTACTCCACAATTTGCTGTCTGCAGCCGAGCTATGATAGAAGGCAGTGAGGTAGTAAATTACAGCACAGCAGTGCCTGCTATGGCCAAACATTAACAAACAACATCCCTATACTAACAGAACAGAACAACAAATAATGCTCAGATTGATCCCATTTTACAGATTTGTACTGTAATTCTTGAGATTTGGACTATATATATATATATATATATATATGTGTGTGTGTGTGTGTGTGTGTGTGTGTGTGTGTGTGTGTGTGTGTGTGTGTGCACACAGACAGTATGTTCACTTGGACTTTTGAGACATAGTCAAATACTGCCACCTAGTGGTCCTTTCAGGCAACATCATCATTTCATCTCCGTAGACCTGTTTAAAATTGTTGCCTCTAGGTTTATTTTGCACTTACTTTTGTATGATATAATTTCTCGCAGGTTCATTTAAATATTAAAAATCCATAATTCTAATAGTGCTAACTGTGGTAGTCCGTGGATATTTATTTTGTCCTGTGGTTTAAGTATTTCCTGCACATTTTCTAAAAGGAAAGAAAAAGAGAGCAGAGGGAGCTGGCCAATCTAGAAATTTGTATGAATATTTCTGTGTATATATTTTAATATGGTGTACATTACATTTAATTATTATTCACTATGATAAGATTTAGCTGTATTGTTGTGATTTAATTCAGTATTTAAACATGTTGGAAAAATTATAAGCTTAGGTGTATCAAAGTTTAAATTATTAATGGCAGAAGATCTGCACTCTGAAGATGTTTTTCTATGATGAGGACAGAGGTCACACTGGGAATTGTCTCTGATTTTCTCAACCCCAGTTAATTGTGCCCTTTGGTCATTTTTGCCAGATGCCCAACGTACAAACCCTTTGGGTTCAAATATATGCCGGTAGACTTATTTTTATAGTTAGCATTCACCCAGTGTAACTGTACTGTAATTAGTCAAATGTGAATAATATTGGTCTTCGCATTTTCTTTTTTAAATCCTCCCCCGAAAA
Source organism: Rachycentron canadum (assembly GCA_038496675.1). Lineage (NCBI taxonomy): Eukaryota > Metazoa > Chordata > Actinopteri > Carangiformes > Rachycentridae > Rachycentron > Rachycentron canadum. The sequence continues at coordinate 4,662,458 of CM076653.1, forward strand.
TCTGCTTTGATTATTTTCCAATCAATGCTTTTTGTCCATGCCAGCAGCAGAGCAATTCGGTTTGCTTGAGGACATTTAACAGTGGAAAAAATATTCAAAAACTGTTTATCTGTTTGACCAACATCCTCTCTCCGGCCCAGTTTCTCAGCACAGCGTGAACAATAAACCCTATTGTACAGCTTCATAGCCTTTATAGCCTATGGTTTGTCAAACAGTGGCGGTATACGATTAGTTGTGAAAGCTCTATTGTAAAGTTAATGTAAAGCTCTATGTTTGTTGAGTTGCTACAGGAAAGGCCTCCAGTCACCTCCATGTGGACTACACTGACTAACAGCTGTAAATACTGTTTCCTTTGTGTGTGTATGTGTGTGTACACATCCAAAAATGACAATGCTGTGGTTTTACCTGTCATCTCTCTTTGTTTTACTGTAAAGAAGAAAAATTGAAAGTGCAAAAAATAAGAAAAAGATTAATATCTTCAAAAGCAATAAACATTATTCTGGATAGTGGACTGTTGTTTACTGTGAACTTGTTGAAATGATTCATTGTGTTATGGCTAGAAACCAAAGGTAAGGTGGCTCTTCCATCAAATTTCTGTCACAATCTTTTAACTTCTAAATTCCCTGCAGCTTTCCCATCACATTTTTAGACACTAAACTGTTAACAGCCATGAACAAACAGCAAATGAACACAATAAAACTACATTTTTCTATCATTTTATGCCTTGCAAAGATTAAAAAAATATATATAAAAACTAGAATTTAAATAATGAAGATGTGACTGCTAGTAATTGACACATTTAAATACATTTTGGGATCCTTCTTGATTTCTTTTGTAACCCTGCAAATATGTAATAACAAAGACTTTGATTAATTAGTGTTAGAGATACACTGAAGAAATGACAAATGAAATTGAGAAGTACAATTTTATCAAAGCAAATTTATCTGGATTTCTGTTGAAACAGAATTCAAACTAAATTTAATGGAACTAACTGAGGCAGTTGATGAATTTAATAGAAAGATTCTTAGGCTGACTGTGTCATGTATGTTTACAATTTAAACACTAGCTAATTTGTCTCAAACAATACTATTCAAACAGTGCCTCTAATTCACTTTATAACTGAATTTAGAAATCATGTCATTAACAATGGACATTTTGTGTGTTCAAGTTCTTGTTCTCCAGTTTTTAGGTTCAGTCTTGTTCTCACCAAAAACATTGCACAAACATCGAAGCATTTATCTGTAATTCAATAATTAACACAACTGAGAAAACATAACTTTTCAAGAATGCCTGTAAGAGATCGGTGTGAGGGGTCATGACTCCATAGATGTATGTATTTTATCATTTGAACATTTATCTATACAAAGTCTGATGTATTCTTGTGTGTTGTTATAACATTTCCAATTAAGGGCAAAAAGTAACAGCAAATATGTTGATAATTGCAAACGCAAACCTATCTGAAAATGAACAGCAATTTTGAATTTAACGCTGTAATACAACCTTGACTGAAAAACAGATTAGACTCTTACTGTTTCCAAGAGTTGCACACTACACCCAGAAACACCAACACAAAACATCCAAGTATACATGCATGTGGAAGGCATATGTAAGTACCAATGACAACATGATGTGTAAGGTCTGAAAAAACATCTCACAGTGTGAACAAAGCAGGCCAAGTTCTTTGTCCATTCTCACAGAAAATAAAACGACCCTGTGTCCTAACCTGCACAGAATATGTGGCAACTAGATTTAGTTCATGGTATCATCCAAACCAGAAGGAGCAAACATAAAGGAGAAAAAAAGACAGGTTGACTGAAGTAGGAAGGTATGTGAAGGTCCAGGTTATACTGCAGGTTGTTAGCCAGACCAGATAACAGTGCTATAACCATATCTTAATACTTATAAACTGACTGAATACTTGGATTCATGCCTGATTATATTCGACCTGCAAAGGCCCAGTTAGGAGTATAGAAGTAGTGGATTTTACATTCTCAGCACATTTTTCTCTGCTCTTCCTGTTTCCCTCCAATTTCAAAATGATTTCAGGTTCAAGTATTTTGCTACTACAGCGGAGAGACTGCAGAGTAGAGAGTGCAGCACTTTCTCAATCCTTTTTTGTAAAAGCCAAAAAAAATGTAAGGGTTAATAGGAATTTATGTTAAGCAAACATGGACAAGAAATCATTGAAGCTCTCAGAATAAAAATGTAAATTTGAACAGTTACAATTCAATAACAGCTGGTTTTGATGAGGGTCATGAAATATGATTGAAAGCTCCAGAGCAGCTATTTAATCTACCCAGGGTTGAGATTGTTTAATTCCAAGGTCAGGACTGAAATTCCTTCCTCAGACTTTATTCTGTTGTAACAAATCTACAGCAGAGCTCAGTATTTATTATTTTTTTTACCGACTACAGACGATATGTACAGGAGCACAGGTCAAATATGATCAATAGTCAGTAAATGTTCAGATGGGGGTGGGGGCCACGTCCTGTCCATGTTTCTCCACAGGGTGGCGCATGAAAACCAGAGTTTGAAACCAGCATCAAGTGACAGAAAGTAAAGTTTGGTTTCAGCCATTCACTCTGCAAACACATGCCTTGGCTTCACGACAGACAAATGTTCCTTTATGTTGCTTAAACAGCTGGAATCTCTTTAGATCAGCCCCACAATAGTTTGGGAAATAGGTTTCTATTATATCATATAAAAAATCGCATCAGCTGTGAAAAAGAAGCTAATAGGTGGAATAATGTAGGTTTTATGTAGAAGATTGTTTGTTTAGGAACAAATCATCGACTAATGTAGGAGGTAAATAAAGTGGTCTCAAAAAAATTTACTGATAAAATCAGGGTCATGCAACAAAGTTTGTCTAAGTTAATGTGGGAAATTTGGCTCATTGGAGCATCGGTTGGACTTTAAAGTTCAAATAACATCGGCAGCGTTTTGAAACATCCTGGCTAAAAATCCCTGAAATGCTACAGTGTTGCTTTCACCCCAATATAAATCCCGCACAGGCGTAAAATACCACAGGCCCAGTAATGAAGCGCCCAGTGGCTCAGCGGGGACGGGTTACTGTGTAACACAGTGCGGAAACATCCCCTTTACACGGTTTACTTTTCTTTTAGTGACAGAGCAGCCGCAGAAACACACACACACACACGCGGGCAAGAGGCGACATTATTACCAGTGTGTATGTGTCGTCTGACACACAGCACTCGGTAACTTTTCAAAAGCCAGGTGTTTGCCTTTTAATCGCCGTCTGCTGATCCCCCCCTCTGCATTTTTTTTATGTGCACTTCCGCGTACAATGTTTTTTTCCCACTGACACACGGCAACTTTCGAACAGGAAACCTATTAGACGCGCTGCCTGTCGTTTTCTCTGAATTTAAGGGTGAGTACATCTTTTTAACACTTTGTAGCCCGACTTAACAAAGAAACCCAACTTTTATGACGGTGTTTGATATATTAAAAGTCGCTATAGGTGTTTATTTAACCGAGAGAAACGGCTTATTCACCCCCACTCCTCCCTCCCTCCCTCCACACCTCCACAGCCCGAGCAGGAGACGGTAGCGTCCGCAGAGAGGAATGCTGTGCTCGGCTGCCTTCACCACATCTCACCCTCCTCGTGTTTATATTAAAACAACAGCGGTTTAATTCAACATTTCGACCCCTCATTGCAACACTGGAGCAACGTGTAGCTCTGTTGGAAAAGTTGGAGTATTAGTCAGGGGCATTGAAGGAGCCTGCGAGGTGGGAATAACAGCTCCAGGTAGCAGAGTTGGACCGTGTGAAGCTGTTTTCTGACAAAGCCATCTTAAGATTTTATGGTTGGAGTCGTTTAGAGTTTATCCCAAACTACAAATCACTTTAAAATTCCCAAAGGGGGTTTATGCTGTGTCATTGGTGGTCAGTGGAGAGTTTATAGCTGGTGACCTTGTGAGATTTTATGTATTTGTGTCTTCTTTGCAAGAGAGTCTTTCTGAAATTTATCACAGGAGTAGAGTGGTTGTTTCTCATCAGGAAGATACAGCTATAGAGAATAAAGCTGCTTGTATCTCTCCCCCCCTTCAAATGTCCTTTCTGTTGTTTCCAGCTGTGTCCATTTGAGGAGAAAAAGGGCACCTGGTAGTTTGATTAGACTTAGGCCATCAAGCCCTTTGTTTTCCTCTTATTCATTTAACATTGTTTTTGCACAACATGCAATTAAAATACAATCTTACTGCTCAGTGTGACAGGAGTCCCTCCCAGTTTTCTGTCTCCCCTCCCCTCTCCCTATACCACTCACTCATCAGATCAGCCCTTATAGAGCATATAGAGTAGGGGGGTGGTCAGTGCAGACAGTGTTCAATAATTAGTGTCTGCATATAATTGATTGCTCATGATGATTTTGCCTCATGAAACAGGACCTTGCCAGTGCAGAATATGCAAGAGTTTCCTGTGTTCTCAGGAAACTGCAATTACTGTACATCTACTTCAGCTTCATTATCTCAATGCAGTCATTAACTAAAGATGGGAGGCTGGAATAATGTGGGCTCTGCTTGCCAATACACCATCATGTTTTCATTAATTATTCCCTGAAGAACAATAGTTTATTTGCCAGGTTTCAGAGCTAGTTTTTCTCATTTGTGCCTATATGTGACTTTTACTTCTCCTAGGTTTTGGTTTGCAAGTGTGAGCTCTCTCTAAGCAAACTCACATTTCCAACGAATAAATGCTAATAACGACTAGGTTTGCTAATTAATATACAGCGCGGCGTATGCGCGTGTGCGTTAAGGGCGTTGGAGCTGGCGGTTTTCGGAGACTGTGACATGTTTGCAGCCAGCCACTGCACCCCAGAGGCCCCATGTGAAGCAGGCCCTGCCACTTCCTGTTACGCTCTGCTAGACTAGAGGAGCACTGCACTTGTCATTTCTCTCTCCCCATGTTTTACAAGTACAGGCTTGTCTGGAGCCCAAAGGCTACCTTCTCTTCCTTTTAAAGGAATGTTGGCTATTTAATCTGAGTTGCTGTGCCGCTCTCTCTCCCTCCCTGTCTCTCACTCTCTCTATTGTTATAGGCCTACATAAACTCACCCACATCCACAGTCTCACAGGGTAGGAAGATTAACTTGGATAGTGCTACAGCGAGGTCTAACAGTTGTGGGTTTTTTGTTTTTTGTTTTTTTTTTTTATCTCTGAGAGATGCTGGTCAACTTGAGGGACAGAAAACGGCACCCGCGGCGGGGGTGTCCTCAGAATCTGCAGCTTTGTTGAAAGCAAGCTAATAATTTACTGTAGTCAGGTTTGGACTTCAAAGGGAGCACAGGTATTCTTTTCTGGCTGCAGCTAGATTGATGCACAGGCAGCGGATAATGAGAGACAGAGCTCATCTTAGCAGGGAAATCTACTTATTCAGAGGTGTGTGTGAGACACAACTATACTTGTGAAATGGCACGTAATCTCACTGGCTCAGCAGGAACAAGATGTCAGTATGTGTTGCTATATTTTTTTTTTTTGCTTGTGGATCCATAGCTGGTGAAGAAGACTTGATAGAAAGTGATTTATCAAATATATTGATAATCAGTGAATTGTTTTAGTCACTTTGTAAGAATACATTTGATGCTTTCAAGTTCTCAGATGTTTGAATATTTTTGACCTCGTCAAACATTTCCCATTTTCCACTGACTCTATTGAGAAAACACTCTGCAGATTACATTTATGTTTGCTCATTTGGCAGATGCTTTTATCCAGAGCGATTTATGAGTGAGGGACGTCACTAAAGCTTCAGAGCAGTAGGAAACGTTGGCCTTATGTGTGAAGTACTAGATTAATCAATAATCGCATAATCCTAAATGTAGTGCGGTTTGATGATAGGATATAAACAGTGAGACAAATTTATCAGCTTAATTCTTCCTGTACCATTTCTATTTCTTTAATATCTCTGGTTGTTGTCGGCTGTTAGCAATTATATTGTTGTAAAATCAGGGCACATTTCTCTTTGCATAATTTTCTGATAAGTGTGATGCTGTACCTTGATATGGCTGGTATTTATTGGATTTTTAACTGGATTAACCTTGAAGACATTTTAAGACATTCTCCCCTACATATTTTGTCTGTAATTTTCCTCAAATGACTAATTTATATTGGACACCACTTTAATATCGACATAAATAGACACAATAATACTCTAACACACATGGCTTGAGACATTTTTGGGACAGGCACAGTTGATAATAAATAAGAAAAGTTGATGGCTGAATTCCATGTAGTTGCATCAGTTTGAGAGTCCCGGTGTTGTTAATGCTTTCTCATCGTTACACTGTCGTGGCTGAAAAAGGCTAAGGCTGAGTCACTCATCCACTACCACCTGCATAACAGCCACTCAGTTGTTTACTCTACAGTCAGTTCTAAATAGAGAGTTGGATACGAATGCTGATTACTATCATTCTTTATCATCTGTGACAGATGTAATGTCCCATAACTGTACTTTTTGCATCAGTAAGATGTCCAACAAGCATTATGGGACTTTTTTTGATTCACTTACCAGAACCTGTGAGGTCACCAGATAGTACACAATATACACAAATATTGACTAGGGAGTGGCTTTAGACACAGCCACATAATTTACATTATTACAGTACTATACTAATATAATAATAACAACAACAACAACAATAAGAACAATGACAACAAAATCATAATAATAATTAGATGTTATCCATATTTACTATGGCTAATATGAAGGAATGCAATGATAAGGGGCTTTCTACATAAACAGGTTCCCCAATGTAACATTGTACTTGTAACCCCAACAACATTTGATCCTGTATTTCCCATAATGCCACTCAAAAGTGACTTTTTCTGGACCATCTTTTCTTGTTACACGCTCACACTGATGGTTTCTGTTTGAAATCTAAGCCAAAGACAAGATAACTGTGATGGCATCACTGTGCCATCTGTTTAGCAAGGTTTCCTTCACAGCTACAGAAAATACTCAGATTTCCACAGAAGTAAATATGTCTATAATTGGTGGAATAGCCCTTTAGGAATGTAATGGCCAAGCACAATCCCATCATACTGGTTTGTACTGACCTGCTCTATCCTTGACTGAGTTGACAGTGTTGAAGTGTTTTGACAAAGACAAAACTTTGATAATTGTTTTCATGAGTCAATTTCATTTTCATATAAACCATAACCTATTCAGTAGTCACATGGCATCTGTCCATTCACCTGACAGTGATTCTGAAGTTAATCTAGATCACAGGTATTTTATTGTAGCACAAAGAGCTTGATGTATTCACCTGCCAATCTCTGTCATCTCTCTGCTGTCAGTCAGGACAACTTCACACTCTGCAGTCAAACTAGACAAGACTGTCTGCTCACAGTATGTGTGGCCAAAGTGTGTGCCTGTGGGAGACATGTGAGTCGTGTGTGTGCAGTGGTGACATCCCCCCCACAAATGAATGACGCCTTCAGGGGCCGAAATGAATGCAGCCATATGTGCTCTCACTCTCCTATGATGATAAGAGGATTCTGTGCAGGTAGATTTGGGGCTGCAACTGCTTGTTCCACATACACTGAAAAAAAGGAAGAAAATGGAAAGAGTTACATCCATCTGTCCAAGTGTGAGTCAGAGGGACGGCTGGCAAGCTGATGTGTGTGATGGAGAGTGTGAGAGTGAGTGAGTGAGGGAACAGAGAATGAGCTCTTTCATTTGAGGGTCAGAGTGGAAAAAGCGAGACCAGACTGCATAGATGATGTTTACTCTAGAGGAGGGAAAGATGGGGGGTATGGTGGGGTGAAAGGTCCTCCAGTCTGAGGGACTCGCAGGCAGTGTGCCGATATTGTATGTGAACACTCAGGCCTCAGACAAAAGACGGATCTTATATTTGTGTTGCAACAGTATAGATGCAACATCACCACTAGTCAACCTGTCAACTTTATTTGACCTATTTATTCCTGTGTTTTTCTCAGATGTGCTTTCATTTTTGAGAATCAGTTTAACCATTTATTCAGTCATTTCCAAGCAAACAATTAATTCAGTCATTCCCAAAAAATAGCTGGCTCCAGTTTTTCAATTGTGAAGATTTTATGTTTGTCTTAATTAAGCAATTTGACATTAACATTCCATAAACCAGGTGATTAATAGAGAGTCTGTAAATATCTTCTCTGTGAAGTGCATTGAGGCTAATATTGTGCAAAGGCTGCAGACACCAATTATTTTCATTCTCAATTAATAATTACATTATTTATTTATTTATATTTATTGTTTGGTCTATAAAATAAATTGGCACCTATTAATGATGATGATGATGATAGCTGGCTTTGTTAGCTGTTGTGACTCAGCTAAGCTAAGGTGAGCTAGCTGTCTGCAGATATCAAGCTGGAAGCAGTGATATATTTAATTTAATATTATATTTTATATTTAAAGGAGTCCATAACTGGATGTGACAACCCTTTTTTTAACATTTAACAACTTTAAGGTATATTCACTGCTAAAAAATAGGATCTTTCTGTTCCACTCCATCACTTTTTAGACCTTATTTTCTTATCTAGCTTATCTTGTATACTAGTTATTAATAATTTCATTATAGCAGTACAGAGAACAGTGTGGGGTAAAGAACCCTAACCCTATCCTAAGAGAGCGATGGAGAGAATGTTGCATATCTGGATTTGCACACCATTGGCAAGAGGTTAGCATCCTGAACCAAGGTGTGTTTGTGTGCACAGAGGCATTTTTGGCAATGTTAGCCTCAGCTTTGATGCTGGACAGGCTAAATTCCTTCCAGAAATATTCGGCGTGAGCCTTCATATGGCTGCTTTGTTTTTTGTTTCATCTTAAAATCAGATGCAAATGAGGGCTGGACATACAAATGTACACAACATACTTGTTAATGAGTTAGGAGCAATTTTTTTGTCCCTAATGCTAATCAGGTTTTTGTGTTTGGGCTTAGCAATTACTGCTCGATCCCCACACACACACACACACACACACACACACACACACACACACACACACGTTCACACATGGAAGCAGTTAGGCCAAGCTGGAGGTTCACTCTGAACTGCCAGTCCATGCCAGTCGATTGGCCCCAGCCTATCAAATGTTTCCATGAATCCAATGACCTCTATATGGGGACATGGAGAGAGCGAGAGGGTTGGAGGGGTGGGATTGGGTGGGGGTGGCAGTTTGTTGGAGCAGGAAAGTGAACTGTGCTTTGGCTCCAAGAAGAGACGAGAAAAGGTGAATATGCACTGCTGTGTAGATGAAGAAGAGGGGGAGGCAGTTCAGCAGTAGCTCATTTTATGGGATACTTGTTTCACATCATGTCTAAAATCTTACCAGACGTTGGGGAGTCTTGCACTGGGATTTTTGGGGGGATGGGGTTGTTTAACATCATTAAAAACCTCAGAGAGCAATGTCTACTCAACTGAAATCATATGGGAAGAAGGTCAATGATTCTTGGCAGCAGTCATTTTCCAACAAAATCATATCAAGAAAAGGTCATTGCTTCCTCTCAGTAGATATGAGTCCTTTTGAAATCACGAAATTCAGAGGGAGTCGAAAGTGTGATTTCTTTTTGGACTTGTAGTAGAAAAATATGAAGAACATGTAAGGTTGGAGCCTGTGAAGCAATGAAAAGCCCTGCCTCTTCGGCGCTATTGCCCATAATCTTATTTTAGCCACTACGTAATGGTCGTTAAATTACATAATTGACCCTTGTCTGCCAGCCATGAATGCACTGGCTGTCTTGGAGCGATTGTACAAGGGGCCACTTTATTTTGGGCTGTAGGTGAAGGAGGGAGGTTAAAAGAGAGAGGAAAAGGAAAATGAAACATAAGATGTAAAGAGATGAAACTTGCAGAAAGAAAGGATCGCAGAAGAGAGGAGGATGTGGTGGTGAAAAAGAAGAGGGAAAAATGCTCAACAGCTCATATTCTTACATTTTCACCACGGATGAGCCGCTCCCTCTCTTGCGCACACGCTGATGTCACTGTCTGCCATGGTACACTATCTTCAGTATCTCACAGTGTACCCTGTCCTGTTCTGTTTGCTTACTGTCAGTGCAGTGACGAGATTCCTGGGATAACTTTGCCCCCTGTAATGTTCAGACCACTGTTTTGATACCTTTTTTATCTCACTGAACTAACATGCAGTCATTCAGACATGTTGGGCCCTTGTTGTCTGAAAACGTCTAATTGCGTTGAGTTAAAGGGTCCTATCTACAATCAAGCCGGTTTTGTAAGTAATCTAAGATGCTTTTGTTTTCTGTCGGGTTAATCTCCTGCTTTGGGGGTTAAGATGGTGGGTTTGTAAGAGATGGATTTGGTCAAAACTGAAGCTGCAGAGGTTGAGATGTCCTGGCTCTCAGTCACTATATGAGCCAAGTGCCCAAACACTGGATCCTTCACTTCCTATTCCAACTATCATTTACTGCACATTAGTCTTTTAGCTCACCCATATGAGTGTGTTACCCTGCACCTCACCACATATATTGTTTGTACATGTGACAAATGAAACATTTCACTGTGGCCCTGACCTTTTCTTGTATTACACTGAATTACCTTTGGCATTTTATACCTATTCCAGTTATATTACCATTTCTGTGTGGCAGCATCCTGCGTGTAAAATATAAAGACACGTAAACTCGCACACAAGCTCTATAGTCAGAGGAGCCTCTGGGACTGTTTTCACTGAGGTGTGAGCTCGCTGTCAATTCTGCCAGCTGTAGCCAAAACCATTTGGTCAAGGTTGAAAGCATCCAGTGTGTATGTGTTTGTTTTTGAGTGGTGTATTTTGGATGCAGATGCATATAGGTTGTAAGCTTTCAGGTGTAGTTCTGCGCCTGGACACAGTTCCTGGATGCTTCTGTGTTCTTGTTAGACTTTCCAGAGTTTGTCGCTCTTTTTCCATCCCCTTTTTCTTTCTTTCCACTGTTGCCGCCTTGTTCTTCATTTCCTGCTGCAGTATGCCCCCTCTTTTAATTTCTTCTCCACGTACCTCTCTCCTCCACTGCCTCGTCTACCTCCCTCCCTGTTGAGGCCCTTGCTTTTTTCCTCTGTTTAGTCTAGGGGGTTTATATAGGCCAGTGCTTGCAGTCATGTTTAGCAGTCATAGTCCTACAACTTTGTGATTAAAATGCCAATGTTTGGAAGGGTCAGAAAGTATAGAAAATAAATTGGGTGATGAAATATTTGGAAACTTTGTGACAATGTGGAAATAAGGTTATTGTATATTATTATATATGTTTGTGCACTTCATGTAGTTGCAACAAATTGAGTAATAAAACAATGTCTGCAAAATTGCTCACTCGATAATCCTCTCCTGTTCACACTCTTCTCTCATGACTTGTGTGTTCCTCATTTGTTGATCACTGGGTTTTGTTCACACTGTGCTCATGGTAACTTCCTTCTCTATTTCCTATGTGAACTTAGAGACGAGCATCAGGAGCTTTGTTTGATGCAGTTTTTGTCTGTCCTGTTTCCTACGGAAACATTTGCAGGGTCTCAGTTCTTTCATCTTTTCTCATTCTCAATTGTTGTTTTCTTCTCCCTGCCTTGCTTTCTCTTTCTCTCTCCCGCTTTTCATCTGATAGGTCATACAGGAAATGGCTCTGATAGCTTCCTGAGGAAATTACACCCACTTCCTGTCTATGTGCCTCCCCATTTGCCACCTTCAAGTTTTTTTCTCCTTTCTTCTTTGCTCAGGCGCCTCGGGGAGCAGCAGCTGGAGGAGCAGTGGTGCTGGTAGGAATCCCCCCAGTCACTGCTAATGAGGCTGAGGCCTGATGAGAGTGCCAGATAAACAGCAGTGCAAACACAGCAAGCTATAGCCATTAGCTGCTGGGCTATTTTTGGCTGCTGCCCTCATAGCATATAGACAGGACACAGCCTATTGTGAGCAAGTGTAAGGAGAGAGCTCATACAATGGATTCAGTGGCCAGGTGCATCTAGTAAATGTGCATAAGTGAAGCTCTAATATTAGTTTTCAGTGTAGGACAACACACACTCAGTTGGCAGTTTATCAGAACCATGAGACTAGCTAAAACTAATGCAGTTTAATGCAACTGTCCTGCAATAAATGCTCCCTTTCTGATTGTTTTAATGTTCATAATGTTTGTGGTCTTTGCACCCGTGACCCACCTGTCACAGTATATTTTATTATTACATTTAGTGTCTGTGCACAGTTTTCCTTTTCCTTAGAGAATAATTAATTCTTTACCTTGTGCTTTTCCAGATGGATTAATTCAACTTGTAAAAACCCACTTAAGGTGTGACGAAAATGACACAGTCATTTACAGTCTTTATTGATGTTGGATGCAATTAAAGTAACAGATTTGAAATGTAAAAATAAGCATATATTTTCTAAGAAAGAATAAAACTGTATCTGGAGGCAAGGTTGACTGGGGACGGGCTTGGCTTTTACCTCATAAATACTATATATCAAACAAGGCTAAGGAAGTTCCTTTTTAAATTTTGCATAATATATACCCTGCTCATTGTTTTACTGTCAAATTTTCAGACATTGATATATTATCTTATGATATAGAATCATCAAAGAGACTGCTCTTGAATATATGATAACTTATGATATAAGATATGATATAACTTCATTATACTATATGCAAAATTCTTCAGAAATTTGGCAAATCAATTCCCACATTTTCACCTTTTCTCTTAGAACTGAAATCTGCACTAAAAGCACAAGCTTTTGGATTTATATACACCTGTGACTTTTTTTCTATTTAATGAATTTAATCTTCCATCATTTTCACTCTTTTTATATTCTATTTATATCCATGTGCTCATGTGTCAACAGTCTTGTTTTCATTGTATTTCACTGTGTACGATCCTGAGATCATGTGCAGGTGTAACACTAGCGGTGCAACAATACTATCTATGACACCTCTCTTGGTCTAAAGAAATGGTATCGGAACACATCTACTCATTACATGTTGTGATGTTGACTGTGCCACTGTTTGTCATTGAAAAGCATCTGCATCATTTGACCCTGGTCCATCTCCACCGACCTTATCACACTCCCCTCTGACAGTCACCATCATGTTATTGCAGGAGCTTGATTGACAGGTGCGGTCTCCTCTGATCAAGGTATGGACGCTGAAGATACCCACTTTGGGGTGAGGTCACAGTTTGACTCCTCATCGACTTGGCCAGAAGGGTTTCAGTAAATCAGCTTGTTTTTAACAGTTTCACAATGGACATGGGGTTTGCACAAGTGCTGATGTAACAGTGACTCAGTTATTATTAGGCCACAGTGTGTAAATTCTTAGTGACCTGGTGGAAATATGAAATGCTAAACTGTGCTGCTACTTTGTTTGAATGATGAAACAGGTGCAGTTTTTTTTTTTTTTTTTTTTTTTTTTTCCAATTGCTCATGTACAGTATTAGACCTTGGCCTGGTCAGGGATGGAGAGGAATGCTGCTGTAAAGACCAGTTGTCATAGAACCCACACACACGTACATTCACCGGTGGCTCCCCACAATCACATAGGAATGGCCCCCTCCCACATACGTGCTCAGTGTTCACCCACACACACACACAAAGGCACGTACGCTTGATGGCTATCATCAGATTGATGCCACCTGACACTTAGTTAGTCACGGAATGTGATGGGAGGGAGGGTGGAGGGTGGGTGGGGGGCAGCTGCCTACTCTCAGGAGCACCAGAGCCGATTTCTCCAGTTCTGGGACATGCTGTTTGAATACTATGTACTTGTGGTCTTTTCTGTCCACCCTCAGCTGCGTCAGTGTCAGCCAGGAAGGACCCTCATAGTTTAGAGCTTATGCCTGCGCTAATGGAGGTGAAGAGAAGAGGGTCTGGTTACTGTTGAAACTCTCAGACTGTCTCCATCTGTTGTCTGAACTGTGCCATATGCTGGAATGCACCACTTGGCTCCTCCCGGGCAGAGGAGGCTCCCACTCCTGCCCCTCTATAATCCTGTGCTCTTTAAATTCAGAGTGGAGCTGACCATACCTACTTCCATCTGAGTAACCACAATTAGCTTCCCCCCGCCTACTTCAATTTGTCTCCCAGGGTATCAACATGCATTACAGCTACTCTGATATCATAACAATAACAGGCAACTGGCTTTGACATCTCCTTTAATAAGGAGGCAGCAACGGTTTTGTCAGCTAGTTCTGCTTTTGCATCTTAATTGAGGTCAGTGAACTGAGAGGGAAACAAAAACCATTCACTGCCAGCGTCCTCACCTTTAAAGCTGCACCCATTAGTTGATTAGTTGATCATGAAATATAATTCATGGCTAAATAGATAACGGACCAAATAATTAAGTGGCATATTAATTGGCAATGAAAATAATTTAGTTTGGCCCTACCAGCTTTATTTAGTTCTGACATTTTATTTCAGTTTTAGTCCAAATCTGATTATAAAACCCTTTGATGATTGATGACATTTGATCCTCCATACTGTCACCTTTTTTTTTTTTTTTTTTTAAACTGTAACAGTGAAAGCATCTTATCTTTCCACCAGGAAATAACCAGAACTGCTTCTGCAGCATTAGTCAGTTATAGCCGCTGGTTGTCATGGTGACATAGCAGCTTCATTGTCATTGTCTTGATAAGGTGGATTTTGAAGTTTTACTTTGGTAAGATGGTGGCTTGGTGGCTGGGAGAGTGAGTGTATGTGACAAAGTGGATTGTGCGTCTGTGTGTGCATGTCCATGCAGATGTCCATGGCCCCGACGCTCATGTGTCGCTCATGTGTCTCTCTGTTTAGCTAACCCCTCCTACGCATGTTGCTCCAGCACTGGCCTTTCTCAACCCGCAGCCCACTGGAAATGGCCATGAATGAACACATTCTCTCTCTCTCTATCTCTCTCTCTCTCTCTCTCTCTCTCTCTCTCTCTTTCTCTCTGTCTCTCTCTGTCACTCCTGACTAACAGCTGTTTCTCTCTCTCTCTCTCTCTCTCTCTCTCTCTCTCTTTCTCTCTCTCACTCCCTCTGCGTGTCTCTCTCTCCTTACTAACAGCTGTTTCTTTCTCTCTCGCTCTCTCTCTCTCTCCTAACAGCTGTTTCTCTCTCTCTCTATCTCTCACTCTCTCTCTCTCTCTCCTGACTAACAGCTCACCTTGACCTCACAGCCTTTGTCAGCCATCCTGATGAACACCACTGTTCACACAAAGATACACTGTACTCAGCCCATAAATTGAACTGTGGTTGTGTACATGGTCTCATTTCCATATGAACTCTAACTACTGAGTTCATTTTATTTTATGAATGTGTTGTCCACCATGTTGAACCACATGTTCACATGTATAATTAGCATATTGTGTTAAGTATGTACATGCAAATATGTACAAAACAGGCTTTAATTCACTCAACTAACCACAGAGGACTGTCTGTTTTTGCCTTTTCAAACCAATCAAAATCATCAAGACAGGGTTTAAACACACTTGTTAATGGTGACTGGAAAAAATAAGAGGGACCTGAATGAACTAAAATTACAGAAAGCTGATTTAAAGCAGGAACTTGTTCATTAAAGCAGAGTTTCTTATTGTCATGCCACCCATCTCAATACTAAGTAATGTTGTTATATAACAGAATTCATGATATTTTTTTTTTCCCACAAGGACCATTGGACACCCTTTTCCTCTCACTCACCTTACACCTCTATGGCTCTGTTTTTACATTGTCCTCTGTACTCACCTAAAAGTGGACAATGGTAAATGTAGTGTCCCTCTTGGGTTTTTTTTTTTTTTTTTAAATGTGAGTTTGGGTGTTCCCTGTTGGCGGCTCTGGGTCTGCGACCTTCAGAGAAATGAATACAAGGGTTATGTGTTGTTTGTGTTTTTTGGGTGTGTGTGCATGCAGGGGAAGTGGTGTGGGGTGTGAAGGGCAGGGATAAATTCTGATGCATTTTTCTCTCCCCTCTCCAATTCATGGATTTCAAAGGCAAAATAAACCTTTTAATTTCAGATCAGTCTAGTTGCATTTTTAGACCTGGAGGGTTTATGTCATGGCAGCTAGATGAGGCGTTTTACACTGAGTGCATTATTGAACCCAAACCAGTCTGAAAAACAGTTCCCAGAGGCAAGATCAGACCAAACTTTAGGGAGAATTTTCACTGCATGCTACTCATTGAATCATTTGTTCCCCTGAGTTCAACACCCAAACTAAATATTTTAGTCTGGCCTGCGGGAAGAGGTCTTCAGCATTGCATGGAGGACACTGCTCTAAATCAAATACTGGAGATTATTTAGTTAAAAGCCTTTTTAATTGCTTCATTATCAGTGTCCCAGTCCCAGAAGCCCCATGATTTATTCCAGAGAATAAGGTTTGCTGAACTGAAGCAATGCTTTGCCAGTGAATTTCCATATCATAGTTCAAGTCATTTCTTAATAAAATGTACCAAAGTTAGCTGCTCATGAAGCACTTTTTAACCAGTAGCTGAAGCTTTATATTCCTTTGCCTGTCTTGGCTCATATAAATGGGATCCTGCTTATTTCAAAGACCATAAGCGATATGACACATTAAGCTTCTCCCTCTGTTTCCCTCTTTCCACGTGATGTTGTTTTTCACCTGGAAAGTTCACTTAGTCCAAATCTTAATCTGGCTTTATGGCTCTGCTCAGCGGGGGCTCAGGATGTCAGAGAGAGATAGCCTACCAGTTGAAAGGATTGCCCATACGGTTTGCTAATTGTCTTGTTTTCTTTCTCCCTATCCCTCTGTCACCGTCACTCCCTCTCTCCCTCTCTGTTTCTGAGCAGGGTGTGTTCGGGGCTCAGTGCTCTAACCCAGCCATGAGCATCATCGGGGCTGAGGATGAGGATTTCGAGAATGATCTGAATGATGTGAGTGAATACAAGAGTAACTCATGGCAGCTGAATGACATTTTATAATCGTCACTCAATTACATTTTTTTGCCCCCTTCCCCTCTTTATTTATGCTCTCTGGCTGTCTGCTTCGTGCAGCCGGTGGATGACCAGTGTACACTCTTTAACAACATAGAGCTGTTGAAGGATCGGCCAACCCACCTGCTGGTCTTCATGCAACATGTCTTTCTGCAGTTTGACCCTGCCCCTGTGGTGAGACCCCCAACTCCTAGAATCCAAGTTTTGAGTGCATTTGTATCACTGTGTCATGCGTGTGGGTGTGTCTTTTAACAGAAAATTAATAAATTACAATTTATTTATAATTTTTAAACATATGACTTTAGGTTCTAGGTGAATTGCATGTTATGAATGTTTGACTTTCCATAAATTGATAAATAGCAATAATTGATAATCATTAGTTTACTTTATGTCTACCTTTAGACAGAATGATGCCCATTTCATTAAGTCAGGTTGATATTGGACACTACAGGTGCTGATGCTGCTCCAGTGGATTGTATTACTGCATTACACATGTGACAGGTCACAGTCCAAGGTGGAAGTTTAAAGAGCTCCACATTTGTGGCTAAAATAATAATGAATTTACATGCTAATTATTTTATTGTTAATAGCATCCAACTTTGGCAAAGGAATAAAATACTACAATAAAAATGAAAATAACTGTTATTCACAAAGTGAGATGTGTGGATGTTGCAGCTCCACTGTTCAACAGAGTCCATTAAGGTGAGCAGGATGAGCAGTAAGACCTGTCGAAATAAGGAGTCCTAGGGTACCTACGGCAGATAAACGTAGTGTGTGTGTGTGTGTGTGTGTGTGTGTGTGTGTGCGTGCGTGCGTGTGCGCGTGCGTGCGTGCTACATGTGTATCATTGCTGTTATAAAGCATGCCTGTCCTTTCCCCTTTGCTCCACATGCAGACACCATGACCCACCCCAGGTACTATTATACCTCCCATAGCCATGACGCCCTCCCTCACTCACTCCCTTGTTTTCTTTTTTCGTCATATCTGTCCATGCAGAGAATAGATGTTTGAGTGTTTGCTCTAGTCAAAAATTAGTATTTGTGTTGTTGGGTTACTTGCTTTGTTTCTGTTATGTTGTGCACCCAAGATCCCACATATTATTGTGTTTGAAATATTCTGATTGATATTGAATCGGATTGATTAAAATCCAGTTAGTCTCAGTGATGTAATGATTTATGTCATCTAATTTTTTTTTGAGTGAATTTAGTATTTATGGATTAAAATGATGGAATTATCTTCAGGTGTTTCTATTATTTTGTCCACCTTATTCAAATCAATGATGCTAGGCTGAACAACAGACACGCCTCTTCATGTGATCAACAGCTGCAGTTGAATCAACACCTTTTGAACAGTCTAAACACAAACTGAGCATTATTACCCCCGTGAAGGTGGAGTGAATCTATGACTGTTATAGTAGACTGCAATAGTTTTAGTGATAGTCATATCATATATTCAGGTAACTGGAGAAGCAGTGTGGAAAAGCTTTTGAAATTCATCAGCAATCACTGACTTTCTGTCTCTTCCCTCAGCTGTGTTACCTCCATGCTCACCTCTTCAAGACCCTCAATGCCAAAGAGACCAAGAAGCAATTTGTGGAGTTCTATAACACCTTCCTGGACAAGGGTGCAGTAAGTAGCACAGTGCAGCAGATTTCCTGCAAGATATTGTCTGCATGCAAATAACAAGTGGTTAACGAATGAAACTAAAGTTGTCAGTAACTTGAATGTTGCAGAACTGATCCAAAGTCAAAAAGGGAAACGCCCACGAACAAAGAGTGCAGTGGCTGAGAGAGAGGAAGCATGCAGGATTATAATAGTTCTAATAGTTTATGTTATTACTGCTTTATCTAAGTGCTCGAAGAGATGAAGTGATATACTATAAACATTTTCTCTTTAAAGAATCACTGTTCACTCAGTGGATATGACTGCTTTTTTATTTCCTTCCTTAGTACTTGATCTCAGGTCATTTCATATCCTTTTTGGGTAGGATGCAAGATATTGTATCATCAAAGACCTCCACTGCATTATTTGAACTGGTTATAGTGATTGCCTTAGCAAATGTTTCAGATGCTGTACCAATTCACAATTATATTTGCATGGTTTTGTGATACTAAACTCTGCCATCTATAATTATTGATTTAAGGATTAAATCTCCCTTTAGCCTGTCAATTGAAGCCCATTGCTTTCATTGTATTATGGATATTATATGTTTTTCATTGTGTTGTATCAATAGGAATTTTCTATAATTAGCTATAGTCTCTGGGGGGGTGCGGCTCAGGGGAGAAACTGTGTGTCCCGTCTGTAGTCGTCACTTCTCCCTGCACACCTGTTCTCTGTCACTTCTTTGTTATATTTTCTTCCTCAAAGCTCGTGCACTCTGCACGTCTGTCAGCTCAGCTGGCTTTCACTCTCTCTCTCCCAGCTTGTCTGTGCGACCCCACAGCTTCCTGTCAGGATCGTGGGAAAGCCCTTTTAAGAGGAATCATCCTCTCATAGCTCCTCTTCTTTTTTTTTTTTTATCTCTTTAGTAGACCAATTAAAGTTGGCCCATGTGGTTACTTTCATGTCCACAACAGAGCAATGTATCTCTCATTTGGAATGTTTTTTCTGAGTTTTCTCTTCTATTTCTTGTGTTCAAATGACCCCTAGTGGTGATATCTAGCTGCTGCATCCCTCCATTTGGACCCATATTAGTTAATACCACAATATTTTTCCATTGATTGAAAAAAAAACAAAGAAAAATACAGTTTTAAAGGTCCTTTCAGTTATCAATCCTTTATACTTATTTCTTATATTCTTATTTCTGTCACTGTACCTATTGTCTTTTTTTTTTTTTTTTTTCAAATTACAGATTCTCAGAGTGACAATACCTCCTAGTATATCCTATGAACTGGGTAAGTTATTTTCCTGTCATACATTTATTTAAAGTCATAACATATTCTTTTCCATTTATGTACACCTCCTTGCCTGTACCACTACGTCTGACTTACTCCCTCTCCGCATTCTCCAAGACCGAACCCGCCCAGATCTGCTCTCAGAAGATACCCAAAGGCGCTATGTTCATGAGGTTCAGAACATGCAGGCTTCTGAAGTAGCCAAACAGCTGGAAGACTTCAGGTGAGAAGCACCCCCCCATCTCTACTCAGTAGCATAGTCTGTGTTAAACCCCAGACTTTTATTTTGTAGATCCTTAATATTCATCATAGGCCATGATCACTCTTCTTTGGAACTAATGGTTGACCTTACTCCTAACCTCAATTTATAAGAAGGTATATTACAGTGTATTTTATACTGATTGTAAATCTAAAAAAAATCTTTTATGCCTCTCACAATCAAACGTAACGTTCTGTTATTGTTTCTGCGGTATGACAAATGTTCAAATCAGTCAGCCAGCAGGCAAGCTCTCTTTAACTTCATGGCAACCTGTCAAAATAACATGTGTTTTGTTTTGTAACAGGAAATCATAAAACAGGAGCATTGGCCCACTAACTACAGTTTATGAATAGTTAACATGACATAACAGACAGAGAGTTAAAACAGTAAGCTGCCATTTTAATGTTCATGTTTGGCATCTCAACATTAATGATGTGTGTTAGAAGTTTAATTTCCATCCAAACTGCAGTAAACTGCTCTTCACATGACCACTTTGCTGTGTGTAATAAAAAGGTGCTTCAAAGGCAGATCTGGATAATTGGATGAAATAAGTCTAACTACCCTACTTGCATGTTAACCATTACTTAAGACTTCTTTTGGCACCTTCACAATTAAACCACATATACAGTTGTCATTGCTGGAAGGCTTTTGTTTTAAAAAAGCACAAGGGTGAATACAAGAAAAGGTCATCCTGATCTTTTTCAATAGCACTCTGTTGCTGCAATACTTATGCTTAGGTAAGTTATTTAGATGGGCTGCCTTGGATTTGAATGAACGTCAGAGATTTAACAGTGAGCTGACAAAAAGCAGCACATTCATGAGGAATGTTTTAAGAAATTTAAACATAAGAAGACAAAAAGAAAATATGGCCGTCATGGAGAGGATAGTCAAGACTGTATGCCATTTTCAATGGACCTGGATCTGTTATGCACAGACATATTTCAGGTCTGCTAATGCACTGAGCAGCCCTGTTCAGCTACAGTATGTGTCTGCTTGCTGAATTGAGAATACATGCATCAACAAACTGTGTCAATCTTCTGCTTCCTGTGTTATTTTATTTTATTATTATAAAATGCCAAACTGCTGCCTCCTTTGGCTTTGTCTTGCACAGGCAGAAGAGGATGATGGGTATGACCCCCAATGAGGCTGAGCTCATTGACGTGGAGAACCACTATCCCACCGACCGCATCCCAATGGAGATGAAGGAGAAGTCTGTGGCTGAGAACCTGCTGGACAAGATGTCTGAGATGCAGTGAGTCTTTGCTTTTTGCAACATCATTAGGAAGAGCTTATGTGGCTGTACTATTGTTTGCAAAGGCTTGGATTACCACTCTATTTGTTAAATAATCACTACAAAACAAAAACAAAAGCGTTAGAAAAAAATCTTTTTCTTTGATTAAAATTCCAAGGTGCAATGGGGAATTTCAGTGAGAACTGTGCTCATTAGTTAAAGCAAAAATAAAATGAATAATGATAATCCATTCAGCAGTTTAAAAGATGACTCTAGCACATAAGGTTAAACCTTTTATTCCTGCTTGCAATGACAAAACAACCTGAATTTATTACAGAACTGATTTTGGCCTCAAATGGTTTCCAGCCACAGCGGTTGATATTGAATGATATATTATTTGAAGCAGTTTATTATATCTAATGTGACCTCCCAGACATAAAAATTATATAAATACAATTGGCATTACATAAATTTGTAGCATTATGAAATTATCCAGAACACCTTCAAGGTTGAACCCTCTTCGACCAGAAAGTTCCAGAAACTGTGGCACCAGAGAAACTAAACTCAGGAACTAAACAAGGAATTTCAAAGACCCTTTTGTGCATTTCTGTTTGTGTTTCCTTTACCTCTGAAGAGTTGTGAATATCATTCAAATTTTACAGATGACTGAAAAAAACACAAATGAAAATGCAATTCTCCCACACAAGAAAACAACAACACAGTTGTTGTGAGGATATTATGAAAAGAAAACACAAACAGTAATTGGACAGAGGGGAAAATAGTCTTCTCTCTATTAACCGCAACTCTATGCTTTAAGCTGAGAACATGACTGGCCTGTCAAAGCAATTTAAAATCAGATCTGCTCCCTTGGCAGGAGTCTGCACTTCACTTTCTACAGACCTCTATAGTCGGCATAATCAACTTCAGCCGTGCACATAACCATTTAAATCCAAAGTGCAGAGACAGATACAGCAGGAGATGGAGAAAGTTGTGCTCATTGGACAAGAGAGCTGAAGTTATTGGAAGAGAGCACAATAGAGCAAGAAGGAAATAAAGAGACAGAGAGGAAAAGATGGAGTCAGCAGTGCCACGTTGGCAGGAAGGCTTTCCCCTGGCATTTTGCCAACCAAAGGGAGGAGGGGGGGTGAAGATCGGAAGAGAGAAGGGGAGAGAGAGGGCCAGAGGGTTATCGATGCTGGATTGCTCCTGCCCTGGACACAGTAAAAGAAAGAAAGAAAGAGATCTATGGGGAAAGTTAATCTATCCTTGACCCCGTGGCCAACTACAATGTGTTATCCTCTACAAGAGGCAAGCCAAACGGAGAGGGAGAGGAGGCCAGGGAGAGGGCAAAAGACTGTCTAACTTCATCTTGTCAGAGGAGAGGGAAAAAAAATGAACAACAGAAATGAAAGAAGATGTGCTGTGCACAAGCAGCACTCATCCTGTGGATGTAACCATGCTGTCAGTGCAGAGGACTCAAAAAGCCTGCAAAGCAGTTTGTATCAAAGACATGATAATTCAGTTTTTGACTCTCTCAGTTACTCTCACACAGTTGGATCTCTATCTCCAATGCACAAGTGCACAGTTCATTCAGTTTACTCCATTCATTCCCCGTGACAATCATCTCTCTATTCCCCTCACTCCTCACAACGCTCTCCCACACTCTTGTACCCAGTAACCCCCGCACACCCCTTTCCTCACCAGACCACAACACAGTGACCTCACCCCCATCGGCTTCTCATTGGTCTTTCTGTTGGTGAGAACAAGGCAACCACGCCATTTCATTGGATTATACAGGGAAATCCACGGGAAACCCCTCCCACCCTTTATGTTCATAGCAAAACATGAGTGTCCAATTTCCACAGTCTTGCCTGTATGTTGCATCAGACAAAAACATGGTTAAATAGACATTTCCGCTGCGTTGGAGCATTTTTCAGTTTGGATCCCCTTTGCAGACGACTTGCTGGAGAGACTCACCCAAGCAGATAAAGTTTGAGACAGTCTGGAGACAGTAGACAGTTATTTGCAAATCTTAGAGTACAGTTTGATTTTTAAATTGTTAGAGCAGTCAGAGGTGCAGCTTTTCATGCATCTCTCACTTTTTTGATTTTTTTTTTTTTTTCTCTTTTCTTTGCAAATTTTAGAATATGTTCAATAGCATCTGCTGTGAACACAATAACATTACAGTCAGCTTTGAGTTGGATCAGGAAAAGCTTAGCAACTTCAGATTCCACCGGCCCAAAACACAGTTAATAATCAGTCGAGCAAGAGAGAGAAAAAATGCTACTTAGAAGGAAGAGGTGAGCTTAATACAGCGAGACAGCACTCCCTTCTTACCCTCTGCAGGATTAAGATCACTCACATTTGTCTTTTTTTTTTTTTTTTCAGACCAACAATTGTCTCGGACGAGGAAAAATGGTGAGTTAAGTTTTTTTATGAAGAGAATACTATACACAATATTTACATTAGTGCTGTTTTGCAATGGGTGTTTGTGCACATGAGCTCATTCGAACTTTGTATGTGATTTCTAAGCCTGGGTGTGGTCAAACCACAATATTTTCGCATACTGGCTTAAGTGCATCAAGTACTCAATACATCATTTTGAACCTTTAGTTCAGTTGCTCTGGAGACAAGGCCCAGATGATTATTTTGTACCTTTTTAAAAATTGCCACCAAACAGTCTTTTTTTTTTAAAGTGACCGTGATGTGTCCTCAAATGCTCTGCTTCTTGATGAATGTGTTGCTCATATATTTTTAAACCATGTCATGCATGCTTTAGATTTTTTTATGCTTTTCTCTCAGGAGTTTGGTACTCTGCAATTCAACTTCTTTATGTTGTATCGTCTGTGTACAATGTGTAGTGACTGGTGATGAGAGACACTTGTACTTTTGTTATGTGCACATCTCCAGAGGCTCCTCCCTTAGTCCCTTTTCCCCTTTCAACTCCTCTTATTTCTCCTCAGCTCCTCCTTTATCTCTTTGTGTTATATTGTCCTCTCCTCCCCGCTATCTTTAACCCCTCCTCCCTCTCTGGACATCTTCAACTCTCCAGCTCACTCTTCCCCTCTCTGCATCTGTCCATCCTCCTCTTCATCCTTCCCTCCATGATTCGATTTGTCAAGAGTCTCTCAGAATTACCATCAGTGACACCAAAGACTTTGCAGGCACACTACTGCAGCATTTCTGTAGTTTATTGCACCCTGTAATGTCACATGTACTAAGGTTAAATGTATTAATGAGAAAAGTATTTTGCTTAAGTATTACATTAATTTATCTGAATTTAAGCATGATAAACCCTGCAAAACAGAATGTTAGTAAATATATAACACAACATATTAAAAATAATTGATGAACTTACTCCTCTACCTTGTACCATAGCCAATCCATCTTTGCAGCGGTGGTTTTCTACATGAAGCACCTTGGGGTTAAAACCAGGGCAGTTGACAGTAAGAAGTCCAGAGGAGGCTTCTTCAGAAGACAACTGGTGAAGGTAAACATAAATTTCCTGTTAGAGAAAACAAATGAATAGATAAAACAGCAGTCAATAAATGCACCACACTGTCATCATCAAACTGTTGTGGAGTAGCATTTGTAGTTTTGCAGCCCTTACATGTCTTTTAATTTGACCTTCTTTCTCTTGCTATTCTCTAGAATAAGAAGGATGAATCCACAAAGGCCAAGCCTAGAGGGGTATTTCCTGGCATCAGCTGGATTGCAGGCAGTGGTATGTATTTATTAACCTTTTTATTACTTACGTATGTATTCATTGTATGTTTCTGAATGATTTGTGAAAATATTTACAATCTCAAAATGTCCATATTATTCAGATATTTGTAAATATGTATAATAGCGGCATTTAAAATGTTTCATGAATGGTCTGGATATGAGAACATATTGTCCTGCCCTTCTTTCCTGTTACAGCTGAGGTCAAACCTAAAATGGAGGCTGAAGGTACTAATCGTCCAGAGTTCCCTCCCCCTCTTTTATCTGTAGAATGATCACATTCTTACTAATCAACCCATCAGCATGCCTGCATGACCCGAGTCAAAGTGGGTGGGGCATTGTTTAGTTTACACTTTGTTTCAGAGTGGGTGAATTAGTTGTACTATAGAGCTGCACACACTTTGCACACCTTCAGAGTTGTGGATGTTTTCTTGTACCAAACTAACCCTTTCATTTACTGCAGAGGCCCTGATTGCATCATACTCATCTTGTCTGTCTGTCTCACACTCTGTCCCTTTTCTGCTGACCAAAGTGCTTTTGTTTTTCTGTCATTTACAGTCCAGCTCTTCTAAACTTGTTGTCCTCTTCCCTCCTCCTCAGCGGAAAAGGAGAAAGTGACTCAGGATCGTAAGGGTCCAGCCGCTGGCAGATGCTCCCTGACCGACCCTGCTGCCCTTTCCTTACCCAGCAGGAAGTCTGGTTCCAGTGGGGGCCCTGCCTCCCTACCTGGGCTAGAGACTACTGATGGCTTAGGCAACAACATCAGTGCCACCAACAGCCCTGAATCTTCACACAGTGAAAGTAGGCTTGTGCATCTCTCTGGTAAAAAGTCTAGAGTTAGCCACTGAAGTGTTTTTGTTTCTTTTAGTTAGTTATAACCAGTTGATAAACTGACAGCGATTAATGTTATATTTTGACAGGAGTTCCTGATACTTCCCTGTGAGCTTCATTTCTACAGGGGCAGAGCTTAACATATGAAAATGAAAGAATAGTATTTCACTTGAAGCAAAATTAAATCAAAGAAATAAATGCAATTCAAATTGTGGATGTTAAAGCGGGAGAAATGGATAGAAGTTGCTTTTTTGCTTTGAGTTCTACAAACAGTATGTCACTGTGGTATCAGCAAGTGAAGTGAAACAGGAAATTATTCTTTTTTTGCTTATTATTTAAGCATTTATCTGCTTTGTGTAAAATTCTTTACTTTACTCTCAAGCAAATATTTAATAATAGATTATGTATGCAGGACTTTATTTGTACATTATAATTGAAGAGATGGCAATTATTAATTAAGAGAACGAAAGCACTAATTCATTCTTTCAACAAAAAAATGGCAGTAAATAACTCTAAACTTGTTATCTTTCCTCCTTTTCTAATCTTCCAGGCATCTTAAGCAGTCGCTTAGAGCCTCAGACCCTGTCAGATGTGGGTGATGTGTCCCCTGTCGGACCGGGCTGTGCTCCTGCCATCGGGGAGCCCATCTCACCCAGCGATACTCCCACAGAGGAGAACCTGGAGAAAGACAGGTGAGGAGGATGGAGATGGTAATAAAGAGAGAAGCATATAGGAAGTGAGATTATAACTGCACTGCAGTGACTCAGTAAGAGAATATGAACAATTACAGGATTAGAGTATGTAATCACATTATAATTAGATTGTAATGGAGATGTCCAGTGTAAAGACTGTATAGAGCCAACAACCAGTGGAAAAGGGGGGTGGGGTGGGGCAGCTCAATGTGTCTGAAGTGCTCAGGCTGAGGGAGCGTGGTAAAACTCTCGCAGCAGTCTGTCCCTGCTGTGTGCTAGCTTTTGTCATGTTGCCCGTTGCTCACTAGCTAACAGTTTTGAGAAGGATCCTCACCAGGTGAACTTGGACCCGGTCTTCCCTTCCAGCCCTTTGCCTTCCCTCTCCCTCATGGCCTCATTCCTTCCCTTTTCTCTGTGTTATCTTCCTAATATTCTGTCCTTTTGTCTTCTTTTGTTTGTGTCTTGTTGTGCATCTCCTAATCTTTACTGCAGAGTGTCATTTCAGTTTTTGTTGCATATAGATGTTGTTTGTGCAATTCTTGTTTTTTTTTTTTTTTTTTTTTTTTTTGTTCTATCGGATTCAGGCGCATGTTGACAATACATTGGTGATTTCTTCTATGCTGAGACATTTGTAGTCATTATGATTATACAGCACTGATTATAGATGAGCCATTACATGCTGAAGCTTTCTCCCCAGTGAGCAGGTTTGGTATTTAAGTCAGATATTTTAGCCAACATTTTTTTTAAATTATATTTTGTCTAAAAAAAAAAAAAAAAAAAAAGCTTTGCCTTGTAGCTAATCCTATGTGCTTTTAATCTTGTAAAGCGCTGTGTTGTTTTTTTTCAGTTAATTGTTTAAAGTGAAATATATTTCTGGTTTATAATATCCATAGTTTATTTTTGCTGCTCGTCCCCTGTGCTTTTCAAGGTGTCTGCGTCTGTTGTGGCCAGGGCCCGTCCTTTGTCCTGCTTGTCTCCATAGCGTGTGGTTACATGTTGTGCCAGGGGCTTTGGCACCGTATTTAGCATGATACTCGTGACAGTGGTTTAAACATTTGCTCAGAAGAATGTGCGGGGTGGTATTTGCATGTTGTGGTTATTTCTGTGGCTTACAATAGTTGTGCAAAGGTGGGTGTGTAACAATGTGGTGTCCCGTGTTTTTACAGACGGAAGACAAGGTGGGTCACAGCGCCTTGACAGACTCATGGACATGCTTCAGGGCTTATACTGATCATATATTACACGATACACTCCCATACATCCAGACCACACATTGAGCCATGTGCTCATATGCTGATACATAACACAAACACACTACATGGATAAGTATTGTAACATTCTTGTGAAGGAGTCAGAATTGTCTTGATTGTTGAGATCGGTTGGTTTATTTTTAGTGGATGTGTATGCACGTTGTGTGAGTTTGGAGAACTGTTGAGATAGATGAAAAAAGTTGCTTAACTACAAACATTTGGTACATACAGTATGCTGTGTAGAAGCAACGCATGGCTACTCTCTTAACATACTGTTGTAAAGTGGCTCCCAGTAACAGTATATCTTCAGTATATGCAAACTTTAAATATTTCATTGTATAACTAATATATGCATGTCACATGCCATGCATATTTTGATTTGACTCATTTTCTTTCTTTCTCTATCTTTTGTTCATGGGATTTTTCCTTTTTCCTTTTTGTACAACTACCTATTTTGCATAAATCCTTCACTACTTCACTTTATGTACCTTAACTTTTTTATCCTCATCTTTACCCTCATGATTAACATGAATGTCTGTCCTCACTCACTGTACATGACTGGGATACTTTTGGCATTTCTCTTTGTTTCTTCCTTCCCCGCTTTTGCTCTTATTTTTTCTTTGGACTCTTTTCTCCTTTTTTTTTTTTTTTAAATCTGTCCTTTATTACATATCCCTCCTTTTTCTACACCAAATGCTCCCTCTCTCCATTCTGTCCCAATCTTTTCTTATCCCTCCCCCATCCTCTCCCACCTTCCCTCCCTACAGTAGGAAAGTGACTCGTAGTGAGAGTGCTCGCGTGGACAGGCACTCATCTCGTCGACGTGGCTCTTCCCGGGCCAAACAGTCCCGCTCCCGTAGTGATGTGGACCTGCAGCCGCCTTGTACCATGACAACACCTGCCCCGCTCACCCCCCAGCACCTCCATCCGTAAGATGGACAGTCCCCTTCATAAGGCCTCTGGCTGGAGAGGTGCACAACAGGGACAGACAGGATGCCCAAAACTCAAAGACATTATAGAATGAGTGCAGCAGTCCTGAACTAACCAGAAAGCCATTAAACAAAATGATTGGCAATAGTGAGATTATTATTGATGGATTAAATGTACCTGCCTAATTCAGAACCATTAGGTAGATCACTTTGGAGGCATATTTAAATTGGTCTTTGTATGAGTGAGTGGCAGTTAATGTGGATAAGTACAATTTATTTCTAAAGGGCACACGTCTGTTGTCTCCTGTGAAATGAATCACTCAGGCTGACAGGTTTACTGACTCACTATTGACTGCTGTGACCAACAGGGAGTGAGTAACAACACCCTCATTCTCAGTGTGGGGTCAGACACAGAATGATTCTTGAGTTAGGTCAATATAGAGCATTTGGTAAACATGAAGTGCAGCCCATTATTAAGGGTTTACTTGATGTTAGTTGACTGTAAATGTCAGGACTCAGAGGGAAACGGTAAAGGATCCTGAGTAAGCCAAAAGAGTTCATTCAGATACTTCAATACTTTTCTCCATTTTTATTTTTTATTGATATTGTATAATTTTATGATAGCTGCTTTATAATCATATATTATATATATCATTGTGGAGGTCCAGTGGGAAGCTGGCTGTGTGCAAATAAAGCCCAATAGTGGTAAACTTTCATGGCTGTGAGTCATGTGATGTTTGCTTTGAAACAGATAGCCATGGCTTTTGCACTCACTCATTTTCATCATTGTGTTTACTCTAAAGCAGTTTGGCTAAACCTAAATCTTTTTTATTTGTCATTGTAAGCTATTAGTAGCTAGTTAACTATTTTACTATTTTACCAAAACAGTGTTACTCTTAAAACAACAGGACATTCACAGGCACTATCAGAGCTTCTAGCTTATTAAATTTTGAGATTATCTTTGATTATACTTGATGACCTCCAGGGTTATACTAGGTTTAAGTTGTAACTAGTTCTGTAGCTAATTCTTCTTCCATTTCCTCTACTCCTCAGCCTCGAGGGGCCAGTTTTAGTTCCTGAAGGGCCTGGCCACTCCCCAACCAGCCCCTCGCCACAGCTGGAGGAGATGGAGCCACGTCTCCTGGAATTTGAGCAGGACCCGCCTAACTGGAGGGACCAGGCCTGCCCTGAAGCTCTGTCCAGCCTCAGCAAGAAGGAGACCAAGAGGCAGGAGGTCATCAATGGTGAGGAGCACAAGATAAAAAGAAAACGGATGAGCAGATAAAATGAAGCACAGTACAGTGCTACAGTAGTACAGTGGTAGATTTTGAAGAATGTTTCAAACATGGCTCATACTGTACCTACTTTCTGTCCCCTCTCAGAGTTGTTTGCAACAGAGTATGCCCATGTGCGAATGCTAAGTGTTCTTCAGATGGTCTTCTCTAAGCCTTTGGAGAGAGAGGAGCTCCTAACCTCCACTGAGCTCGCCACCATCTTCCCCAACTTGGACGAGATCATTGAAATGCACTGTGAGTGCTGCTGCAAAGAGGCCTTTTTCTGACTTGTGTTTGTATCCTCCCCAAAGTCAGACACATGAAGTCTGCACTTGCCCTCCACGCAGCAAGAAAACATTCATGCACTGAATCTAAATTTGTGCCCTGAAATTAATTGGGACAAAGACCGAGAAGCAGCTTGTTGTGTGTTTGCGATAACTGCATTTACCAGTCTATTTGAACAGCCTGTAACTGGGCGCACTGTGAGAATAATACAGAAATCAAAAACAATGACATCACACACAAAAATATCCTTATTGACATCAGAAGCCACAGACACAGTACAGTCTTTCAGCACTCTGCGTTTATTAATGCTATTTGTTGGCAACTGCATAAAGAAGAGTTTCTGTCTGTATTATAAAAGATTGTTTATTTGATTGTCTCTGGCTGTGAATCCAGATAACTTCTATGAGAACCTGAAGAAACTGCGTATGGAGGACAACTTCATAGTCAGATCCATCAGCCACACAGTGCTCAACAGAGTGAGTCATCATAATCTTTCTTTTTAAATCTCTCTCTTTCTCTTGTCTGTCAGTGTTTGTGTTTTTGGAAGACATGAGCAATAAGTGCTTTAATTCACAGCTGTGGTAGTAGTAGTTAGTAGGTAGTAGTTGTTACTTAAACAAATACTGTAAGCTATTTATCTGTGAAAGTAAAATATTGTCTATAGCAGCTACAAAGTTATATTACCTGTCAGCCTGTATTTTTTTCCCACTCTTTCCCCCATGTGCGCATATCTTTATTCCTCTCATTCTTTACTTCTGGCAAGCACAGCACAGGGTCTGACTATAGTGTTTTGTGGGTTTTGAATGTGTGTGCGTGCATGTGTATGTCTATTCCAGTTCGGCGGCACAGAGGGGGATTGGTTCCAGAAATTGACAGCCCGGTTCTGCAGTCACCAGTCGTGGGCCTTGGACCAGATCAAGAGCAGGCAAAAGAAAGAGCCACGCTTCAACTCCTTCATACTGGTAACATGGAGACACACACATGCACCCACTTCACTCATTTACTCATATACACACACACACACACACACACACACCTTGGTATTGCTATAGTTGTCAGGACACTAATTGGCATAACAGACTACCCAACCCCTAACCCTAATCTTAAACCCTGAACTAATCCTGAAACTAGTAATGATTCTTTTTTTTGGTCATCTCAGATGGCCCTTCTATAGCCACATAGGGAGTGAGTCCTCTTCTACCACTATGAGGCTACTATGTTGCACCACCGTGTTTCTGTGGTTGCCCAGAACAAACAAACCAACCACTAGCTCTAGAGACGGCCTTTTGTTTTTTTACATTACCCAAAGGGTCCCATAGGTTCTCCTACACAAGAGGAAAGGGAGAGGTATTTAGTTGTTTGCAGTCACCTCTACATGCCACTAATTACTACAAACTGTCCTTTAACCATCAAAGCTTTCAGATCCCACAAGTATAAGTATAGTGGGCTCCCAGTTTTCAAAGCATGTGAAACAAGAGAACGTACACAAACACACATAGAACTAACTCAAAAATAATTCCTTACATGTTTAAAAGAGCGACACACATGGATGCACTTGCAAATGCAAAGACATGCAAGAAATCACATAAGTGATTCTATATACATGCCTGCAATCTGACTCTGTGTGTGTTTTAATCGCAGGAGGCAGAGAGTAAGCCCCAGTGTCGCAGGCTGCAACTCAAGGACATCATTCCTATAGAGATGCAGAGGCTGACCAAGTACCCACTGCTGCTGGAGAATATAGCCAAGAACACAGGTGCGTTTATATGTATGTGCGCATGAACATATTCCACCCTTCATTTTTGTGTGGAAGTCTTTTGAGACCTTGTTTTCAGTGTTGACAGGTAACTTAATTATGCTAATCATCAAAATGTGATTACGGGTGGGCAAAAATCCTCTCATTGCTTTTTATTTTATATTATAAAATACAATATACTATGATAGTTTTTTGGGAGACAGGAGAAAATTAACTGACAGGAATATCTGTTATTTCACCAAATCAAATGACATGACTTGACAAATCCAGGCAATACTGCCTTAAAGCAGCCCTGCTCATCAGTTTGCGGCTTTCACTACAATGGTCTAATACATATGCATATATTATACAAATATTTACAGTCTGAACAGTATGGAAACATCTCTAACGACAACACAAATTTACAATGTTTGATCTTTTTAATAATCTAATTTCCCAATATGAAAATAATCTCCTATATATCTGGGTTTGTCCAAAAGACAGAGTCTGTGACATATGAAGTACATACATATAAGATGTATTCTTCTGTCAAAATGTGGACGGTATTTTCAGAACTAACTTAAAGACACACAAGCAAAACATTTGAACGATCGATTACTGTCCATTCCAGACTCTTGTGTACACCCATGATTTATGGCTTTGGTTTGGGCTCTGCTGTGAAAGCTGTATTTTCATCCACTCTGTGTTTTCTGTCTCTCCACAGAGGACCTGGCAGAGAAGGAGAGGATCCAACAGAGCGCAGAGTGCTGCAGAAAGATCCTCAACCATGTCAATGATGAGGTCAAAGACATGGAGAACCTATTGGTGAGAAACACCCAATCCATCACTCAACACACTGTTAGCAAGTGATTGAGCACCAATTGGAGTTTTGTGAATTTATTTTGAGACCCCTGAAGGTCTCTAGTTGTTCAACTTCAGTGTTGTGATGTCTGTCCTCTGTCTGACCCCCTAATCTTTGTCTCTGTTCTCAGACTCTGAAGGACTACCAGCGTAGATTGGACACATCAGGGCTCAAACCAAGTAACGAGCTTTATACTGAATATAAGGTAACGTTCTTTCAACGAAGTTGTTTTGCACGCTCTGTTGCACTTTAGAGATTTTAGCCTACATTTCCTTTGCAAAAAAAGGTTTTTCATTATTGTCCCTCTGTCTTCTCTAGAACATTGACCTGACTCAGAAGAAAATGCTTTATGAGGGTCCTCTGACCTGGAAAGTCACAAAAGAGAAAGCAATTGGTAAATACATATTTGCGTATGTATGAGACCTGCGTACAAACAGCATGTTAATTATTGGTGCCTTACTTCATCAGCAATTTCTGCAGAAATAAGGACAAACATTTTACAGACATTAACACATTTTCCAATCCCCTTTTTGAACAGTTTTTTTGGGCCAGTTGTATCAAGCTCACCTTAATATCTTTTTAATAAGACCAACTTAGATTTCCATTTATCTGCTCCTAAAAGGCAAAGAAGAATACTTTGAGCAACAGTTTACTTTTGGGTTACTCATATAACCATTAAAAAAAAAAACGCTTTCATTTCCTTTTTTTAAATGAGTTGATTAAATTTAGCTATGAAAGGAAACCCATCTGCAGTGCAGATGCTTTTGTGAGCTCTCACAAGCCCTTTAACATTATTTTTTTAAATATCCATTTCAATTCAATAACTTAAACCTCAATTTAGTTCAGTACAGCATGACTTCAAGCAGAAGCTTACCACTGAGATAAACAGATGCACACACAGTAGATGGGGGAAGTAGGGGAAGGGGGAAGTAAAAACCACTAAAACTAAAAGTAACCAGTTATGAACTACAGATGGAAATCATAATAAATGCTAAGAATTCTTTTTTTAAAAAAAAACCAATCAAATAACCTATATATGAGGAATTGAGAGAACTGATAGTAGGGGACCCACCCTGTCCTCTGCTGCTTTTCCCTTTGCTCTGTCTGACTTCTTCTCCTCCTTGTCTCTCAGAGGTGCAGTGTGTGCTACTCGGGGACCTGCTGGTGCTCCTACAGAGGCAGGACGACAAGATGGTCCTAAAATGCCAGAGCAAGAGTAACATCGCCATGCAGGAGGGCAAGCAGATGCTGAGCCCCATCATTAAGCTAGACTCAGTCTTTCTCCGTGAGGTGGCCACAGGTTAGCCGCAGACAGTAATAAATATCACACAGGTCACCTCCATTGTGAGATCATTATCACTCAGCCTTTTGTTTTTTCACCTGCTTCTTTCAGATCGAAAGGCCTTTTATGTGATATTTACCTGGGAGAGCGGTGCTCAGATCTATGAGCTGGTGGCTCAGTCTGTTGTAGAGAGGAAGACGTGAGTTTCAAAGAGAATTATTCAGTAAATGTACTAATTTCAGAGGGTAAATATTAGGATGAATCGTGATTTCATTTGTATGTGTGTTTGTAGCTGGACTGATGTGATAAAGTCAGCAGTGGATGATCTGAAGAAGAGTGGAGCACCCATGAGGTTACATCTGCCTTCTGGAGGTGGAGGAGCTCCTCTCAGTCCCTCCACGTAAGTGTTTGTGTGTGTGTCTGTATGTGTGTGCGTGCATGCATGCTCATCTCTTAACAGAGTGAGGTATATTCATCGCCTGCCAAAGTTCACCCGTCTCACAATATCTCTTTGCTTTTCTCATTTTCTCTCCGTCAGGCTGACTGCACCTCTGAGCCCGACTGAGAATGGAGGTCTGAAAAGCAGCAGTGGTGAGGCCTCAGAGCTTTATCAGCAAAACGCTTAATAAACAAATATTAGCTCAAATGTGTTATTGTAACACATTTCTGAAAGCACAGAGCCAAAGTTAAGCCTTGTGTCTGTCTGTAGATCGAGATAAGGACAGCTTGACGGATGACAAGTCTTCAGACCCCAGGCACAGGCTGATTGATTTCCTGTCAGACAAAGGCTTCGACTTGATAGGCCATTCCAACAGCGATCAGGAGAAGGTTGACAATAGTGCTTTGGATGAAGGTGAGTAAGGGTCTTCCCTATACTTCTACAGAGGATTTTTTTTTCTATCACTATCTGTCTTTCCATTCTTTCATTGTAACTTGTCTGTCCTTCTAACAAAACCATTGAATCTGTCCCATATATTAGTCATGTTCCTGAAAAGGCTGTTGATTGGCAGCATCAGCCTATCAGAGGACTCGCAGCCTGATGAAGAAAACGGAGAGGAGCAATCACCCAGAACCAATCAAGAAATGGATAGCTGCCAATCAACAGGTGTGCTACTGTGTTTTTTAAGGGAATATAATGAACTAATCTTTTAAGTCATGTTTTCCTGTGTTCTTGCCATTGATAATCTAGATTTTTTTTATTGTCTTTAACAGTTTCAGTGCTTCATGAAAGTTTCTGATGTCTTAAACTTAGCTGCACGCATTTCAAATTAAAAAGGGTTATTAATCATGAATGCTGCACTTTTACATTCTCTAGATTAATTAATTCAATGGTAGAATCCATTTTCTTCTTTTTTATGATAAATGGAGGACTATGAGGTATATTTTGCCATGAAATGGCAGTGCAACAAAAATCATTAATATTAGGATATACTATGTAACTAGCAAGTCTTGCCACGTCAAGATTTTACTAGTGGGAAATGTCAGCATCAGCATCACGTGTCAGAATTTGCTGTAATTGTTTAAATCTTTGTGTCCACAGAAGAAAACCAGATCACAGACAGAGGAGCAGAAGAGGAGAGCGATAACACTTGTGAAAGAGAAGGTGTGGGGACGAAAGGAGAAGAGGAGAGGAGCATCAGTGCACCCATTGTGTTGTCTCGGGAGAGGATGGTGGAAGTGTGCAGGAGGCTCAACAGTCTGGAGGAATATCTAAAGAGATTACGGGTGAGGGAAGTGAAGAGGGAGAGGGGGAGAGAGATAATAGTTGAGAATTTAGAGCAAGACAGTGAGCAGGGAGCAGATTGTATGACGGGACCTGATAAAGATGAGAGACATAACAAAAGATGGAAGCTGACTGGAAAGAGCTGCTGAGCTGAGCATTGAGGATTTCACTGAGGATAACTTAAGTAAGGAGCAAGCTGTGGTATACTTGGGACAAATGGGGCCAAAATGGCATCAAAGAGAAACTAGAGAATAGAAAACCATTTAACCACTACTGTTATTGCTTGGTTGAAAATTGCATTGTGAAATTGGATGTCTCTGAAAATGGCTATTATGTCCAGCGCTTGCAATGGGATGTGTCACAGAAGCAGCAAGGGAGACGAGGAGAGGATGTTAAGAGGAGGGGGCTGAACTGTGTGAGTGTGTATGTGCACGTGCGTGTATGTCCTCAGTTCCAAAGATGATATTGATTTTGTGCGTTGCAGACTGTAGAAGAGGAGCACCACAGGCTGCAGGAGGCCCTTTCCAAGTTCTCCCTGGAGGGAGGCAACTTCCAGTAAGACACCATTACGCCCCCCGCTGGCCACTAGGTGAGACAACTGTATAAATATTGAAAGTGAGGCTCAAGTATTATTAAATTATTTGATTAAGTGCACAGGTTAGTTTTGTAGTGTTTAAAAAAAAAAAAAAAAAGTTTTAACCAATTTCCAGAATCAGTCTATAAATAAAACATTGATCAATTTGTGAAATAGTATTATTATTATTATTATTATTATTATAAACTTTGTTTATACAGCACTTTTCAAAGAGTCACATGGGTAAATTCAAGACAATCAATTTTATTTATATCTATATTTATAATAAGCAAACAAGTACTTTAAGTCTACAAGGAACAGAGAATAAAACAGAATGAAATACCCAACAATAAAACAAGATTAATGGGGCGAAATAAATCAAAGTCAATATCATGTTTAGTTTACTTGATTTACATTTTGCACCTTTTTGGGAATATTATGTGTGAATAAAACTATGGATTTGAATCATTTTAATTTGAGTCTTTTTTTTTTTTTTTAAATCTAGTGTATAGGTTATAGTGTCAGCTTTTTTTGTCCAGCTGCATATGGTCAGCTTGTGTGTAGCCTGATAGATGCCAGTAAAGCTTAATTGCTGTGGCAAGGTGGCAAAGTTTTTATCAACTCTTGTCTAGAGAGATTTTAGTGAAGAAATCAAATTGAAACTCTAATTGGACAAAACCAACCAAAACCATTCCCAGTGAAAATTAAGGCCTTACATTACTCATTATATTGCATTTACTCCTTTCTTCATCTTTTCTTCTCCTTAGATATTTACTGGTGCTGGTTTGGAGTGCAAGAGTGACTTTCAAAGGCTTCCTTGGAAATTCCTAAGCTTTCAAAAGTCAATGCCTAGACGCTTGCTGCCTTATTTGTTTGTGTCACAGCTGTTTGCAGCCAAGCAAGAGAGTTTTCTCCCCAATAGAGGGGAGGGTGGGCTTTGTGTTCATTGTGGTGGAACATGGGAGGTGTGCGCATGTGTATGTGTGTCTGTATGCATGCATGCATGCTCGGTAGAGATGTATATACATAAAACAAAAAGACAAAAAGGAGACATCCGACTTTTGAGTGGGATGTTGTATTTGTGGAGGGGTGCCAAAAAAAAGCAATATTTTGCCGTGAGAGAGATGCTGCCTAACAAAATGTAGAGATTTCAATCTGCTGTAACACACAAACACACACACCAAAGACCTGCACGCTACAAAATAACATTATTACCAGTAGCAGATGTACAGTGATGGAGGAATCAAGAAGAATGCCTGGCTGATGGAGTAATGGAGGAGCTTGTTACAAAGCTTGGCAGTTTAGCTACACTAGGTGGAAAGTAGTGTTTGAAGAGGTATTAAAACACTACTTTTATAATATAGTGTTATTTCTAGTGTGTGCCAAAGTACCAGAGAGATGCACTTTTTTTTTCTGATCAATATAAGTTGAACCCACACTGTTGCAGTTGGGCTTCGTGTAGGCGGCCCTCGACCATTGAAAAAAAAAATGCATGCAAGAAAGTGTGTGAGTGTATGTGTGTTACAAAGTTTTTAATTAAGGATGTGCTTGTTTGGAGAGTTCTTACTGTAATTAGGTCACATGCAAACATTTATAAATAGTGGCACAATAGGTAATCAAGCTGTTAATAATGGAGACTTGTTTGTATGTACCGCTTTTATTTATTTAGTCCTGATGTAAAATTGTTACAGCACTGGGCCAAAAAGATAGAGCGATGTGTTGAGATGAAAACAGACAAAACATAAGAAGGCAAACCTAGAATGTGTAGCAAAGATCAAGGTGGAGAGCAGGGAAGATTTAGGGATAGCGAGTGAGTTTGGAGGTTGTTGTTACTTTGTTTTATTTGAAGCCAGATTGAACCGGACAGTCATGAGAAGATTTGTAGAAAACATGAGATTAGGATTTGCACTTAACTGTATTCAAGAAAAGTGTAGAGACACACACACACACACTCACACACTCACTCACTCACTTGCATATATACCTACAAAAACTGAGGGTCCATTGTTACAGAAACATTCAAAAAGTTTGTTCAGTGCCAGTGTCATTTCATCAGCCTCCCCCAGATAGGTTTTACAGCTCCTGATTCAAATCACAGACTTAAGTTTGGGTTATAAATTGTATTGTGTTATTGTTAAATGTTATTAGGGAAAAAAATCTATTCTTCCCTGGTAGCAATATTTTTATCCAAATTGAGCTTTGTTGTGGTATTAGTTCAGCAGTTGATTGTAATTATAATTATGATGATGTAATTTCTGAGTAGTGGCACAGCTGTGGCCATGCATGCAGGACCAAAGACATAACAAAGCACCGTTAGATCCTCATACAAGCTGTCACTTGATGGTGATACAGGAGTGATGGTGCAGTAGCATAGCCTGCATTCACCAGCTGCTTTCCCTCTCCCCAAACTCCAGCATGTGGCAATTTGGGTGAAGGGATTTCAAAAGCACATAGACAAAGGATCAGTGGTCAAGAAGAACGCCTGGGTTTTTGATTCTTTAATGAATGTACAATAATAATGTCACACTGCTCTAGCTCTATGACCAAACCCAAAGTAGATCTGTAAATTCTCGCTTACACTTCAGCGAATTTCAGCAGCATGAAATTAATGAAGGAATAAAACAACAGATTCCTCTGTGTGGGTCAGTCAGTGTAAGTAAATGCCAGTGTGAGGGTCACAGGATGTTTTTGTTTCTGACCTGTATGTGACACTGTTTACACTTCTGGTGCTAAACTGAACACACAAGATACAGAGGAGACATTGATAGCTTGGAGGAAAGAAGACTACAGTCTCATTCCAGTGTCACTCTTGCCAGTACTGCAATCATCACTGTTGCCATAACAACAAATACCCCCTCTGACCCTACTGAACCTCAGTATGAAATTATGCAAATACCAGTGCCATTAGTCACTTGAGTGTCACAAGTTGCTAAATTATATAAATTTGTGTTTGAACTTTACTGCCTGTCTTCCTCTTAGAAACTGTACATAACTGTTATATTGAAGGAGAAAATGTAGAGAAAGTATAAATTAGATGAATTAGCCCCCTTCTTTGTGTTTATTGGGCTACATACTCCTCTTAATAACACGCTCACCTTGTGATAGCATGATCACCTTTTCCTACTGCACAGTTTTTCCATATGTTGTGTATTTCATTTGATGTACTTAAACGGGTCGGGGAGGTTTTTGTTTCTCTTCTTTTTTTTTTTTTTTTCATTGTTTTTCAACGAAGCTTTTGTAATTGTGTACTATGCATTTGGCTGTAATGGTGAGAGAGAGGCAGGATTTTTCTGTAACTTGTCTATGCATGAACAAATTTAACAATTATGCAAATGTTGTAACCATAGCGTCAGAGTGCAAGTTAATCCACACAGTGCTGTGGCCATCCACTTTACCATTGAGATGCATTTAAACAAATAATCTCAGCCAGGGATTCTTTTTAACAGTTAAACTGCAGTAGTCAGCAGGTGAGACCCTGTTAACGCCAGTTTACAGTGATGCCTTCACTCTCACCACTGGGTGAATGACTACACACACTTCCTCTCTCTCCTCCAGATGCTTTTCCTCATGTATTCAACATACAAATACCTAGATGTATAGAAAATGTATTTATAGAATGGTGCCTTGTTCTGATAATCAAGTTTTTTGATTCATAAAGGGCTTTTGAGTCTACAAACACAATCACTGTTGTTTTGGTGGACAGTCTTGGAGGATCTCAGACAGTTAGGGACGATGACCAAATGATTTCATTAGTATTGAGGGATCATCCCAGGAGTCTGATTGGTCAGTTTCAAGGTTGGGAGCTTAGCCTACAACACATTGTTTTTGTGTCCATCTCCATTACAGCAATAGGATTTGAGCCTTCTACCAACTCTGCCAGCCAGTGCCCTGCATAAGAAAAAGACACTGCTTCTTGTCATGCAGGCATCTGCCATCTTGTCTCTCTATAAACAAAGAATATGCAAGAACTATACTGTGTATTTGGGTTTTGATTTTTATTGTGTAAGAGGCTCTTCAATGATGTATACTTAAGGAAAATTGTGGTACGTTTGTTTTGTAATTCTTAAATTTTTTTTAAAATAAATTGGGGAAATAAATACCTGTTTTGTTATTTTATATTAGTAAATAACCAGTTTTAACTTTATTATATTATTCATATACAAATGGTTAGGGGCAGAATTTGACTCTATGCATACATATAAATACAATGTTTAGAGATGAATTGGATATATCTATATGCCATCTATATAGATTTTTATAGATTTCTGTTTTTAGATTTTTTAAAACCATATTCTGTATCTCAATATCCCTTTGTTACACCATAAAAACAAAGCAATGGCATATCTGTATAAGAGACAGATATCCCTCATGAATGTATATGCTCAACGTATTTTTGAAAGCAGCTATAACTTTTATGCAAATTTGAGACTGTCCAAGTTCATTCAAGCGTAAATCCTCTCCTTTACTGAGAGAAAAACACCACCAGTGTGTCATTATAGCAGCAGTCAAGACTGGAGCATTGAGCAAAAAATTTTAACAATTTCTTTTATT
Organism: Rachycentron canadum; assembly: GCA_038496675.1. Classification (NCBI taxonomy): domain Eukaryota; kingdom Metazoa; phylum Chordata; class Actinopteri; order Carangiformes; family Rachycentridae; genus Rachycentron; species Rachycentron canadum. The sequence continues at coordinate 4,703,419 of CM076653.1, forward strand.
ATTTCTTTGGTTTTTATTCTTGGATTGACCAATTTGGGGGGGGGAAATGTCGATTGCTATAATCCTTGTTCTCTGCAGTTTCGTCGGTAAGTAATATTGATTTTGTTAACACACTAAAATACCTGAAATAGTCTTATTTGGGATAAAGTTTTTATTTTTGAATAGATACAGTTGTCTGGATGAAAATAAAGCATATCTACACACCAGTTCTGTGTATGTATATGAGTATATATTCTATCTAACTTTTGAAAACATTTTATTTTTAGCTCTTGTAAGCTCTGCTTCAGTGAACCACATCTCCTATCAGAGCAGATGGATATGTTATGTTGCATTTTAATTTTGCTCAGATATACTGTAGATTTACAACATACTTAATTTCTTTGTGTTAGATATCTTTAAATACCTTACATATCCTTAAATAAGCAAAATAACTTATGAATTATGCGTTTTGATATATATATATATATATATATATATATATATATGTGTGTGTGTGTGTTTATATATTTGTTTAAATTCAAATAATGAATAAATCTTCTCTTCAGCGGGTATTGCTCCAAATGTGTTGGACAGGCCCTTTCTAGGTGTACAGCTCTATGGTGAAGCTGAGCTGGAGTGCTGTTACCCTGCCACATTGAAGCCTAGGGAATTCTCTTGGTACAAACGCATAATGCTTGAAAACAAAACAACCAGTGATTCTCGTGTGATGCATTCGACAAATGTGACTGCAAGACCCAACCAAAACTCTGCTGAGTGTAGAATCCTAAGCTTCAAGACAGTTCAGCTTAATGACACTGGGATGTACTACTGTTTGGTGAAAAGCAACGATGGCTTCCACATCACTGATGGCACCTACATGCAGGTTTACAGTGAGTGTGAAACTCTGTGTGGTGATGGTGGGATGGGGATTTAAAGTACATACCAGACAGAAATGCTAGTGTGCACATTTAAAATGAAGAGACTGAATCCTTGCAAATTGTAGTTTAGTCAATCTTTACATCATCAGGATGGTCTCATTGCAGGATGCTGTCCAGCCGCTTACTTTAAATAGCACCAAAATCAGATTAGAAGTTGCAATTACTTTAATGTGTTGAGGCATTTGTCACACTGAAATACTGCTTTACATCATAATCTCATTAAATGTGGATGACAGAGGTGAAACAACCACAGAACCCTTGCCCAACAATACTATCAATTGTTTATTCATCAGTTTCATATGTTAGACTGTGTTCTTTATACTAAATAGTACACTTATATAACATAACAATCGATCATGTAATAAATCTCCATGTAAGTCTATTAAGTAATTAACCAGTCAGTCTGATTCTTATATGTTCTAACTTCTTATTTCTAACATGCACTCTCTTGCTACAAAAACAAGTAAAAGCTTGTATTTGAACAGCTAAATACACTGTTCACTTTGTTTCACCTCTGAACCATGTCTGTGTGTCTAGAGCATCTGGAAAAGACAATAAACCTCAGCGAAAGCACCAAAAACAAGATCCTGACAGCTGAAGGAATCTTGCTGTTGCTGATTGTGATATTGCCTTCCGTCACACTTCTCTTCAAGGTTGGACAGTCATATTTTGATATGTCTGACTGCATATTGCTCTAGTCTGACGTGTCACCTACATCTGACCTCTAGCTTTGATGTTGAAGCAATGGTTAATTTCCAGCATTTCTCAAGAGTGGTATTACCTCATCACTTGTGAAAAAAGTCAGAGATGATTGTTCCTAGCACATAAGATTCTCAAAGGGATATTTGTCATAGTCTATCTTGGCCTTCATTGATGGGAAGTTGCACCATTACACAGATTTACCAATTTTTGTTCCACCCCTACAGTCAAAGAAATTACATCAACTAGAAAAAAAGAAGATGAAGAAGGAAGAGGAAAACATATACCAGGTGAATTTGAAGAGAGTCACATTCTCTTTGAGTCAGACACATCTTATTGCAGGCATATGACAAACACGTGCAATTCATTTTGCCATATCTTTTTTTTTTTTTTCAAAGATATAAAGAAAAATGTTATCTTGTGCCTCTGATCAATGCAACATAATAATTTTGCATTGTGTTTACTTTATTTCCATCTTACTTGTCTCATACACCAGGGGCTAAATCTAGATGATTGTCGCACCACATATGATCAGATTGAGCGGTCCCAGGGACAAGGCCCATACCAGGATGTCTGTAACATCATGGAAGAAGAGGAGATCCAGCTGGAGAAACCTTGAAAGAAAGGGGAGAGATGAAGATGGGGAGAGTGTGTATTTTGAGAGCTTAATTTTAAGTGTCAGCCTGATTCTTTATCAAACACAATGACACATTTACAAAACCTTTTTAAAACAGCATTTTACAAAACAGTCTCATTATAGACTCCACTCAGTCAGGGCTGTAGCATTTTATAAATGCTTAAGTCCTAAGTCCACAAAGCCCATTCTGTCCAGATCATTTTGAAAAACTAAAAAATTGAATTTCATTCCTTTTCCCCCCCAAACATTTAAGGATGTTGAGTCTAAAAATATCTCTTTTAAAAACCCAAAACCCAAAGTTTTCCATGACCAGTGGAGTTGCCTCAAAGACAAGCAATTAGGTTAGAACCATAATAATTGAGAAGTCCCACAAGTGCTCTAAAAAACATTACATTTAGTCATGACATCCAGGCAGCTGTTGACAGTGTGACAGAGTCGGAGTGGGCCTCGTGAGATTGTTTTATCAACTTTTTTTTAAGGTTCATTAAAAATCTATATACTGTTGTCCGTTCATTGCATTTTACGGATTTACATCATGATGTGTCACAATTCACTTGCTTATTGCCATTGCTGTGAATGCCTAATGAATAAAGTAGTGTAAAATAAAACAACGAATTCCTCTATAAATCGTCTGAGACCACGTCTCCCTCTAATCTGCACTGAATGAACAAAACCCACTTTTTTCTTGACCAAGGCAATTAGAGTGGGTGCTTATCGACTTTTCAAGTGTCCTGATTGGCTACTGGTCCGCGACGCAGCCATTTATTGGCTGTCATTTTTGACGTGGGCGGGGCCTGAGCGCTCTCAGGCAGGTATGTAGGAGAGACTTGAGAGGCGGTGCGTAAACAGAGTGGGCGAAGATGGCGTCCAACAAGAAGGGTGGTGGGAATAGCAGATTGGAAAAAGGTGTGAATGGAAGACGCTCGTCCAAACATAAAGAGGGTCCAGTGGGTGAGTTTTCCTGTGCCGTGCCGGCCTCGTCACAGCCCCCTGTCGCTTTTCCCTTTAATAACGTCTCGTTTTTTTCCTTTTTTTTTCTGACGCCCCTGTGCTGCCACCTCCTGCTAGCTTACTTTAGCAGCTACGTTAGCTGGCCTCCGGTAGCCGAAATGAACAAGTAGGATTTAAGCCGCTGGGTCCATCTCAGCTGCATAGGTCATATTATAGTTGTATGATATAAAGAGGAGTCGGCACTGACAAAAGCGTTGTGTAAGGTTGTGCTGCTGAAGTAAGTGTCAACCAAAGTGCCAACCTGCTTCCTTGGCAAGTCTGTAGTAACGGACAGCCGTAGTATTTGTACCGTTAGTCGTAGTAGTGATAGTAATGTAATAGATTCATGTGTTGCATTTATATTCACTTTTCACGCTCTGTGTCCTAGTCTTGGCCGCTGACACTGACAGGACCCACCTGAACAGGTACTGCCAAACATAAACAACAACAACAGAAGAAGGGAGGAAGGACACTAGTGGGCCAAGTAGATTAACCGGGAAGGGCGGTATATGTAAGGGAGTGGAGCTGCTTTTTGTTGCAACTGTACCAACGGTTTATTAATCGATAAACCGCATTGATAGAATCGCTGGTTGCTGGTTGTGACATGAGCAGGCAGACGCATTAGAGACGAATTGGCAGCCTGCGAGAGAAGGTAGCAGACTTAACAGGATGTTGCCTGTAGCCACTGTGGATCTGCTGTTATGACCAAACAAACTCCCTCTGTTGCTCTATTCTGTTAACTAGGCCACTTTCACACTGTAACTGGAACAATCCAACCAGTCCCAAAGCACTACTATTTTCAAAAGGCTTTCTTCGCTTTGTCAGGACTCTAACAATATGCCATACATTGTCAATGTATATGCTACACTAATAAAATATTTTCAGATGCCTATTTATGAATGGTGTGTTTATAATAGCCTTAGACCTGTATAATGAGATTATAAATTTCTACCTAATCTTATCTGAGATGGTCATGGTCACTTTTCTTCAGATCTGATCAGAGTTCAAATTTTGTTTTTCATTCAAGGTGTTACATAAAACTGAATGGGAGCCTCATGTGTCCTATGAGGAGGGGATGTGGAGGTTCATTGTTGCTAGTTTCCTGTTGTCCGTTTTGTGGCGGCCTTGTGGTGCTCTGACTGGGAGAAGGGTCAAACACCTCAAACATGACACTAAAGAATCCTGCTGTTGATGTTTTCTGTTGCCAGTGCATTGCTCACAGATTACTATTTTTAAAGCCTGCTGCTATAGATATTACATTTGTAGTGTATCAGATTTCTGGCAAGTTTAAAAAAAGAAAAACGTATAATAGGCCAAATTGGGGGGTGGGGGGTAGGGGGGTGGGGGTGTTCACCTTTTAAAACTATTTAGTCTTAACCCATAGCAAATGTTGAGACTTTTTAATAGATAGATAGATGAGGAACAGTCAGTGTGTTTTCATATCACTGGACTTAGATCTACCCCGACTTCTTATTTTCCTAGAACGGGTCTGTTTAGGCTTGATAAAGAAAAGCACAATAGAGCCATGGCTTAGAAATAGCCTCGACAAGATCAGCACAGTTAGTCATGGTGACATTAAGAAGTTGGGTTCTCAGCATTATGCGTGAACATTAGAGCTGCTCCTGTTTTCTGAGTCTCCGAGTAAAAAGGACCAGCCAAGCTCTAATTTCTAGCCCTGAATGTAAAGAAAAGAAAAATTAATAATAAAAATAAAAACGATGATGATGATAGATATAAGAATAAGAATAATAATGAAGGCTACAGCATTAATAATGATAATAGTAATATTTGTAATTGTAAGCAATAACAATAGTTGTAGCAACATGTGTTGAGCAGATCTGAGTTTGGATTTAAAGTCTTCAGTGGAATCAGACAGTATTATGTCAGCAGTTAGGTTGTTCCAGTGGGAGGGTGCCTGATAGGAAAAAGCTTTGCAGCCAGCAGACATCTTTTTAACTTGTGGGAGAGACAGGAGCCCTAAATCCTGGGAATGGAGCGCATGAGATAGAATATAAGGTTTAAGGAGATCAGACACGTATAAAGGAGCAAGCCCATTTAGAACTTTGTAAGTCATTAAAAGAAAGAGTCTACAGTTGCAGGGTATTAGTGTTGGATTAACTATTAGTTACCAGCATACCAGGAGGCCACTTTCTTATAGGTTTGTTAACAAGTTTAATCTTGCTGCTAATTGCCATTTTTCAGAGCAGACATTGTAACTTGTCATTGCAGGAAAATAACAGTGTAACTAATCATTTTAATTATTGATTGATATTTTAATCAGTGTCCCAATGTCTTACAACAGTGTGACAGTGAGCTAGTGTGCTAGATTTGGATAATAATAACTATGAATTTTAATTTATTTCTCTAAAATAAAATGACATAAATAACAAAATGTTTCATCTGTGCTGTAGTGTAGTTTGTGAAGCTTTGTCTCAGTGTTCCTGGATATGTTTATGTATTTCTGTGAGTGGGTCAGGGTTCAGTTCAAGTTATTATGGGACTATCTGTGACATCTGCCAAAAAGTCTCTGAATCACATTTTCACTTTTCACTATTTTGGTTGTGCACGTGTTATCTGTGTTTAGTATTCATTGGCAAACACTGGTATTTCTCAAGAGTGTGAACATACAGGACATTTCTGCTGCATGAATAACCAGAAATAAGTTCAGAGGTATTGTCTAACAACAAACATGACCAAAAGATCAAAATTATGGTCAGTTTCAGGACTTCAGGTCTTGGACCCTGAGCAGCTTTAATGTTTCATGGATTGATGTAATCATTGTGGTTGGTGATAAATTGATTTGTTGATTTATCAAACAGTTGACAGTTATCTATTAATTGTGAAGTGGATATTCCAAACATTTGTTGTTTCTGAGGATTATTTCCCTTTTTCTTCTAAAAAAAAATAAGTTGTTTTGGGCCCTGGTAACAAGTACATACATTATTCTTAAATGTTAAAGCCATAGAATTGCATTGCATTCACAATGTAATAAAAGGAAAAAAGCTACAATTGAAATATTGTTGTTATCTTATGAACACATGCTTGTGTCTGTTGGGATCTGCCAATTAGATTGAAGGTCACAGGGTGTTTCAAGTGGAACAGCCAATAGCAAAATAGTCCTCTGTCACAGGGAGAAAGTTATCTGGGCTAGGGTTGACGCTAACCTCTCTCTGCTTTTAAAGAGGCATGGGAGGGATGAGCGAGAGGAAAGAAAAGGACAACACATTGCCTTTGAGGAGAACTAGTTATGACAGGTTGACATACAGAGGCTGACGGGAAGAACTACATTGGAAAGACAAAAGAGTGACAGCGAGAGGCAGAACAAAACCAACTGGAAAACCCTGTCTCTGCCCTCTCTGCCACCATTTCCTCCCTGTCTTTCTCTCATTCTGTCTCTCTTTTTCTCCATGCTATCACTGCTTTTGTGGAAGAGAGGAGACAGACAAGGACAGAGCCTTGAACTCAGAAGCTGGTAAACACTTTTTTTTCTCTTCCAGCCTTTCTAGCCAGTAGTTAGTTTACGCCATCAATTATGTGATATGCCCGAAGCAGCCTGCAGGTAGCTTTCTGTAATGTCTGTAACGTTGCTGGTATTGGTTGTTGTACATGACTTATTAATACCCTCTCTCATCCATCTTTAATATAGAGAGGCCAGGTGCAGCATAATAGTTGCAATGGGCTGACAGTGACCACTTGTTTCAGTAAGACAGAAAAGTTGATGCTGAAACAAGCACAATGGGGCAAATTACATATTTTGTTGTTTTTTGTTGTGAAAAAAGACAACCTGCGCAGCAAACGGGCATGAATTTCCTTTATATGAACACAAAAATAACCACGTTTCCCCACTAAGTCAGACATGATCACGTAATTTGCCAATCTGTGTCCAAACTGTGGTCTCAACTGAGTCCTATGGGATATTAATGCATATCCTGGCTTTAGTGTGCTGGCAGCTTTAAGGCTGCTCTGTATATCTTATGTCAAATAAAGGTGAACTCTTTACTTGGGCATGGCATGTTTGAACTCTGAGTGAGCTCCTAATAAGATCCCACAGCTTTCCATAACTGTGCACATTTGCATTATATTTGCATATGATATACTCCCTGTAGTTAGAAAGAGGTGTAATGTGTGTTGGGTTCATTGTCATTAAGCAAATTTCAGAGCAGCTTATGCTGATCCAGGGGTTCATAAAGTTCACGCCTAGCTTACTCTGTCAACATAAGGCCTATTGGCTTGCCCAGCTGAGAGTTGTACCCCCTGTTCTAATTAAGCAATGCAATTTTAATTTTGGCTGTGCGCCCAATCTGATTTGACTGCTGTAGCTGGTCTTGCTGCATGGCATTTGGGTGACTGCTTGACCAAAGCACTCACTGCATCCCCTAAGGGCACACTGCTGTGATTGTGTTTATGCAGACCAATGAATGTGTATTTATAGATGTTCTTTGTGTGTGTCTCTTGGTGTATCTAGTTTTATGTTGATGTGTTGTTGCACATTAAGTGACTGTTTCATGTATTGTCAGGTTCAGGACGTTCCCTGGCTATTTGCCAAATCCGGAGATGGAGCAGAGATACCAGAATTGTTTTTGTTTTGTTACCAGCTGTTGAATTGTAGTACTGCAGTAGACTTTCTCCATTAATCTGTCCATATATTTGTATGTTTAATGTTTGCCAAACATTTCAAGACTCAGCTAACACCCACCTAAACATATAATTAACATTTTCCCAATTCTCTACAGATTGAATTTATTTGGATGTTGCTCCAGTTGAGCTGCAGAGAGTGAAACTAGTGAGTGAAGTGATGTCATTCTGAGAAATTCTGGAGCTTTTTAACAGATAGTCAAGAATTTATTCTGTTTTTTAGTGTAGAATTTTTGAGTTTCTCTGAAATTCATGGGACAAGTTAATGTGAGCTACAGTTATACACATGTCCAAGAAGCGTTTTCTCTCATCTAAGAGGCATGTTAGATGAGCAGTAAAATGTCTTCAAGTGTCTACAACAAAGTCCAGTTGTCTCCTATTCAACTCTTCTTAGATAGCAATGAACTGGATTAATGGCTATGGACTGATAATCTTCACAGAACCTCCTTTGACATGGTTAAATCAAGATGAAATTAGGCTCCGAGCTGCTTCATTAAGCTTTACAGCGATGGATAGAACTTGATATTGTAATGAAAAACATATCCCTACTGTAGTGTTGCTCTGTGTAGTCTGCTCATTTGGCTCAATAGATTTGTCTCAGTCTGTCTCTGTGCCCCAGGGCCAAGGAATGCCTCTTAAATTCAATGGGACATTCACCATGGGATTGATGGCAACATCACACACATATACACAAGAAGTTTACTGTCTAAAAATTTGGCTTGTGACAGAAACAAAACATGTGCATCTAAATAAGAGGATATGTGATATAACATATTTGTGAGTGGCTCATTGATTTCTGTTTTGTGAAAAGGCTCAGTAACATTTGGGTGTGTTCAGATGAGGCACGTTTTCCAGTGCCGAGTGGAAGAGGCAGCTCCACAGCCTTTCTCACTGGGTTTAGTCAAAGAAATGGTCATTTAATTTGTTAAGCACATTCCATTCCATTGCTTTACATTGAAAGACAAGACATAAAATATGGGCATACACATGAGAAAATACACTGCAATAAAAACCTTAAAATGTCAACACAATTAAATAGCAACTCTCTGCCACACATTTAACAAAACAAAAACACAAAAACAACATCAACCTCAAACATTTTGGAGGACATTTTTGTGGCAGAATTCAATTGTCCCTTGGTAAGTTTTTAGCTTCCTATATGGAAAATTGTGCCTATAGAGGGGCATCTATATTTGTGGGTATGGTATAGATGGTATAAAGACTCTAACTGAAAGAGAATTTGAGTGAAAGAGAAACAGATGACAGGAAAATGAGAAGCTGGACAACAACTGAAGAGGTTTGTTATGCAGTGTGTGTGCTTGAGTGCTTGGGCGTGTGCATGCTAGAAGAGGTCTGGCTGATAAATGTCTCTTCCCAGATGTCGGAGTTGTGATTCCTCCGAGCAAACTGAAATTGCCTCTCCTATTACTCTTCCTGAATGGCAGGCTATAGCAAAATAATTGTGCGATTAGGGCTCCATTATTTCTTTGACCCTCAAAACAGTATTTCACTTTGGTGGAATCTATTCAGTTTTTAGCATGCACAGGCAACCGCCGCTCCACATCCCAAGATGTTGCTTTAGGGATCTGAAGAAATTGTTGTACTTTTTTTTTGTATTGCTTTATTGCTGTAGCCTTAGTGGAAGTTATAACAAAAGTTTGAAGATGCGTGTGAGCTGATTCCAAGGATGGCTGATGTTATTTTGCTGTTCATTAGGTAGCAGCAGAGTCTTTAAGAGTAATTTTGAACTGATCATTATCTATTATCTCTCTATTAAGACTAAATGTGCACCATCCCTAACAACAAAGAAATGATTTTCCTTCTCTCTGTCCAATTGGGAGGCACTGCTGTCTCTGTTCCTTTTGTCCCGTCTCCTCTTTCCTCTGTCTCTCACCACACCAGTCACCCTATCCAGTAAGTACCAGCCAGTCTGCAGAGTTACAGTAGGTGCTGTGGAAACAGAGGTCTCAGGTGACTCGACAGAAGAGGCCAGACCAACAGTGGGAAAACAACAGGGCCATAGCTCTGTGTTATGCTGCATTAGGGCAAAGATATGAGCAAACTTGATGAATGCACTCAGCTGTGTGTTGTCAGCTGTGTACCTCCCTTTGGGACTTTTATGTGAATGTGTTTATGCGTTTTTGTCAGTGTATGACTAATCTGTGTTTGTTCCCAGCAGCATGATGTTAGCAAAGGGCCCCTGCCTTCTCCTGTTCTGTGCATGTCTGCTGAGATCTCGGTGGATTCTGGCTGCTTAGCCTGGATTTACATCATTTAATTTCAAGGCTTGCTTAACACGTTTCAATCAATGAGCTTTCATACGCCAGACTATGGGGGATTAGTTAATAGGGGTAAGAGAACATTATGTAGGATATATCCAATGTTATCCCACTTGGTACAGTGTCTACATGCTGATTACAGCTATGGGTTTGGTGCTGAATAGGGATCAGGGTGCTTCCTTTTATGATTACAGGACTGAATACCATCTGACAATTAAGTTTCAACAACTACTGAATAGTACAATATGTTTGAATCTACAAATGTATACAATTGGCATTAGAGAGTGATGGTCTTTTTCGTCATCATTCATCCTCCTTGCTTCTCTGTCTTACTGCCTCTAGTGATGGACACCAAGGCAGTGTTTGCGGCCCTGTACAGCGTGTGCGAAGAAAATGCCACTTTCTTCTCAGGGGGAGCCAAGGGGTCGCAGGGTGATGCGGCACGGCGCCTGGTGGATGCCATGAAGCTGATCCAGGAGCACGCTCGCTCTCTGGAGCCTGTTATCTCTGGCTTCGCTGCTGTTTACCATCATTTTGACTTTGACCCACACATACCTGCTAACGGCTACCGCTCACTGGTCAAGGTAGGCTGATGGATGATTTTAAGGCCTGTATGTGTATAGATGAATCATGATGCATTCTCATTTCAACTGAGCACAGCTCTGACAATAATAAGCTCCCATACCGCAGTACATTCTTATCAATATTCTCTCCACGCTGTGAGAAACAACTCACCAGTACCTCTGCCTTGATATTGCTTTGTTTCAAGGTCAGTCCATTTGTTTTACAGATTGATTTTATGTTGTGAATCTGGTTAGATAAATTCCTCCAGCTGCAGAATATCTACTACTACTGTACCCACTGTACTTTACCTTCAATACTTATTGATGAAATATCATGACCTTCAATGGCTGCAGCCCACCACAAGTGAATGAGTGTAGCAGAGCAGCAAATGAATGCTCGCCTGTTTTTCTTGCCTCTCGATTTCGACATTTTTAATCCCTTTCATCCCCACAGTACTACTGAGTAATCTTTAACACTCTGGTGAGGCAGTAAGCTTTTCACATGCTGGGTTTCAGGCATGCTATCACATATCGTTTTTTTTTTTCTTTCAAACTTACCACCCTAATCTTAATTAGAATGTAAGTAGACCCAGAAGACGTGCCTCTTTAATGATTAGAGAATTAAAGAACATGATTTGCTTTGTTATAATTTTAAATGCTGTAATATCCAATTTTAGAAAAGAAATAATGAACTGATTCACCATGCATTATGTCAAAGATATATATGATTTGGTACATTATTTTGTATAATTAATTTACCTAATTTACTTGTTCTTTAATTTAACAGACCTTGCTTTGCAGGTTAATATGCTAATTATAAGGTGATAGTGGCATGTTTCCAAATTGTATATATCAAATTTAATCGTCACATTCTTCGCACTTTTCCAGGTTGTGCGTTGCTGCCTTCTCCACATCATCCACAAGGGGCGCTACATCACCACCAACCGCCGCAGCATCTTTTTCCGAGTAGCACACAATGCAGGGGAAATGGAGGCATACTGCAACGCCCTATGTCAGCTGCGTGCCCTGCTCTACTTGGCTCAGCGCATGCTACATGACAACAGCCATGGAAACCTTTTTTTCCAAGATGAAAGTGGCCTCAGTGAGAGCTTTGTCCGCGAATACTCATCTATGCACAAGGGATGCTTCTATGGCCGTTGCCTGGGCTTTCAGGTGAGATGAACTGCTTGGCAGAATAAATGGCAGTAGGAAAGATAAGAAATAGGAGTAGTGAGGGATGACACTATCTCATGCTTCATGGTCCAAAACTAGGATGAAGTATTATGTGAAGTGTTTGATTATATTTGTTATTATATTAGGATTTGACAAAAACAGGATAAAGCTCCCCTAAAGCCCCTGAAAGTCTCCCTTAATCTGTCAATCATAAAGTATCAATCAGCATTGGAAAAAAGAAGTGACCCGTTGACAGTGGGAAAATAAATATCTGTGCCAGGAATAGGGACCTGGTATGAAACAGGCCCTGGTACTATTGGTACCAAACATGAGTGTAGTATCAATAAGCTCCGGTATGTTATCAGTTCTGCTTTTGGGACTAATGAGATTAAAATATTATTGCTACATAAAAGTTCTCTTGCACATTTAATCTCACCAACTGTTTCTGATTAAGACATTTGTCTATGATGTGATCACTACTCCCATTCCAGGGGCTGGTTTCACAAACACAAACTTTGGCTTAGATATGACAAATTGTGTTCAGATCTAAATTCATCCTTTGCACAAGCAGTTTAGTTCTTGACTATCTTAAGACAGACTTTGATTCAATAAATAAAATAATAAATTAGGACTTTTTTGAATATAGAAAAATGTCCAACCAAACTGCATCTAGCAGAAAATTTATTTGGTTAGTTTGTCTTTTGGAATAATATAATATACAATACAAGGACATTTTACTTGGGAAATTGAGTGATGAGTGGAACAATAAAATTGCTGTAGACTCTTTCCCTTCTCATTGCATTTTCCACAGCAAAGTTAGCAATTGACAAATTATGAGACATGTTTTTCTGTTTTTTGTTGTGTGGGTGTCATTGATTGTCACCATGGTAACATTGGTCTTAGGCCTGAGTTGGCCTGGGGGGAGGTAGATAATGTTTTTTGTCTTAAAATTAGTCAGAGAGGTCCCTTTTAGTCATAATGTCAAAGAGATGATGAAATTATGCATGTTTTGGCTATGCTCACTTGCTGCCATAAGTGCAACTAACCTTTTCTGCATACTGGCAGAAACTTGAGCAATTTGTTGACATATTCAGTGTAAGTCCTTCACATACAGGGCAAGAGGACAAATGCACAGTTTTCAATCACCTAGCTTTTAGTTAATTTGTTGTTTCCCCATGTACGGCTTTTATGCTAGCAACCTGGAACGCACACACAACAATGTTGAATTGTTTAAAGTAATACTGTTGTACTTTGCTACTCAAGAATGTTAATTTATACACAGTACATATAAAAAAATAAAGTTTGCCAATATGAATATTGGGATTGGCCTTGACCAGAACAAGAGTTGTGCCCTGTAAAAGCCAGAAAACAAATACAAAGCTATAAAAGTCTATAAAAGACTCCTGCTGCCCTAACCTGCAAGTAAAATGAAGTGAGGGAAGGAGATGGAGAGGTGTAGGGAATACTCCTCTTTACAGCTATGGTCTTAGTTCTTGGTTGAGCTTAACAAGAGAGGCTGAACCCTCAGCGGACAAAAGGTCAGACTAAACCTATGGGGGGAAAATGATGAAACCTTCCGAATTCTGTCTGCATCAATTTATAATGTCTAAGACTCATCTGATATTTCGATATCCCATCATCTATATTTCACTTTCTCTAGTTGACTGATTGCAGTTTGAATTGTAGCTTATTTCTTGTTTTTAAGTGGACCATGGAAAATGGATTAGAATTTAAAGTCTGTCTTTGTTTATTTTTCCATTCCTCCCTCCAGTTCACGCCAGCCATTCGGCCCTTTCTTCAGAGCATCGCTATCGGCCTTGTGGCCTTTGGAGAAAACTACAGACGCCATCAGTCAGGAATAGGTCAGCATCATCATGTCTGCAGCTGCACCCTCTCATCATCCAGCCACTTCGTTGTCATTCATAGATCGTACTCATCCATCCTCATTCCTCTTCTGCATTGCTGCTTGGCCCCTGACTGTGTACCTTTTGATGTTGTGTGTTTAGATTGGAGATGCTCTTTCATCCTTCTGAATCTTGAGGGCTAGCTGGTGTGCTTCTTCTATATTTCAGAATGCTTTGAACATGCACACAGTTACATACAGATAGAAGAACATTTGCCATCATATACACATTTGCACCATGCACACATACACAGATACGTAAATATTAACGTTCAAAAAGAAATCGTTTGACACTCATGGTTTTTTTTTTTTGTGCTCTCTGCTGAACCACAGTGGAGGCAGGAGGTATTGCACCGTATGGTGAGTCTGCTGGAACCCACACCTCTCAATCGTAGTCCTTTGTAGCGACCTGAGATACTATATGACTATATGAAGAAGCTGCTTTTATCCCACACCTCCTGTTATCCTAAATGGTTGCACACAGCACTGGAAGATGCATTAGCTGCCCTCTATCTGTATTTTATGTTACAGAATGAAGTGTAAGGTACCAAAAAATTCTGATACTTCCCTTTTCTTTACTGCCCATCCCTGACTTCTTGCAGAGCACCAAAAGCAGCATAGAATTTTTTTGTCATACCATGAAATGTATCTGGTTCAACACTGAACTATCACAGTAGACCTCAAACATCCCTGTGACAAAAAGATCATGGTGTTGTGAGGATATAAAATCTAATTTATCCTGTTGAGTTTGATGAACGTTCTCAAATGTAGCTGCATCTCTGGGATTTGCTGTGTTTTAGCGCTCAGGCTCCACTATTAAACATCTTTCTTTCTTGCAGCTTTTCACCTTCCTTCTTTTGCTGGTTCAATGAGTTTCTCTTATAATGTTGTTTGTTTTATGCTGGGGTCCAGTCACTGGAATTTTAAAGTCCCCTCCTTCCTACTGCTTCCGTCTTTGACATCTTTGTTCTCATACCAATTATTCTGAGCTTCTGTCTTTGCAAATCGCATTTCATTTCCATTTTCACTGCCTCCCCATTCATACGCTTGTCCCAGTTCTTTTCTTGCCTTACCCTGTGTCTGGTGTCTCCTACCCCTTATATGCCCTCTTCAATTTGTCCTCCTTCCTCCCTTTCTCAGGTGTAGCTGCCAGCTCTTTCTTCACATCAGGAAAGTACGCCATCGACCCAGAGTTGAGAGGGGCAGAATTTGAACGCATCACCCAGAACCTAGACGTTCATTTCTGGAAAACCTTTTGGAATATTACTGAGACTGAGGTCTTGTCGGTGAGTAGACTTTTAATGCCTGTTTGAGCACACACAGACAAACGTGCTCCAAAGACATCTGTAATCTACTCAAGTTGCCATTGTTAACCCATGTGCACAGATACTTGCACTGCCCTGCTTTTAATTTTAAAACTGTATCAGGGATATTTTACTTTCCTCTGGTAAAAGTACCTTTCTATCATTATGCATTTTGGCCTACAGGCTGTTAGTAATAATAGAGTGAAATTCAATTTATTCAGTGGTGTTCATGATTTATTCATCCGGTTTCTCTTTCTCTCCAGTGACCTGACGTGCTCTGTAACTTGCACTCTCTGTGTCTTTCTCTCTATATCTCCATCTTGTTCTCTTTTGCTGTCCTTCTCTCCGTCATCTTTCTTTCCCACCAGAGTCTCGCCAGTATGACATCCACTCAAGTTAAAGTAAACCGGGCTCTTTCTGTGCCTCCTGTGCCCTTTGACCTTCCCCTGGCAGCCAACCACAGAGCATCTGTAACTATAGCCCCACCATCAGCCCACATCGGCACCGCTCCAGTTCAGATGAGGCTCATCTCTTATGACTTACGTGAAGGACAGGTACGTAAATCATCAATTAGTTTGTTAGTGTCACAATTGAAAACACAATAAGAAAGCAAAACTAGACTAGCTCTTGTCAATTACTATATCCTTGTAGCTTCTCTAAGTATTAAGTGTTGTCTGACCTAGTTTGTGACAGTTTTCCTCCACTGGGTCTTTTTAAACCGTCTTGCATATACCAGTTGTACAAATTCTTAAAATAATCTAACAATATTTTAGCATATTTGTTGTTTCTCTGAGCTGCTCAAGTAAACGACAGCTTCAAAGCATCCCCATGGATTTAATACCCTTCATTATCTCTCTCTCTCCCTATTTCTCTATTATAGGTATCACTCTCACTTTTTCTGCTCGTCCTCCTACTCTAATTCTCTCGAGACTCCCTCTCTCCATCTGAGCTTATTCTCCTCCTTTCTTAATGTGCTGGCACTTAACCAGACATGTTATCAGCAAACACTTTCAGCCATTGATCACGCTCCAGCAAAACAACAGTGTCCTTTTAATGTCGCAAAAATACAAGCCTGTATCAGCACAAACCCTTCCTCTCAGCCACAGCTTCCCTCCCTCCTTGTTCCTGTTAATGAATGGGAATTAGTGTGCGTTCATGCAGGCTCAGGAAGGGCTGGCAGCAAGCTGCTGCAGAACAGCTAGTTAATCCCTCTCTCAAAGGAGCCCTGTTGCTAACACTAGCAATAAAATATATTAACAATGAAAAAAGGCTTTGTTTGCTGTGTACACAGTCTGCAGACAGTTCCTCAGAGTGAGTGAAACATCACAATTTGTCATCATGTGATGCTTTTGAACTCTTAGACCTAAACAATAGATCTTGGTGGTTTGTTTATTAGTTCATCTTCTGAAATAATCCCTTCCTGTCTCACTCTTTTCAGGACAGTGAAACTCTGCTATCTCTCTCTCGCTCTGAGGGGGGCGCCATCTCTCTGTCACTGGGATTGAAGACCAAGCGCCTCCCTTCGTCTCCCTGCTTGCTGATCCACTTCCATGGGGGGGGCTTTGTGGCCCAGACCTCCAAATCCCATGAGGTGAGATGGTACTCTCCAACTTCACTAGCTCAGTTTCAATAAGAGCTTTCCTTACTCTAACTACAAAAGCAGTTTAATTGGTTTGCTTTTGCAAGAAAAACTTGAAAGGACTATTCACATTTGTGAATGTGATAGTATTCAATCTATTTGATATTTATGATGGAGCCATTAGTTAAGGTGCATGACACAGGCATTTCGTAGCCAAATACTGCTCAAACGCTGCAGGTCCACCATTAGACACTTGACTCAGATGCTGTTTTTCCAGTAACAGTTGGTTTCTTCACAGCAGTCATCCAGCTAAGTTCATCACCTCATCCCTTCAATACTTCAACTTCTCGCTGTGTTATCTCAGACTAATTGTAATTGAACCCCACCTAATTAAAGTGATAAGGAGACAGACACCAGTTGACAGCAAAGGAGCAGAGGGGTTACCAGTCTGAGTCTCTTCCTCTGTCAATAGTGTGGTATGTAATGAGCCGTTAATCTAATTATTTCGTAATTAATCCCTGAAAATTTAGTAGAGACACTTTGCTCTCCTTCCATGCCTTCTTTATTGGCAAGGTGCACACAAAGCGGGCTCTTCTCTCTCACATAAATCGTTGCTTCCTGTCATTCACTTAATTCTCACCCCATTCTTTTTTTGGCCTTTTAGAAGAGGAGTCCATGTCCTATATTTAATTTCCAGATCACTGTGATGAAAAAGGGACACTAGCGCATGCACACACGTGCAAGTGGTCTTGCTCTGTGAGCCAGTTGTATCTTAAGTTTACATAAGTGACAGTACAACAAATACTGGCCTTAGGAAAGGATCAATCAGCTTGCTTCATCTGAAAGATTATTTCAACATGGTTTGTGGACCCAGCTATCCTGGATTGTCCAATGCTGATGTGGTCATCTGTGGCTGTGTGTGATCTTTATGTGGCACCAGGCTACTTATAGCTACTGCAAGACAAGCCTCTGTGAAATCACCAAGGACATGGGCAGCCTTGATCTGCAGCTGCGTAGCAACCAGAGGATGAGAGGGAACAATCAGAGAAGTGGGTGAACAGGGCTGTCATGTTGAATTAATGAAGAATTCTACAACCCCACAGAGAAAGATTACCCCGAGAACTAATGCAAGACTTGTCAGACTATCTCTCTTCTTCTGAACTCTCTTTTTTTTTGGTAACATCCTCTCTCTCAGTCCCTCTAATATCTCACACAATCCTCTTTGTTCACTTAGTGTCCTTTTCCACAGCTCCTTTCTGTCTTATTTGGGTAATGTGTACCTGCCTGCCTCCTTATTTTACTGGGTGCCTTCTACTCGCTCAATCCCTCAGGCAAGGCCAAGTAAGAGAGGCCAGATAAATGGAAAGTTTCTCTGAGGGCGGAGGCCAAAGTTGTCCCCTGTACTCCTCATATCTCCTCTACTTCGCGATCCTATCTATCCTGTCTTCTGGGCATGGTAGAGTTCGACTTCAGTGGTGGAAAGCTTTGGTGCTCTCAGTGCCCAATGATGCTGAGAGGAATGGGTGTCCTGGCGTTTGTGCATCTGGCAATTTGGGCACGGACCACACACATACAGTGTTTGGAGAGTGGAGGTATAAGCTTGCAGATTAACTACTCTGCCTGTCTGAGGAGAAGTGCAACTGCAGCTCCCATTAATACCTGCTTAGAGAACAGATCTGGGACCCTCTGAAGTGTGTGTGTGTGTGTGTGTGTGTGTGTGTGTGTGTGTGTGTGTGTGCGTTATGAATACTTGGCTTCCTTTATGTAGGCAGATGATGAACTGTCTGACTGACAGACCTGCCCATGGGCACAGGAACATGTTGACACTCATTGGAGACTGGCAACAATGGCTGTTGTTCACACTCAGTTGAACACACATACACACACATAAGGAGTACCTTGGCTGATTTGCACACACCCACACTGCTTGACCTGAGCACTGCTTGAACTGTATGCACAACCACTTGTCACCAGACTCACTATAAGATTTATTGTGACAGGTAGGACTTCGAGATAGCACAGCTGACTGCTGAAGCTGCTATTTATTTATTTTTTTTCATACTGATTCACTGGTCGGTGAGGCGACATACAAACATACACACGCTGTGCTTTTCTTGGCATTGTGAATGGAGAGCTGTCGCTTTCATTGCCAGCCCTGTCATAGCTAGTCAAAAAGGTGTTGGGAGAAGATAAAGGCAGAGGAGAAGAGGAATGGCTTGTGGAAGAAATATTTTGTCATGACAAGTTTTGATGCCTTTCTCACATTTCAAGGTCACTTGCATTGCAGTTGTGAAGTAAGGCACTTTACTTGCATGAGAATTGGCACAAGAATAGTAAACACATAACCAGACTGTTGCAACAAGAAAGAGAAACACTCAGTATTCTGATAGTGAGATTGTTTTTCGTCGACTATCCCTGTAAATCCACACCATCCCCTTGTTTTTGTCTTTTTCCTTCTTACTCTGCAAACTAGGACATGTGGGCACCTTTGTTGTTACAGTATAAGGAGAAATTAAATGAAGGTGACTGTGAGAGCAGCCCTCATTCTCCTTTCGTCTAGACAGTAAACCAGAAAGCAGACAGATGACATCAGAGGGACACATCATTTTCATAAGTTTTTATCCTTGCTTCTTAATGTTCACCCCCACAAATCTCTCTCCCACTGCAGTACTCTTCCTCTTCATCTGCCTGCCTCTGTGTTTTATTGTGGCTGCTTTTGTTTCTGATAAATCTAGCAACATATAATATAGGCACTGTGAAACTGAATGTTTTCCACTCATAAATTCATTCCTCCATATCTTTGTCCTGTGCAGCCCTATCTGAAGAGTTGGTCCCAGGACCTTGGTGTCCCCATCTTGTCAGTGGACTATTCCTTGGCCCCTGAAGCCCCCTTCCCAAGGGCCCTGGAGGAGTGTTTCTATGCCTACTGCTGGGCTCTGAGGAACCACCACCTACTAGGTACCAATGCATCTCACGAGATTCATGATTTGTTGATATGCAGACTTTTATCTCCCCTTTACACTTGCTTGTTATCATCATTGGGAGACAAATGTAATAGATTTAATGAGTGGCAACAATAATGGGGTAAAACTCACCTATTTCAGACAGAAGGTGTTTTGTTAACTGCTTCTGTAAATCCTCCACTTTGCACCCACATTTACCAACTCTCTGTACCTCCCATTCATCACTTTAAAAGGAATCATGTTTCAGCACAATGCCTTGTGTTGTACCCGTTCTGCAATCTCACAAATTGCTGTGATGCTCAATATTCAGGCAGAAAACAATAGACATCTGGTTGGTTTGGGGTACATCAGACAGCTGAAGCACGCTGTGTCAAATTAACAGTGATTATAGCCCAATATGTTAGTGTTGTAGTACAAGACAACAATATCAGGCTATGAGACAACATCTCCTCATAGGAGCCACAAATTAAAAAAAAAAAAAAGTGAAAAAAGGTGTTTTTGTTTTTTTTTTTTTTTTGTTTTTGTTTTTTGTCATTCCATCTATTTAATTCTTTACTTTTTTCAATTTGAATTCTCTTTTATTTCACCCAGGATGGACTGGAGAGAAAGTTTGTCTTGCTGGAGACAGTGCGGGAGGCAATTTGTGTGTGACGACATCAATGCGCGCTGCTGCCTTTGGTGTACGAATGCCAGATGGCATCGTTGCAGCCTACCCAGCTACCCTGCTGACTGCCTATGCATCGCCCTCACGTCTGCTAACACTTATGGATCCCCTGCTGCCACTCAGTGTGCTCTCCAGGTGTCTCAGCGCCTACGCAGGTAGGCGTGCGTGCACAGGGGCTTTTTAAAGAAATCAAGTCAGGATTCTTTTTTTTTATCTGATAAAGTTTGAGATTTAATCTATTTTCCTCCATTTTCTTTCTTTCAAGCACTTCTTCATGTTTTTGCCATCTGCTGTTCCACACCATATTCTTAACATCATGATCTAGATTATTATTATAGGTTTGTAAGCAAGATAACAAGTTATGTAGTAAAAATAATAATAAATAATAATGATGTTACCAGATTACTGACCATGTCTGATAAAACTGCTAAAATACAGGGAACAAGTATTCAATTCATAATGTTGAGAAAAGCAACTATCATTTGGCAATTTAAACCTTCCCTTGATAAATGACTAAAATAATTAAATATATTGTATTTTTTTCTTTTTTTTTGACTAATCAGTTCAGTACTTCCCTTTTTGTTTCGTTTTTTTTTTTTTTTTTAGTTTTAAGACAGTCATAAACAGATGTATTAATCATAACAGAGTTTTGCCCTCTTGGATCACACTGTCTCAGTCCCTAACAGTAACTATTCAATAAAATACTGTTTGTTTTTCCTCTTGTCGCTGTAATGCATGTAAAATGCATGATAAACACTTGAATCATTTTTTTTCTCTTTTCAAATGAAAATGGAAGAGAACTGCAGTAATATACACAGATATTGTCCATTATCCAGTGTCTCCTTTCAATAATCAAACTGAAACACTTATCATTTTCTATTGGCATCTACTGTCATTACTATGCATTGCTGTCTGTAATACAAATTGCTGGGTGGCGATATTGAACTGACTTTGTCAGTGGTTTCTTGGTTCTGCTGTTACACCTTTCCGATTATTGCTTTTCCACCCGCTCTGTTGTTACTCATTCATGCTTATTCAAGGATAATAAAAACAACAAAAAAAACCCTTTCCCTCCTAATGCTGCCATTATGTCTCCTTCAGGCAATGAGCCACAGACTGAAAAGCAGGTAGAAAAAGTTAGCACGCTGAGTCTGGTGAGGAGAGACACCGCACTGCTGCTGCGAGATTTTCGACAGGGAGCCTCCAACTGGATCCACTCTCTGCTGGATCCCAACAGAGCCTCAGCTTCCCCCAGCACAGCTGTAGAGGCACCACCAGGAGCCACTGGTATACCACCCTGTGACTGTGTGTGTTTGTTTGTGCATGTGTAGTTAGGTGGGAACATTAGGCAAGATGTGGGTGGAATAAATATGTTTTTCTTGACAGCTATTGTGTTCAAAGTTTTCTATAGATACAATTTGCTTGTGTCTTTTATTACATCTCTCTGCTCAAAGTACAGAGCAGATCTCATTGTAGGTTGGTGTTTACCACCCACGTTTTCATTGTGCTCATTGAGCCAATTTATTTAAGTGATATGAGCACAACAACATCAACAGCCCCAAAGTTCATTTACAGCCCATATGGAGGAGGTCATTGACATGGACCCTTTATTCAGCATACAACTAACCAATTATCACTTTATCCCACCCTATTGCATGACACTCCTGTTGTCCCTTTTATATCAATTCACCTCTTTGGAGCAGCAGGGCTTTGACAGTAATTGTTAATTGTAGCCACCGTAAATCTGGTGGCAAAACGTAATTTCCCTGGTGTCCCCTTAGTTAGGTGACACCCACACAGCTGCAAGCCCAAACTAATGAGAATGTCATTGGTGGGTGTACATTATTAAAAGGCCATCATAGTGCTGAGATGGTTCATTATTAAAAAGATGGGAGCTCAGTAGTGCTTTGTGAGGAGACCAGCCATGACAACTCTTACAGCTGTGTTTTGACGGCTCAGGGCGGGCAGATGATATCACCATGACAGCACTATTTGAATTTCCTCCACCCACTTCTCTTCTCTTCTCTTCTTCTTGATATATCCCAATTTGCATTTTAGGCTTTTAACCAGAGGACATACGATAAGTGGAAACAGTAGAAGTGATTTTGTAGTATGCATATTTTTTTTCCTGTAACCTCCAGCTGCTATTGGCCCCAAGCGAATTAGACTGACCTCTCAATCTTTCATAAACTTTATAATTTTCATGATTAATGATGAGTTTTTTTTTAATTAGCTTTCTCATTGTATTTCTCTCTCATACACTCTTAATGTTTTGTTTTGCAAAATGTCTTAACTCTCTCTCTCTCTCTCTCTCTCTCTCTCTCTCTTACTCTATTACTCTCTTAGATGCAGTGAGGAAGAGCATTTCAGAGGCGTCCATCTCTTCTCCTCACGCTGACCCCCCTGTACCCGCAGAGCCCTCAGAGTTCCTCTCCAGGAAATTATCTGTAAAGAGCCAGACTTGCCAGGACTTGGGATCCCACAGCAGCTCCACTTCGCACAGTGCTCCGCTGCTCTCTGAGCGTGCTGTATGTCATGCTTGAACATGTTAACACTACGATTAGAATGCTCTCATCTGATACTCTTATCCAGAAGATGTTAACAGTATTTAACAGCTAACAGAACAGAGCACTGGGTTGTTAGTCAGAATTTAACCAGTGATTAAATTGAAGGTCTGTAATTTGATGAAGATTATTGCACCATGTGCAGTGAAGGAAACTCACGCCACCCTCCTATCTACAATCAGATTATCTCTGCTTTCATACATCTTGTTTTAGATGGATTTAGCAACATTTTGTTAGCACAGAGCTATTTTGGCCCTGTATCATACAATGCTGTCTAGCGTGCAATGATGTGTATGTCTTACCTCGATGAACTCAGCTGAGATTATGTCACCTATCCCACATAAACAGATTTGGCTTTAAAATGCTGACAGAATATCAAAACCTTTTGGTTGTGCGGGTACAGGAAAGGTATTGCAGATTATCCTTGAATGTATTTTCATACAGGCAGGCTAGATTAGCGGCTGGCTTTGGAAAAATAGCAAGCAGAGGTGACGTGAGATATTAATTTATTTATTTATTTTCCTCCTTGAAATGGGGATTGTTCAGCCAAGACTCTTGGGCACTGAGCCAAGGTTTTTAGAAGATTTTCACAAGGACAAAGTGTTGAGTGTGTGTATATTTAACTGAGTTTGTCTGTCATATATTTTATGCCTTATTTCCTCTTATTTCTTATATCCTTGCCATTACATTCTCCATTGACCACATGATGCTGTCCAACCTCACCCGAATAATTTCTTGTGTCTTCTTTTATGTAGCCAGAAGATGTGAATTTCTTCCTCTCCAAGGACGCCAATCCCTCCATGTCCAGTGACCTATATTCAGTGGCCATACCACCCCCTGTTGGAGAGGAGGGATCAGAGATGGAGCACCCCAGGGAGTTTCCGCTTGGATTTGAGCCATTACGTTCAGAGCAGCTGGCTGAGATGAGGGTGGAGAGCTCTCCAGTGGTCAAGGATCCCTTCTGCTCACCTCTGCTGGCCCCTGATAGCATGCTGAAAGGGTTGCCACCTGTACATATTGTGGTAAGAAACACCAGCAGTTGGAATGATTGACAGGATGATGTAGGGTCAGTTAAATATTATGGCTATTGGTCAAAGGTGGCGCACTGGACTTGAGTGTCAGGAAAGCTGCTACTCAGTGCCTTGAAGACCTTTTGAGTCCTTGCAGCTGTTTACATTTGGTTGCACATGTAATGCTCTATGAGAAGGTTGATTGTTAATGTCACGGATATTGTTAAAGCATGTAGTAGCAGAGCAGGATTTGGACAGTGTGTTTGTCATGGTGAAGAGAGGGGAGGAGGAGATAGGGAGGAGAGAAAACAAGACAAACTCAAGTTATTTAGAGATACAGAGTAACCAGGACTATACACCGTGTAACATTGTTGTGTCAGTGTGATGGACTGTGATGGGTGAGGATGAAGTCTGCTCTACCCTGTCAAAAGGGTGTTCATATGAAAATGAGGTGCCGATTTTAAAGTGGCTAGAGTGAGTCAGCAAGAATGAAAAGAAAGCACGGACAAAAGAGACTGGGACGCTTGGCTTCCTGCTCTTCATCCCTTAATTAAGATTCTTGACATGTCTGAAGGGAATCCTAATTTGCTTTTCGCCATTATTACCCCTTCCGTCCCTCTTCCTCCTTCTTCTCTCTGCTGCTCACAGGCTTGTGCATTAGACCCCATGCTGGATGACTCTGTGATGTTTGCCAAGCGTTTGAGGAGCATAGACCAGCCTGTCACTCTGTGTGTGGTGGATGACCTCCCCCATGGCTTCCTCAGCCTATCGCAGCTCTCCAGGGAGACGAGGGAGGCTGCCAATGTTTGCGTGGAGCGAATTCGCGCCGTCTTCACCCAGAAGGACACGCCCCCGGAGCCACGCAAACACCGAAAGCTGGAACGAACTGATAGGGGTGTGTCAGCTTCTTCTGGGGAAGCCGCTTCTCTCTTCGTTGGCCCCATTGAGGGAGAGAAGCTGGCTGTTGGGAGAGGGCCTATAATTGCTGATGGGGAGGGCTTAGTTGCTGTGGCAGCTCAGAATAACACTGACGCTGGTGGTATTGGGGCTTAAATGAGGTTAGATTAAAAAAAAAAAAAGAAAAAAGAAGGACTTCTGCTCACCCAAGGAGTGAAGGAATAAAGGGTGAATGAAAGTCAAAGAAATTTAGGCAGCACAGTGCCTAAAAGAGGGGCAATAGAAAGTGTCTTAAAACTGATCGAGAGAAGAGTGCTCAGTTTTTGAGAGACAGAAATGTGACTTCCTCTGCTTTGCCACTTGTCTGTGCAGCATCATGTGCTGATGCAAATCTGGCAGACAAAACACATCCACTAAAGACAGTCATATTTAAGAATAAAATGGTAATTTAGCATTCCTTAGATTAAAGACCAGCACCCACCCACTCATGCAGCACACAAACGTGACAGAGTTCATTTTAGGTGGCGCACACTCGGATATAAAGCAGCACAGAAAATTCTTGAGATGTGGCCTGAACGGGTGATTCATCTAGGCCAAGGCAGTCATTTAAAGCTCTAATCAGATGGTGGTAGGCACACTACATGCTTCTGTATAGTCATCCCTATCAAAATGGCCACTTGTCCTTTAGGGAGCAACTCTAAATCACACATAATAACTCTGCATTGTGTTCTCCATTACCGCACTTTGGCAGTCAATACAGCTCACTTTGTGGATAGTAACTCTGTTGACTCTCTCCCAAATAGAATTACAAAGCTAAAACACAACAGACTGAAAGACTTGAAACTGGATTAATTGGTTTACTTGTTTCTTGAGATTCTGTTGCAGTTTTCAATCATATTATCAACCCTATGCATTAGTATTGCTTTTGTTATTTATATCTTTTTTCTGTTGCTGTAGTATAATTCATGAATCATGACAGGTTTGTTGATTTGTGCATTACATTGTTTGTTTAATGTAATCCTATACTGTTTATGCCACATTTTTGAATGTGTTCAATATTTACTTTGCCTCTTCTTTAGCCACAGCTGTTCAGACATCCCTGGACTCTCCTATTAAACTCATGTCCTACTCTCAGTGATGCAAACTGATAGGATAGAGTAAAAGTAGAATATTACACAGGGACACAGTGCCCTATCTAGATGTTGCCTGGTGCTTTTTGTAGTGTTGAAGTTACTAATGCAAATATTGCATTGTGTTGATTTTTGTAGTGAAATTTGTGGAGATGCACTGAGAGATTATATTCTGAGCACAAGTACATGCTTGAAAAGTTGCCTCCTGTCTTTTCGAGCCTTTAAAGAGCCTCTCCAATAATCATAACTCTTAGATAACTAAAAGGGGCTTAATGTTTTTATTCTTATTACTTCAAGACTGGAAATAGCTGCTTAACCTTTTGCTCTACAGAATGTGGGGGTGGGGGGGCAAAAAAGTACAGCCCACAGCTATCAATACATATTTTAAGCACTGATTTGCTCTCTGGTTGTCCCCATTCCTTGCCAGGGCTAGGCATTGCTGCTCACTACTTCTCTGCATGTGTCAAAGTACCATTTCTCTCGGTCTAGGAAATTTCCTATCTGACAACCTGTTTCCATAAATTGGAGGCTTTTAGGCAAAGCTTGAGTAAATTTACCAAGAAAAGAGATTCTAGGAGTGCATTGTAAATGCCACTGAACTTGCATTTGGCCAAGTCAAAGTGGCTGGCTGTCCAGATTTTTTTATTCTCTCATCATCACATTTGGGGTTGACTTTGTTTTCGACAACCAGAGAAGACTCCTCTCAGCCTGATGCCATCCAAGCACTTTGAAGTGCACAAAAATGTCCTTCTGAGGGTCAGTTCCTCTATCAGGTCCAACTAAATATAGATGCCAACAATGCTGGCACTGTCCTGCTCTTGCCTGGTAACAGGGCTGGGGTTGCCAGGTCTGTAGAGAGGGATGCTGTGTGATGAATAGGATTTAGCTGGAGCTCCGAGTGCAAAATCCTCCCCCCTGTAGAAGAGCAGGATTTTCAGTAGCAAAGTCATGCTACAGGATTAGACCATGCTCACTTCTGTCAGCTTGGAGTACTTACTGCAATATTTTTAGTCAGATTGATGGAGAGAACCAGGGTCGTGAGGAGGAAGAAAGTAATACACTCATTCTCCGAGATGCTGGGCTAAAGTTTGTACTAGCCACTGTTTATGCTCACTCTGCACTTTTGCTGCAGTTGGTTTGTCAATCTGTGAAGTGTATTTTAAGCTTGAGCTTGCATACATGTCAATTTTTTTCCCTTCTTTACTTGGTGCCTGTATGTGTAGCTCAAGTGGAGTCTGCATTTGCACATCCGCATGATCACACCGGACTCTGTGTGAGAAACACGAGCTTGCACATGAGCAGGTCGTCTTTGTCTGTGTCGTGTATTCACATAAAGTAGTAATGGCACTTCACAGTGGAGAGACTATTCATAGAATTAATCATTTGTTGCTCGGTGCAGCCTCTGTGAAGAAGTCAAACCACTGTGGCACAATAGTTTTTTGTTTGCGATGTACATTGACTTGACTCCAAACCACTTGCCTATGACACCCAGCAGGGTAGATTGGTCAGTACCACATCGTTGTGGGAATTATGTGAGCTACAAGCAAACTTATAAAAAAAAAAAAAAAAGTGTCATTCATTCAGTTGCTGTGTTGCGACCTTCATATGCCTCTTACCCTTGGTGACCACTGGTGCATCGGGCTAAGCTGAGTGCAGGTGACGGACCAGAGAGCCCATCTGGTGTTTTGGACAGATGAGTTTGAAGAGAAAGAGTCTTAGTTCTCCCATTCTGGCATCATTGTGGTTCCACTGATGCTTTATGTGCTGCTTGCAACTACGAGCTGAGATATCTGATTCAGTATTGTTTCAATTAGTGTTGCTGAATCACAGTGTCTATATGTGGATAATCCACAAAGCAATTTTATAATCCCAAATCATCCTTGTTGAGTAGTTGTAGTGGTACAATGTAATATTGCTTCTTTTTTTTTGTTGATCAGGTCATACATCATACCTCTGCACTTTTACTTTTCAAAAGCTCCTCTCATGGGAGATTTTCTTTGCCCTGAGCTGATTTTGGTGAAGTGCAATGCAAAATGCAACGCTGCTGCAAACATGAGCTAGTTGGTTCAACCGTTAGGTCAACATTTACAGTAAAGCTATGCAGTTACACACACACACACACACAGCATTTTTGCTGTCAGTCTCTGTTTAATGTGCTAATGCTGTTTGTTGTGCAATGTGTTCGAATCACCTCAACGTTGGACTTCATAGTACCAATTTAAATATTGCAAAGCTTGTTTCAAAGAAGATTTAACAGGATTCCCTGAAGCCTAGATATGTTGCAAATGCATCAGTGTGTTAGACTGACCTCAGGCACCTCTTGGAAATGTTTCCTAATGGGGAAGTTTCATTTAATTGATCAATTAATGTTCTCGTTTTCCCTCTATTTTCATTTATGGTTAGTTTTAAGCAGAACCAAAGACTGTAGTCAGTCTTGTTTAAGATGTACTGTCTTTGCCATTTAGAGTTGTTGCTTTTAACTGGTATAACTGAAAATGCAGGTGCTAGTCAGTGTTGAAGCCTGTCTGTACTGCACATGCAAGTAGCTCCGCACTGGAGAAATGCAGTTCTGATGTAGATGATTAGCCTTTAAGAAGAAAAACAAGCCATAGACTGGAAACAAATTGCTTTAAGTTTACTTTTGTTTTTGTTTTTTAACTTTTGTCATTTTCTTTCATTGAAAACACCACAAGTGCAAACCTGTGAATCAAAAAAAAAACCAATGTATATAAAACATTATGATTCAAGTAGATATTTTTACTTTCAGATTTGTTAATCAGATTGATTGATTTTTGACTGCATTTTCTTTGCAGGTTTCATACTAGAGTGTCTAAGTCTGATTTGCCATGAGCAGGCTGGTTTCTTCTTTTGTTGATTTTTATCTAAATAAATATATTCTCCCATGAACAAGCTTTTGTGTCCAACCTCATGAATTCACTTTTCCTTGCACTGGTCAGACAAAAGGTCAAGTAAAAGTAAGTGAGAATAAGATAATTCAATCTATCTGAAGTGATACTCTTGGTCTTTCTGATAGATTTGTACAAATCAAGTTTATGATTTATTGTAACCTACGAAAACTTTTAACTAAATTTCTTGATTCACTCAGGACTTCGGAGAAAGGTCAATATTGAAGGTGACCTTTTGTTGAAAATTATGAAGTGTCACATCAAATCCAGAAATACACATTGCAGATGTATCTCTGCCATATTTATTCATCATTTTGCTACACTGCAGTGGAAGGTAAGCAAGTACAATTTGTTGTACTTTTATTTTACTTATTAGTTCCATTCAATGTTACTTGTCTCTGCATGTCATAGGTAAGTATTGTGCTTTTCACTTGACTACCTTCATTTTACAGCTACAAAGATTTAAGACATTTCTGTTCTGTTCCTAAGGTAAAGTTTTGAACGCAGGAGTTACTTTGATTTTACATTGAGCTGATGGTCTACTGCTTTTATTTAATTTAAAAAATCTGAGCACTTCTGCTGCTGCACCTGCACTTAAACTGGAGTGCAGACAGTGTTAAAAACTACATCTTCAAGCAACAGTGCATCCCATCGTAGCCGAGCCTGTATCCTGCAGAACAGAGGTATAATCTTTTGAGCCAGGAGGCCAGACATCATCTGTCTCAGTGCTACTTCATTAGAGGTGTGTGACCTCTAATGAAAACATGATTGCAATCAGCAGTGGCATTTTTAATGTGTGGACGTGTCGCATTCTTAAAGCACGAGCGGAACCGGGGGAAGCGCGCGCACTCCGTACCCCCACCCATCCCTCCCCTTCCTCTTCCTCCTCCTCCTCCTCCTCCTCCTCTGAAGCAGCCACACACCACCACCCATCCAGCGTCAACTGCTGGAGGGGGGCCCACATGCACCGAAAGGGACCAGCGTGCACGCGCCTAGCCCCCCCCCCCACTCACTCACCCTCTCTGTCTCTCTCGCGCGCTCCTTCTGCTCGAGCCGTTCCTCCGTGCGCGCCCCCGCTCAGCGACAGGCTTCAGGGAGCCCGGAGAGCAGACGAGCGACAGCGGGGGAGAGAGAAAGATGGAGGTGAGGGTCGGGGAGAGACTCCTGTGCCTGGCCGTGCTGTTCAGCGTCCTCTGCGTGGATTCAGTCCTTGGGAAATACGTCAAAGGCATCGTCAACACCAAAGAGGTGAGCTCTGTCTGTCTCTGTTTTTTTTTTGTTTTTGTTTTTTTAATTTGATTTAATTAATTTATTTATTTTTTACCTCTTTAATTTGTTGCCACTGGCGACAATGACACCGCCACAGACTGGTAGGGGTAGGAGGGGGGGGCGCACTCGACTGCGTATCCGCACGCAGGTGTCTCCGTGGCGGACCGTTTTCCCGGTAGTCGAGGAGGCTGCGACCAATTCACCGTTAAGTTGACTGGGGTATTCACATGGCTTTCTATTGCCGCCATATGAAACGCACTCACCTCTCTCCTGCCTTGCAATTGCGCGCCATCTGCGTTGCCTTGTCATCTGTGGCGTATATTTCACCCTCATCATTATTATTATTATTATTATTATTATTATGACAGTCTTTGGCACCATTGCACCGCCAGTATGCGGGGGTCCACATCCCCCCTATCGAGCCTCTGGTGGTGGTTACTCATCGTTAACATGAATCCAGCTTGACTTGTGTGTTTTTGTTGCCATGCTTCAGATGTAAATCAGCGGCGGTGTTTCTGTTTGTTATTAGGGGGCCGGTTACAGGTGTGCGTCATATGGCTTCTGGCGCGCAGCGGTAGGTTTGTGGTTGATCCCTGATTTAAAACCCGGGGCTCAGTTCAGCCTGGTCACGGTTGTGTGCGTGTTTTTCTTCGGGCAGATCAGCGTCGACAAGATGCGCGGATAGCAATGTTAACTGAGCGGCTGATCTCTGGGCCGTTTTGTAATTCAGGAAGCTGCCACCTGCTGTTGCACGTCTCTGCTTTGTATTCTCACGAGTTTGTGGACTTTGACATTACAGGAGTAGTTCTGTAGGGATGTCTACCATTTTGTTGTTGTGAGTTCAGGCCACTATGGAGATGAAGTAGCTTCCTGAACAACACTGTCAAAACAGCTTCAGATCATGTTGTTTATGGTTGTTTAGAATATTTCTGCAGAAACTGAGCTTGAAGTCAAAGTATCTGTCTCCTAAACAACAGAAGAGACATTTGACTCTTGAGTCTGCGTGTTCAGGAGTGTCACAGTGTCTGAGATGTAAAGAAAAAAATGTTTGTTGATCAAACACAGCACATAAGAGCTTACAAAAGAAAGGATGTATGATGCCAAAAGTATTTCCCAGAGCCCAGGTTGATGAGCAGATTAGCTGTTTTGCCTGAGTCCAGCTTACAATGATGTTGAAAAGGTGGTAAATCTTCACAGTTGAGAGGCCAGGCCCTCTAAATGTTCAAAATTTTTGCTTGATAATGGGTTGTAAAGTAGTTTTATTCATTCCCGGGACTCTCAAGTTGCCACTGTGGAACCGCTCAAGTGACCAACAGCAGGGGACTATTTTGTTGCACTTTGCAGCTCAGGTCACACTGTGAGGGCAAAAAACAGCATGTATGTTTCAAAATATCACTCCAATGAAACAGATTCTCATTTATTCTGCACCAACCATGTGCACTCAGGTGTTTCATAAATCACAGATTTTCAAATTTTCAACAGGGTTAAAAAAAAAAAAATTGAATGACTTTGCTAAGGAGCCCTAATAGATCACCTTTCTCGTATCATCTTACCCACCTCTTCCCAAGGAACAAAGAAGAGAATCGGACATGATGCCGTTTGAGTCAACAAGCTTGAATTCTCACTCCAGCTTGATGACTTGTGCTCCTGTGACCTGAGCTCTGACTACAGTAAATTTCAAAATGCATCATGAACTCAAGAGATTGAAGTCACCAGTCTGAATCCCCAGGCTGACAATGGGGGGGATCAGAATAGATAAATTGAACAAGAGGCACTCATCCGTCCATCACGACTACTGAGATGCCCTTGAACGCAGCACAGAATCGGCACCTGCTCCAGTGGAGCTGCTCCGTGGCCAGCAATAGGTTACACTGGGAAACTTCCGTGTGTGTGTTTGAGAGAGAGAGATGCACTCAATTTCTTGACAGTTCCTGCTGTTCTAGTCCTCTGGCAACTTGTCGCAAGACTTTAAAGACTTAAAATAAAAAGGCTTTACATAAAAAAAATATATTACTCACACTTTAAGGGCTGCAACTAATGATCACTTTTTAAGCTTGTCAAAAATGTTCATCACAATTTCAAGGTGATGTCTATGAATTGCCCATTAGACAAATTAGCAGAATAAATGAATTAAGAAACTCTGAGATGTGCACTTTTTAAAAATGCTTTTCTTGATCCAAAGTTTTCTCTCCTTACTGCCATGGTATTGAACCAGCCAGGGATTATTTGACCTCCTATGCAAAACAACAGGCCAATTTGAATGACATCAGGCAACACAGGGCTTGACATATTGATATTGTGTGTGGGTGTGTGTGGGTGTGTGTTTGTGTGTGCGCACAGTTTAACACATCATCAGTCTTGCTTGCACATCCTTGCCCCAAGGTCACCTACTAACTCCACTCCCCATCCCATCTTCTACACACACACACACACACACATACACACACTCGCAAAAAGCCTGGCACTCGCACACAGAAAAACTCTCTACCTCAGTCCCATGATGCTGTTGCTGTTTTGGTGTCTGTAGAAGTCAAGGTAGAGTTTGGACAGAGCTGTAAATTCACAAAATGGAATTTGCCACACCAGGAGAGGTGAAAAGTTGAAAGCTGTGGAGTGACTGGAGATACCTAGAGAGCCAAAAGGCAAGTTATCCAAAGGCAATGGTGTTGCCGAACTGGTTGGCCGCTTCCTTTGGGGAGGATAATGTGTAGGCCGCATTATCTAAAGTGGGCTCATGGTGTGTGGAGGTGCTGATAAAATTTCCCTTTTGACGGGCAGTAGTAGTGAAGTGTTAAGGTTAGAGGAAGGTCACTGTTTTGAATCCAGCTGGGAGAATGTGAACAGGGAAAGAAATAAAAACTGGCCCCTTGTTTAACAGCCAATAGCACAGGACCCCTGAGAATGGTAGTAAATCCACACTCTGTGTCTCCTGTGTCAATGAGTTTGTAGCAGGCTGATGTTGAACATTTACAACAGCAAAGTCCTCATCTGACCTTATGTTGAGCTGTGTTGCTTAGTTACATTTTCAGCACACACAGACTGACTGTGAGAGGTGTCAAACGTCAGTTTCCAACACGGTTGAAGGATTTGGGGGGATTTTGTGATTTAATCTATGAATTGAACTATAGGCCTGTGGTTTGTAAGAAGTATTAAATAAAATATGTCTTGTGCCGAGTATAATCAGATTTTTCTTGTTTCAACATGAGCAGAACAATTTAAAATGTATAATTGATGTTGTTGCTTGTTGTTGGGGTCATCTAAGAGAATTTTTTAAAACAGTCAGTCAGAGAAAAGTCAACTTGTAAGGGAGCTTAGCTGTGGTTTATAGAAAATTTTAGCCCACATCCTTTAGCTGAAACATAAATGACACCAGAGAATTAACGAACAGCAACAGCCAATCGTTTTCTTGAATTGACACAGTTGTCATTATAACTAATGAAATCAGCAGTTGCCAGTTTAAACCTATTTACTTAAGCTTGTCAAGGAGCTTTTAAGTGTATAATTTACGGTCAAAATCGTAGCTCTTTTACACTTTAATATCATCATGTTTCTGATATGAAAATATTTCAGCCCTAGTTTTCTGCATTCTCTTTTAAAACAAATGTAACAGTTTCAAATCTCTTTGGTCTTTGGTTTCATCAGTTAATGAAAATGTGTGGATTGGACCCGAAAGGCCTTCTAAAATTTTGCCTTTTTGAAAATCAATGAAAATGAACATATGCCCTTGAAAGTTTGTTTTCTAATTTTTAAAATCTCGCCCCCATATTCATCAGCATGCCTGAGCTCTCTGGGCCTTTCTCCTTCCTAATATCAACATCTCACACTGATGAATGTTGGGGTTGAACAGCAGTTTCAAAATGAAGGATTTCACCAGGATTTATGGACTTTAATAGGATCACAAAGTAAAGAGGCCCAGTGTGTGATGTCTTATTTGAATTCATGTCATGAAAATATACCAGTTCTGAAATCTTGAATTTCACCAAACAGGACTTTGAAAGTCACTGAGAAGTCCTTCAAGTTGACATTGCAGTAGATTCTGTGATCCCAGCTCTATCTAACTAAATAGCTAAATATACTACTGACTTCAATAGAGACAGTTCTCCTGTGATTACATACAGGCACCATGTGCAAGTGTAGGTGTGTGCATGTGAAGCTGTGTTTACATGTGTCCATATGCTTGCTTTAATGTGTGTGTTTGTGTGAGTGTATGTGTGTGTGTTTGTATGTCTACAAAGTCTGTGTGTGTGCTCATGTGAAACACCCAGAGAGACAGAGAGGTACAAAGCTTGAGTGTGTTTGTGTGTGAGTATGTGTGTCAGTGCGTGAGTGTGTTTATGTGTTGCAGTGTTGTGTAACCCTGACTAATGAATCATTGAGAAGCCCAGCGGTCCAGGGGTGACTTGACTAGCTGATTGGTAATTAATTGTTAATGAGGCTTAGCAAGCAAACAGGGATCTAGAGAAAAGGCCGAAAAGCTGTGGAGAAGAAAGGACAGAAACTGTGAGGGAGGGAGGAAAAAGAAAGAAGGGAAGAGCTGGAAAGAAAGAGAGACGGAGAGAATGAGACTGTGAGATGCTAAATTGACCGGATACTGCATCAAGGCATAGCACTTGATTAATGGGGTGTACATACGCACACACTTGGGGAGGTGGCTGAGTGATTCTGCATCACAATGCAGTGGCCATGGGGGAAATAAGAAGACTAAAAGGGGATTAAGGTAGACACCTCATCCACTGTTGCTGTTCTCCAGGGCTCAAGTCTCTTTTCTGCTGTCCATTTACAGACACACACACACACACACACACACACACACACACACACACACACACACACACACACACACACACAGAGCAACTCTGGCCTAGCTAGGGGCAGCTTGGTTTGGTGGTTGTGGTTGGTGCAATAGCTTGACCTCAGTGGTGTTTTGTACTACAGCTATTAAACGGGTTGCTGATGCAGTAATGGCCTTCTTTGACTCAGCAGTCTACCTTTTAAAGTAAATATGCCCCCAACTTAAAAGTACCTTTTGTACAAAAACTTGGGTCTGCAAGTAATAATATTTTACCATCGATAAATCTGCCAGTTTTTTAACTTTAGTGTGATAGTTTGCTCTTTATAAAACAATAGTGAAGACGTCAATCACACTTTGAGACCAACTCTTCTATCACATTAGAAAAGAGAAAAAAGCAAATCATCAAATGTATGTTGAGACTGGAACAAGAAAATTACATTTGAAAATGACAAACTATTAATGATCAAAGTTGTCAACAAAATAATTTCACCTCTCTACCTGTACAAGGCTTCTTCTTTACTAAAAGTAGCCTTAAAGAGGTAGAGAGGTGAAATTATTTATTTTTTTCAGTGAAACAATTATCAGTCTAAATAGTTCAAATTGCTTGTTTTGTCTAACAGCCCAAACACCAAAGAAATTTAGTTAACAACCAGCAAATATTTGCCACTTAAACTTGATAAATGATTTAAATAATTGTTAATTGTGGTGATCCAATGGCGACTGGGTGATACAAAAATCTACATCACAATAAATCAGATTCAAATAGATAGGAATAAATGTAAATGTGATAAATGCTTTATATTGTATGTCTGTGTGGGTTTCATGGTTTAGAGTTGGGCTGCAAGTAACAATTATCTTTGTCTCCCAATAGATTTAATTCATGAATTGATATCATAATCATTTAATCATTAACCGCCCACACTTGAGAAGCTGGAACCAATGAATGTTGAGCTTGAAAAATTATTTAAACAGTGTTGTCACAATTGTTGTCAATAATTTGTCAGACAACTAATTGGTTAATCAACCAATCCTTTCAGCTCTCGTTTAGATCCACTCAAAGGAAGCTGTTACAACATACACTGATACATTATTGTGCCTCAAGCTTTGTGTCAGAAGTAGTGGGAAGACTTTCTTTATTCTGTCATAATGACAGTGCCCACTACACAAAGCCAGGTCTAGTTAAAAAAAAAAAAAAAAAAAAAAAAAAAAAAAATATATATATATATATATATATATATA
>CM076653.1:4739920-4774615 GCA_038496675.1 Rachycentron canadum
GGGGGGGGGGGGGGTTGTGGGGGGCTTATGTCTGCGGCGGTGTGGGTATGTTTGTGTGTTTCAGACCAGCTAAAGCATGATGTAAAAGTGTGTGACATACTCTTGGGCAATTCTGTGTGTGTGTGTGTGTGTGAGCGCGCACTCAACAAGGGGGTCTTTCACAGC
The DNA here is from genome assembly GCA_038496675.1 of Rachycentron canadum. Classification (NCBI taxonomy): domain Eukaryota; kingdom Metazoa; phylum Chordata; class Actinopteri; order Carangiformes; family Rachycentridae; genus Rachycentron; species Rachycentron canadum. The sequence goes on from CM076653.1 coordinate 4,740,086, forward strand.
CCCTGCCTATGGTGAGTTAAATGATACCCCCCTCTCTCTCCATTTCACCCTCCCCACCAGACCACCCCTCTTTGCCCTCTCCAGGGTTTCATCCCTGGGTCAGTGCTTCCCTCTGCTGCCCTGGTTGTCATGGTTACAGCCTTAAGCGTCACCCGGGACGACGCGCGGTGTTGGGATTGAGTCCCGGGCTTCAGTGACTTTTGGAGTTTTCCATGAATTATAACCCAGAGGCCCCAGGGTCTGAAGCTGGCTGGCAGCGACTGAAATATGGCTGCAGTGTTGTTTGCTGTGATATATGCAGGCTCCAGTGCTGGCCACGCTATGCTGCTCCAGTTGCACTTTATTTCTCAGCACAGAAATTACCGTGCTTGTTTATGTAGAGAGAACACAGGGCAGAGGTAATTACAGTATAATGGTGCATGGGGAATTTTGTTGGTTGGTTGGAGATCAAGAGTTCATGACAACCAACCTTAAGGCCAGTTTTAATAAGGAAGAAGGGAACCGTGCTCCAGTCCTTGAGGAGACGGAAATTCTTGTATGTGGTTTCACAAGTCAAAACGGCGCGAATGCTGTGGTCGTGTTATGGATTAGCTTGAAGAGTAAAAATAGATTTAAAGGAAAGTGAATATTACCTGTAGTAAACCTTACACAGAAATACATCAATTTAATATCATATCTGGATGTGAGAGATGCATCATATGGGATTTTGTTATTTATGTACTGTTAGATAGTGTTTTCTTGGTCTTAAAAGCTACATAGCAGTGGAGTAATTCAACCCGTCAATTTGTTGTTCTGTGAAATTAAGAAGCTGTGTGTCAGCATATCCAGTTAGGATTAATATTGTAGCCACACACCAAATCATCATTGCAGTTGTGAGTGCGACTGAAACAATGAATCCATTATCAAAATTGCCGTAGTTTATTTCTTCGTCGACTGTCTTAATGGCTTATTGACTAACTGGTTCAGCTCCAGTGTCAAGTCTGAAAAGGTGGCTCTGAATACTTGGTGAGATTCTTAGTCTTGTTTGCTTTAATCAGATATTTTGTTTTCTCATAGAAAGATGGAGTCAAGTAAGTGTCTTGTGGGATTAGGCACATTAAGATGTGAATAAAAGTATTATTAATTCATCAGGAAATCAAAAGTAATTTTAGACTGTTTTATTTGGGAAAGTTTTTGTATGGCTGCTGACACAATTTAACACTGATACAATGATACATTTAGGATATTTTGTTAAATGAAGGACTTTGTGCAAACTCACTTTGATTCTTTAAGGCACTTTTGGTACTATACAAGCTACAGTACTGTGCAAAAGTCTTAGGCCACCATTAGCTTTGTTGTTTTATCGATGCTATAATGACCATATATAATTATTTCCCTTGTTTGTCTTTATTAGAATACAACTTGAACATACATGAAAGGTGTATCAGCTCCAGTGTCAAGTCTGAAAAGGTGGCTCAGAATACTTGAACAGAAACAGAAAGAAATCAGTCAAAACTGCTTCTGTAGGCTAAAGTGTCAAGTATTTTGTGTGACCTCCCCTTACACATGAGCAATAGCATGAACCTGGCTCTTAAACCTCAATGGAGTGGAGCCCTAATGTCATTGCTAACACTTGTACACTTGATCTGTTATTTCATGTCAAAATGGTGCTGTGAAAAAAGTCCATTACACCAGGTTTGTGCAAGACATGCTTGAGCATCGCATACACATGTTGTATGAGTTTCTCATTGGAAGCTGCTAATATGTATAAGACCAACTTTCACATTATTCCATTCAAAATGCAAAAGATCACAGAATTTAACAGACATAAAATCATTATTGTGCATCAGCAAGGCCACTCAAAGGGAAATCAGCAAACAAACTCGATACTCAAGATGTTGTATTCAAGCTGTTATAAAGAAATATGAAGAATCAGGAGAGGTCAAGGCCAAAAAAAGGACTGGAAGGCCAAGAAAACTTGAACAACAAGAAAATCTGAAGAGAAGTTTCTCAGTTTCTTCTTTGAGAGACCAGAGACCTGGCTCAGCATCTGGCAGCTTCATCAGGATGAAGCAAAGTTGACCCTTGTACAGTCCGAAGAAGCTTGATCAGGAATGGTCTTTGCGGAAAGGGCAGCAGCCAGAAACCACTTCTAGGGGAAGGGGAACAGGGTGAAAAGGCTAAGATATGGTAAAGCTCACAAAAATTGGAATGACGATCAGTGGAAAAGATTATTATGGAGTGACAAATCCAAGTTTGAAATTTTTGGGTTCAGTTGTGGACAATATGTGAGACGACGAGTCTCACTAGCTTGAGGCTGCCAGTGGTGTTGGTGACGTCTGGATTGATGGGATCATGATACTGAAAAGTACAGACAGGTTTTAATTCATCATGCCATTCCTCCTGGAAAGAGCCTGATTGGGAATGGTTTTATTTTTTAGCATGATAAACAATGTTTAGAGAGAAAAACAGCTAATAAAACACTGACAGTCATGGACTGGCCTCCAGAGTCCAGACCTGAATATTATAGATATATATTTAGCCTGTAGAAGCCATTTTGTTCTGAAATTGTGGATTTAAAAAAAAAAAAAAAATTGTGCACATATTGCCTGTATTTTCTGTTTGTATCTTAATAAATATGGATAGTCATTAAAACTTAAAACAACAAAGCCAGTTGTTGAGATTGGGATGGAATTGAAAGTTGCTTTATCATATTTGTGTTATTTTTAGACAATCAAATTAGAACTCAGAAATTTTTTTTTACTGATACGAGTAAAGTTGTTCAACAAACACTGATACTTTTTTTTTTTTTTTTTTTTTTTTAAGTTTTGTATATTTAGTTGAATGGAGCAGAGGATATATTTCTCCAACATCTCAAAGCATGTCCCTTGCCTGAATAAAATGGTTTAAATCTGTTATTTGTTTTACTAATTTATCAAGACTAACTGTTACTACTTAAAGATTCAATGTCCCACTTTGGTTTGAAACATCTCCCCTGGCTGCCTCACTGGGCAGTCCTCCAGATAAAGAAGTGTGTGTAAACATCATGTAAGTGATGCAGTGTTAGTGCTGTGTTCAGCACTATAATCCATATCTACAGAATGTTTCTGCCCACAGTTGTATGTGTATATATTATATACATACATACATTTTAGACCACCACTGACTGATCCGCCATGCTGCTGCAGTGCCTTATATAAGCTCAGTGAAGTACACCATCAGCACTATTATCTGGTCTCATGGTGCCAAGCTTATGGCTGAATAATATTAAGAATGGATATATTTTTTTTTCTTTCTCACCTCTCGCTTATTAATCTGCTCAGCAGCCCCTTAATGCCCCCTCTCTTTACCCTCTAAAAGTTTACCCTGTTGGCATGACCCCCTTCCTTTCCACATTTCTTCCTTTTCTCCTACATCTAAACCTTTCTTTTTTCTTTTTTTATTTTTACTGTCTCTGCCTCCTCTTTAACTTTCCCTTTTCATCTCCCTTTCATACTTTCTTTCTTTATTGCCCTGTTTATGTCCTCTATAACTTGTATTATCTTTCTTCTTTTCCATCTGACTTTCTTTGCCTCTTACATCTTTTGCTTCCACATATTTCCCCACAGCCTTCTCCTTCTTTAGCCACAGTAGATGTTGTGGCCCTTGAGATGTCAATGTCTGTCAGTCAGTTCACCACTTTGGTCCAGATACAGATATCTCAACATATTGGACTGATAGTCGTTCAATTTTGGTAGACAGATCCCAGGAGGACAGGTCCCAAGAGAATATGTTTTTCCTTACCCTGTCTAGTATCTCAATAATTCTCACACAATAAATGATAAAAAACAGTTCTGACCTATTTGCTCTGTGAAACATAGCAAAGATAATGTTACTCAAAGCCCAAACAGAACAAATTCAGCATCTGTCTTCACACCTTTCAACTCTGAGTGCTCTCCACAACAGTTGGACTGGCCATTGCGGCTACCACGACAAATCCCTGTTGTGTGCCGGTGTCAAGTAGGCAGCACTGTCGGTCAGTTATTGTACAATCAAAACATCCACAAGGCTTTTACCAGTCTGGTCAGTCTCTGTCTGCCTGTCATTTGGGGTGAGGGTCAGTCACAGCAGTTAAGTCCAGGTCTGAATTTACTTTCCAGTCTCCACTGCTGGAAAGCCTATTAGTTTGGCTCATAGCACTTCTTTTTTAATTTTCTTTCTTCTCACCCTTTCCTCACTGGCTGCTCCTTAGTCATCTCTCTATTTTTACAATGCAATTGTGTTTTGGAGTATACTCCACTGCTAATGGTATAAATGTCTTCGATGTGCTCACCTTTACCTCTGGTTCCTCGTCTCCCATCTCCCAATCAATCCCATCCACGCCCACACAGTCTGGCAGTGAGGGAAGGGTAGACTATTCCTTCTTCCCCTGGTAATCGCAACATTGGTGCTATCAATTAGCATGTGCAACATCTACCATCTCTCACTCCCTACTGTATCCTTTTATGCATTTCCCCTCTTGTGTTTCTTTCCCTTGGCCTGTGCATGAGCACAAACTGTTGATTGGCTAGTATAGTGCTGTGTGGCTCAGTGCGAGCCACTTTACAGAGCCCGGGCTGTGTAGCAGCCCTGGATGTTTTTCAGCATTGATGTGACGCAATCATGTCAACGTGAAGCACACAGAATGGAGCGCCAGCAGAGCATGATTTGTCTCCTCCTTAAAATCTCCGCTTCAGAGTTAGCCTGCAGGTAGGGAGGCTCTCCTCTTGGGCTTGAAATAAGCCAGTCTTTATTTTTGAGAACCTGTCTAACTTGTATTGGACTAATCATAGATCAAAATTAAGACTGACATAACACAACAGATCAGTTGAAAGTATTGAATTCATTCATAGTGAGCATGATAGCATGCTGAGCTCAAAGCACCACTGTGCCCAAGAACAGCCAAGCATAGCAGCTAGCATGGCTATAGACTCTGAATCTTGTCTCTACATTGCTTCATATATTTCAATTGTGTATTTGTATCACTTTTCCCATCTCCCCTCTCTTTCTTGATTACAGGACTGGGTTTTCCTCACTCGCTTCTGTTTTCTAACCGACTTTGGACGTCTGGACTTCCGGTTCCGCTATCCAAAGGTAGGATGACTACATTTTGTGTTTTTGTCTGTATTACACACATTTTTGTTATTTCCATAAATTTTTTTCTTGGTGAAACCCGCACTTTCTGGCAGCCAAGTGTTTTACTTTTCTTTTTTCATCATCCTTTCTTCTTTTACTTGACTTGTTCTCAACAAGTTGTCTTTCTTTATTTTCTTGCCTTCCTCTTTCCTCATCTGATCCTCTCTTCTCTTCTTCCTCTGGCTGTTCCTGCTGTACCCACCTGGTTGTCTTTTTCATTGGTCTTCTCCGCTCTGTCTTTCTGTTTTGTTCTTTTACCATTGCAGTACTTTTCAGTCTTAGCCTGCAGACTTTGGAAACAGCTTTTGTCGTTTAAATCTCGAATCGTCTCACTGTTTCCTCTCTGATCTATGCACATCCCACCCCAACTTTTCTCCTAATCTCTCTCTCTCTCTCTCTCTCTCTCTCTCTCTCTCTCTCTCCCCCTCCCTCCTCTGTGTAGTCTCGTTGCTGTCAGAACATATTGCTCTACTTTGATGACAGTTCTCAGTGGCCAGCTGTGTACAAGAGGCCTGAAAAGGTGAGATACTGACACTCTGCATCATGTCTTTTGACAAGCTATTATTAAATAGAAATACAGCTCCATTTGCTAATTTGCATGTCACAGTTGTAATGAAAAAGCCCTGTGACCAATTTTGATAATTTTCAAATTTTAACATGAATGGAGGGTCACTGGTTGTTCATGCTGCTCAGAATACAAACTGTCTCTCTCTGTTCCTGAAAAGTTGACATTTTGGAAATGGAGGCTTTTCGCTCACAAGAATGATATATTATTGATGATACATGCAGTGATCAAGGATGGCACAATCCATATTTGTGAGCACAAAGTGAGAAACTAGAGGGTTCAGCCTGAACTGCAGCTGCACCACAGAAAAGGACAGGAAAATGAGAATTTCTGTAATCAAGTGTCTATTTTCTTGGTCTGAAACCAGTAATGCCACCATTTGTAGTTAAGGTCCATACAGATTTGGACAGTAGCACAGTTTTGTTGTTTTGGCCCAGCACTCAAGCACATTATATCTTGAACAAATCAGGGATTAAAGGCATGAAGTGCTTCATCAGTCTTGAATTGAGGATATTTTCATTCACATTGGGTGAACATCTTAGGAATTAAAACCCTGTTTTTGTACTTCTGCACTGTTCAAAATTAGGGGAATTAATGTAAAAAAAAAATGACTATGATTATTCCACTGTTCAACCATCATGTGTGAACATCCTTAAATCTGAAAGTCAGCACTTCAGCCCCATAATTGTTATTGTTTTGATTTAAATCCCATCTGCTGGAGTACAGAGCCAAAACAATAAAAAATGCTTCTCTTACTACACATTGAACTGACTGACTGCACTGTATGTATTTAGATTAGTTGCCACATTTGGTGGGTTCACAGACTCACTCCATTCTCTGTCTATACATTGTACATTGGTTGAGGAGGTCATAGATCTTTGGGTTATGGAGAGTGTGGATTCATGTATTTTTGGCCCATCCCATAGCTATAGAACTAGGATGATTGAATTCTTAATCTGTGTTGACATGCTCTCACCGTGCACTTTATCAAGGAAAACCTGTATAGTGAAGTCCTGTAGAAACAGGACAGAGGCCTCAGTAATTTGCATGTCGAACACTACAGAGTTGATTTCATTGCATTTGACTGTGGCATGATTGTTGATGCCAGATGGGGAGGATTGAGTGATTCTGAAACTGCTGATCTTCTGGGATTTTCACACACAACAGTCTCTGGAGTCTACTCTGGTGGGAAAAACAGAAAACATCCAGTGAGTGACAGTGCTGCAGACAGAAGCAATTCCTTGAGAGAGAGAGCAAGAGAGAGAGGTTAAAGGAAAATGGCCAGTCTGGGCAACGATAACTCAGATAACCATTTGACAACTATGAGGAGCAGAATAGCATGTCTGAAAGCATGACACGTTGAACCCTGAGGTGGATGGGAAGACCATGACTGGTTTCGCTCCTGTCAGCCAAGAACAGAAATGTTAGGCTTCAATGGGCACAAGCTCACCAACACTGGACATATGAAGACTAGAAAAACAAAGCCTGGTCTGATTAATCTGGACCCCTGCTGAGGTATACAAGTGCCAGCTGTGGTTCAGCAGGTAGAGTGGGTTGCTGACTAATCAGAGGTTGGTGGTTCAGCTCCTTCAGTCCACATGTCAAAGTGTCTTTGGATAAGATGCTTATGTGTGAATGCGACTTGTGAATGTGTGTGAATTGTTGAATGTGGCATAATGGGCTGGGTGCTTTAAGTGGTAAATAAGGATAAAGCATTATAAATGCAGTCCATTCACCACGGCAGGGTCATAATTTGGTGTCAGCAGCATGAATCTAGTAATCTAGTAATGGGACGATGTATGATTTTATCTCATGCCAATCGTGGTGAATTTCCATTACTGAGATAATCATGAATGGAGATAATCTTTCATTCCTCACATGAATGACTTGAAAACGCTGTTTAGATGGCCAACCAAGGACCAGGGTTTGACACTTCTCACTCTCTATGCCACAAGTCAAACAGTACACTTATACTTTATATGTGTGAAAGGATATTTCCCGTAAGTGAAAAATTGAGCCTGTTTGAAGAAATAGGAATATTTATGTGAGAGAGACTAGACTCATACAGCGTTGCCATTTTTATAGGGCGAACTAATGATTTATAATTGCCTCATTTGAGATTGTTTGATCTCAGTGGGTTTATGGGGTCTCCTGGATCTGAATCCAGTAAAATACCTCGTGGATGTGGTTAAACAGCAGACTGGCAACTTCAATGTGTGTCTGACAAATTCACATAAATGATGTGATGCAATCATGTCAACATGGAGCAGAATCTTAATGAAAAGTTTCCAACAACAGCTGTTTTGAGAGCAAAGGGAGGTTCTACTCAGTAAGGTGTTTGTAATAAAGTGCTCCGAGTGTATATGCCACAGTCAGCTGGTATTAAGACATATAACATGATACAGTTGATAAAATCAATATTAAATTGCTTTCACAACCAATGAATAATGTATAATGCAACCATTTATTAGACAGACACAAGTACCATCCACCCACCCATTTTAAAAATGTATTTAATCAGCCCTGTGCTCTTTTATCAACATATTACATCAGATGTTGTTTCTTGTGTTATTAAATTCAGCATGTTTGTGAATGCAAAATGGTTACAGCAGTTACTGGGGTTATGAAATGTTTTGTGGCATAATGTACCATATAGGAAAATCCATGCTGTGGCACAGTGAAGACTAACATTCACCAAATACTTGGCATTTTTTCAACCATACAATCACTTTGGGGTGTATTCTTCTTTTTGCTTACAGCTTTTTTGACACAGATGTCACTTCACATTGAGGTATTTTCAATACAGCTTCAAACGGCACACCTCAGCTTTTACACATTCTGGTGTCGGCTTCCTCCTAGAATTAAATAATATGGCCTTCACTTTAGACTCACTATTGTGGACTAATAATTAATAGGCACACAGGAAAAAAATCCATCATTGAAGAGACAAAAAAAATACCTGTTTTAATTTTCAGCAGCTTCAATGGAACAGAAAGCAACACAGATTAACAGTTTCAATGAATTCTGACTACACACACCATGCATTTGCTTTGGCGCATGTTCTGAATTTGAGTTTGCTGTGTTTATCGCCGTCAGAACTGCTACCAGAAGGAGGCAGTGCTGAGGCCGGAGAACAACCAGGTCATCAACCTCACCACACGCTACACCTGGTCAGGCTGTATGGTAAGAACGCACGCGCATAAATACACATACATATTTGTTTATAGTGTGCTTTAGCAAGCATCCTTTTGGCCAAAGTGTCCTTGAAGAAGACACCTTTCCACACAATCCAGAGCAGGGGTATTTATATATAATGTATATTATTTAGTAAAGGTGACCTGTCTCTGTTTTCATGTCTGTTTGAGTGTATTTCTTTTTTAATTTTTCCTTCATATTGTTTAGAAATGCAAAAATGGCACAGAGATATCTAAAAGGAAGAGAAATGTGTAGACATGTAGAGAGAGGAAGTGAGAGCTAATGGCCTGTAATGTGTTTTTGTAACATTTTACTGATACTCGCATTTCCACTGTTGTTGATGCATCACAGCCAACCACAAATGTTTTAAAAGATCCTTCTCTCCTCCAACATTAAAAAAAAAAAAAGTATTCCTTTTTATCTCTTTTTCAATAAATAACACAACGTGTTTGTTTATCACATTATGAGGTGTGATTGCCAGCATGACTCTGTTGTTGTGGCAGTTAGTGGATCTTGTTGCCACATTTCAGGCTATATTTGGGTGTGAAATATGTTCATATATTGATGTATCAGGCTCCTACTTGTGATAATTCAGTGTGTCTCTAAGGTAAAACGTGTTGCATTTTTGGATAACATCCTCTATGCACCCCTCTCCCTTCACCTCTCCCTCCTTGCATTTCCTCTCTGTCAGGTGGAGGGAGACGGGAATGAGGAGGTTCTGAGTTGCGTGGGTGGCCGCAGTTTCCGCTCGGTGAGGGAGAGATGGTGGTACATCGCTCTCAGCAAGTGTGGGGTAAGCACTGACCTCTGACCCAACTGCTCCTCTCTACAATGGCAGGTGTACAGCCAGGCTGTTACCATGGTCACCACGCCGGTGGAGTCACAGCGTTTGTTGCTTAGTTCTAGATAAACAAACGTCATCGCAGTTATCGTCATCCCCAGGCTCATCATCATCATCATCTGTTTTAACAGTTGAAATTGCAGTTTTAAGTCTTTGGAGTCAAGCAAAGAAAAAGAAGTCAAACTAATCTCAGGTGCAAGCTGCAGCTGCATCAGATATTAAAATGCAAAAACTCAGTCAAAAATATACCCAGCACAACCCGAAGAAGGCTCTGTGAAACACTGGATGTTTTAAGGCTACTTTTTTGTGCTAGCTCCCTATAAATTTTAAATCAACTTGAGCATAATTTTTGTCCTAGTATGTGCTTTCACATTTGAGCATTTTGCACCAGGCTACGTTTTAAATTCTAGAAGTTAAGTAATCTAAACAGGCAAAATGAAAACCTGCAACTGAATTTAACCTTGTGATTTAAGGTAGAGGACTGGATAGATGGATAGAAGGACAAATGTTAAATGCTGTTGTATGTTACAGATCAGTAGAACTGATCCGAAGTGTAGTACAGCTTATAATACAAATTTATGTCCAAATGCCACTCACACCCTCATGCCCTAAATTCATTACAGCCGATCTTGTATCTGTACATCTGTCTCTGGATGGCCTCTGGACACTTTGAAGCACTTTATCTCTCCCATACCACAGTGTTTCTGCACCAAAGCACAGAGACACTTAATTTGCAACTCTCTGCTTAAACTGTGCTAAACATGCCTTACAAGGGCTGCATTGTAGCCTATTGATTCACTAGCTTCAGGGACTTTTAAGCATTGTGTTGTTTTATAATGGGACTCTGTGTTGTGCTAATGGTGTGCCGGGAGAAAACAAGCCAAGTTGGTAGCTGCGGTGTGTAGTTTGTTGATGTGAGTCTGGACTAGGGCACTCGGTGAAGAAATCATGAGCTAGTATAATGATAGCTCTTCTCAGTGATGATACATCCTCCTACACTGAGGGCTTCAGTCAAGGACGAAGGAGGATTTGGTGTGTGGTGTTTTCTGTCTGCAGTGTTGTTGTGTTTTTGAAAGCGGGTGAAGAAAAGGGTGGAAACCTAAGAATATCTGGTGAATATGTATCGCTGTAGGCCTGCCTATCTATCAGTGTCATACTCTAGGTTACATCAGTGTCCTGATCCTGGTCATGATTCAGTGTTTGTATCTGAGCAATCATGCATTTTTTTTTTTTTTTTTTTTTTTTTGTTGGATGTTTGTTTTTGTGCTGTCGCTTGAGTGCTGGCTGAAGAGGAATATGATTAGAACGGATGCTTCCTGCGGAGTGTGGTCTAGTGTCACACCAGCATCCGCTGATGGACATGCTGCCTAATGCTGTTGGACTCAAGTATAAAAGCTCGTCTCCGCTCCTGGGGACATATGCATGCTGCGCCCCACAGCCAATTTCCACCTCCCGTCTCTCATCGCTCGCCCTCTCACTTCCCTTTCGCTTTCACACCTCTTCGTCATTCCTACCTCTGTCGCTCACAATGTTTGGCTGCGTCCTGCTTTCTTTCAACTCTCTGTCACCAATCCGTGACGAGTTCCAATCCATTTCACATCTATTTACTTCTCTGTCTCCGTCTTCTGTCAGTCTGTCTCTAATTCTGTTTTTCCTCTCCATCTTGCCATCTCACTGGTCTACATATTTTCTCCTCTTTGTTCCTGTTTTTCTCTTATCCAACTCTGCTTTCAAGTTCTTTGCATTTCAGTGTTTACCTGTGCTGACGTGCGTCTAAATCTATATTGACTCATAAGCCCTTAAACCAGAGGATGCCTACTCTCAATCCCCAAATGTACTCGCCTGCATGAAATGGTAAAATATGAAGGAGATCGTTATTTAACATTTCCTGGCAATTCCACTTAATTAATTATTGCAGGAAATCTCAAGGCAGCAAATGATCATTATTTCATCAGGGGAAACAGTCATTATAAATAAAATTTAGGTCATCGCGAATTACAGAGCAGACAACCTCTGGTTACTCACAATTTACTTGCCTCAGAAACCTTCATCCTGACTGCCAAAGTTCACTAAAATTAATAGGCTTTAATGTTTTTTTTCTTTTGTCCTTGGATAAATAGTATTTCACTTAAAAAAAAAAAAAAAAAAAAAAAACTTGTCGTACATTTATTATATTGTGCAACCAAGCTATAATTACATCTGTGATTCAGTTTAGACCCACAAAGTTTTAAACAGGCAAAAATAGCACGTATTTCTCTGGAATTGGCTTTCACAAAAGTCTTTTGATGAGTTGGGGTAACAGAAGTCTAGAACTAATTAGATGCCATTAATTGAAAATAAACAGAAAACAGAACAACTCCATAATGTGGTTTTATTGCATCGACCCCAGCAACTGTTGTCTGAGCTTTAATTTATAAGGCGTTTATCCTTGTGGTCTTTCAAACAGAAGTGGAGAAATGGAAAAGCTTTGAATGGCTGTAATCAACTACTGCTTTATTATGCAGAGCAGAACCGCTGTTAATGAAACAAAATTACCCCAGCAGGGAACCACGGAAGAGCTGAAATTATACTGGCTGTTAATGAGCATGGGCCACTAAAATAGCCTAAATTTTTCGGCTGTCACCTTGGCAGGTGATTGATCTTTATAGGAGAACTCTTGCAGAAATGCACATATGTCTACTTTACCTTCTTTAGGTCTTAGTTTTGAGAGATCCACCTTTACAAGAAATGATCAAACCTGATGATTTGGAGATAGCGTTGCTATAGGATGATCCCTAAATGCATAATTCTGTGATTATATTTGTAATAGATTTCGTAGCGCTGCAACTGAAAATTATGTTCACTGCCAGCTACAGTTATCATTTATCTGGCGATTTGTTTTCTTGATGAATTGCCATTTGTTTTACTCAGAGCAGATTGTGATGCATTGAAAATCCTTGTTTTATCCAACCAAGGCTTCACAGCCCAAATGGTTGCAAACAAGAAGGTGGAATCGGGGAGTATTTGACATTTTTGCTCAAAAAATATCACTTATCAAAATAGTTGCTGATTGAGTTTTGTTGATCAACTACTATTTGGCTGGAAATTCCAAGACATATTTCTGGTTTCCATTTAAAGTTCCTCTCCAGGTATATATAATCTATGTAAAAATATTCTGCTATGATTGATATTCTGTTTAATTAAACAAATGTACTCTGACTTCCTCACTGAGCCTCAGTCAGACCCAGACTCCGGACTTTGTAGAGGAGTGAGGAATTTGTTGAGTAATAACATTAGCGACTAGAAGACATTTCAGAAGGGTAAGTATAGTCAATTGTTAATGCTGTTTGTTAGCTAGTAACTGGCAGTGGCTGACACAGTGTCAGTAGCTTTGCTAATGCAAACGTCTGTGCTGTCAAGGCTGACTGTCTTTGGTTCACTGCAGCTCCAGTGTGGAAATATGCAGACATGGTGTTGACTTATCACTTCACTCATGTCATTTGGACATGTAGTTTTCATCAGGCAATAGTTCAGATGGTGTCTTAAGGGAAATCATGTTGTTAATAGAATATTATATTTTAGGCAATTGCCTGTTGGATGTAGCAACAGTTTGGGGGAGACCATGTCATATTTCAACATAAGAATTCTCTGATGCTGCACAAAGTATAGTCCTTTTTTACAAACGGTTTTCTCAGTTGTTTAAGAAATTGATTGGCCTGTACAGAGCCCTGACCTAAACCCTATTGGAATAGACTGGAGCAGAGCCCAACTTCACTAATACTTAAAATCCCTGTTCTAAAATCCTGTGGTTCAAGTTCCCAGAAGAGTTAAGGCTGTTATAGCAGCATATTAAAGAGACACTTCACCTATTTTACATGACAAGGTCAATTTACTTGTTGTAGTGTCACATAGCCTGTGAAAACAGTTGTATAATGTTTTCTGTGGCTTTGAAGTGACTAAAAGTCAGGATACCTTGGCCTCTGCTGCTTAAATTTTGAGCATTGTGTTTATAAAAAAAAATGTCTCCAGTCTGTCAGTTTTACGGAAGTGCAATACTAAATTGAGTTACCCCTCCCATGCCCATCATTTTGTGCTTGCATGGCCAACAATCACGTAAGGACAAATGTTCAGGTGCACGTAGTTGACTTTGTATACTGTATTTTCAGAGAAACACTCAATTGTGAGCCGTAACCAAACACTCCGGAGACGAGACCCATGCTCTTGAAAGACTCTCAAAAGTCCTTTTAAATAAAGCTCAGGGGAGCACATGATGTACAAGGCTGCACAGACATTTCCGTGAGAAAACCTTCAGCATATGATGTATCAGCACAGCATATCAGAGGTGGATGCCTTTTACTCCTGAAACTAACATGTAACCCCACAAAAACATCCAGTGACGCTGTCTCTGTCCCACAGATAGAAAAGCGCTGCTGTGAAGTGCAACTTCTTCCCTGCATCCATCTCTCGCTCCGTCTTTACAGTTGCTCCTTTCTCTTCATTCAGACTTTCCCTCTACCTGCTTTTTTAACTTTCTCCGTCTCTACATCTATCACTCTCTTTATCTCTGCCTCCCTGCTCTTTGTGTCTGTATTGATTTTTGTGGCAGTGAACGCTCAATGCTTTTCGCCCTTTTTGATAGAGGGAGTGAGATGGAGTCTCAGTCTGCAGAATGAAATCAAAGTCCTTTTTTTTCCTCCCTCTCCCTTTTCCCTCGCTCCACCGAAACAAGCGCGAACTCCATCAGCTTTGAACTTGTATGTGTGAAATGAGCTCTCTGTGCTCTGATTGTCAACCCATCTCTGTCCCCTTTCTCTTGTTCTCTACTCCCCATCCCTCTCGTGTCTCACCTCCCAAATTCTCCTCAGTTTGACACTTTTGTGTGACAGCCAAAAATTAGCATCATTCCCACGGTGGTGTACCACACAGGTATGTTAATGTCCTCCACAGTGTTCATCCTTTCCTGCATGTTTACATACCCAAATATTCTCTCTGTGCTCTTTCATAACATTTCAATGCAAAACATTTATGTCTGTAAGAAATACATAATTATGATAAGTATACAAAATAATTGATAACTGTGTCACAGTAACTATCAATAATTAAAAATGAGAATAATCTTTATTAAATCAGAGAAAACAGTTGCTGTGGATATAATCAACCATCCATCCATCTTGTTAATCTAGGTCATCTTCACATTGGCAGCACAGTAGACAGAGCAGCCTAGATTCCTTTTTCTTTCTCCACCAACTTCCTCCACATACCTGCAGGATCCTGAGGCACTTCCAGGCCAATGTGGAGACTGAGTGACGATAAGGCACAATTACACTGAGCAGTTAAACCACCAGGGTGTCCATCCCCAAGGAGGATTTGGATGTTTTCTCTTTCTTTTTAACAAGAAAGGGTAGAAGAAATCTGGACTATGTTATGTAAATGTAGAGCTGGGCTAGGCTGGTTTGTTCTGTTTTTGTCATTACTCCCCCATCTCATCAAACTAAATCACAACATTGTGCTGCAACATACAAGTCGGATGCTGTAAATTCAGCCTGTTCTCTCACATGACAATCTGGTGTGAAGAATCGACATCAATGGAGAATTTCTGCTGCGGAAACTGATGAATCACTGAGCTTAGAAAAGCAAAACTGTCTCATGATCTGCAGCGTTTTTCATCATGATTGTTGGGATGTGCCACAAGGTTTCAGGGTGTTGTCATCTATGCAGAATGATATATTCGACATCCTTTAGGGTTTTAATTTTCCTAATTTAGTGGTTGTTTCTTCTTGTCCTAAAGGCTGCATTATTATATGGGATCTTTGTAATTTATGAGCAATAAAAGCTTGTGCTTGCTTAGTCATATCCACATTATTAATGGGGCAGGTTGTTGAGCCTCAATACTTTTCTGATGCCAACCAAGTGGCAGTGAACATCAGTAACTGCCAAAAGGTGCCAAAAGCTGGCTTCATATATCTTACAATACTCGTTGTTTTCTACTTGATTGATTCAAACAATTTTTGCAAAATTCTTGAATGCCTGTTTATAAGGTATTTAATTTTTCAGAACTTTGTCTTCTTGTTAAATAACAAAAAATGGTTTAGCTTTACACGTTGACAGGTTAAGTATAGTAATGAAATTTTTTTCATTTTGGTATTGGTTCCAGACTACGTCTGATGGATTACTGCAAAGATAGAGGATGTCATCACAAAACCAAAAAATATAAAATATACAGCACATCTTATTTTTCAAGAAGAACATAGTGCATAGATTCACAGAGCTGATATTTATGCTGCAGTTCTAGCAGAAGAAAAATTTATTTCAGTTGGACTTAAATTATTTCCCTCAAATTGTTCTCATGTGTAAATATTCCATGAATGTGCCAGTGTTCATACTTAAAAATCAAAATATCAACACATCATATTAATTTTTATTAGGGTTGTAATGATTCTGAAACTGATAGCAAAGCTTTAATTTTAGACAGAACCATGATTTCCCCCTTCAGTGGGCTATAGTGGTCCTGAGATTGGTTGACATGAAAAATTGGAGAATTGTGATACCTCAATATTTATGTATAGATTGTAAGACATTATGATAATGTGATTTTGTCTGTTGATTTAAATTGACTAAGTTTCAGAATACTCAGCGTGCTGGAAGATGCAGACAGCTCAGTTTCATACAGTTTAAGTGTAAAGTGCTGGTCCAGCTGTCATCTTTTTTTTTCTCAACAGAAGGGTCCTGTAGGTCTGTTAGTTTTATTATGAAAAGAAACATATTAAAAAAAAAATAATAATAATTTTAAGCATTGCTACTGCTCCTAGCTCTTTAGGGTCATCGACCTGCATAAGCATCTAGTGCAGTTTTAAGCATTAATGATTATTTTGTACAGATCACAAAGCAAGCAACAATGTAAGTGTTTTTTTTTCTTTCCTCTCTTGCAGGGAGATGGCTTGCAGCTGGAGTACGAGATGAAACTGACCAATGGCCAGTCTTTCTGGACGCAGCATTTCTCTGCAGATGAGTTCGGTAAGAGTGATTAGACAGAAAGAGAGAGATTATGGAACGAATCGCTGATGGCACAAGCCAACACCACTTAGCACGGCCAATAAAGCACACTGAACTGAACAAATTACAATAATGAAGGGACGGCTGAATGAATTAATGATGATAGATGAACTGAAAGGAAGGGATGAAAAGAAGAAGAGACCCAAGTAGCTTCTAAATGAATTATTCCTACATCTCCAATGCTCTCGCCACTACTCTACATCTAGGGTAACTCTCTCACTGAACTAATCCAATATACTTATCACGTACCTGGCTATCTATATTTTTCATCCTTTCCTTTTTTTTTTTTTCTTTCCTTAATTGTCCCCTTTTTTTCACCTTGATATTTTCTAAGCCTGACTCCTTTACTCTCTGGTTTTGATACCTTCTTCCCTCTTGTACCTTTTTCCTCCTTTTCCTACCTCCCTGTTTTTTCCATTTTCCTTTCTCATTAATCAAGCTAATTTTTTTTCCTTCCTCTTCTCCTTCCACCCCTTGTTTGCAGGAATCTTGGAGACAGACATCACGTTCCTGGTTATTTTCTCCATGGTGTTCCTCCTCTCCTGCTACTTCGCCTGTAAGTACTGTCTTTTCCACTTACTGTATCTCTTTTTCTCTATCTTCTTCCGTGAACAAGCCAGTTTATTCTCACTTTCAAAGCCCGCAGCAGTCATTAAGAACCCTTTTTCTTCAGATCTGTTATAAAATCTACGTGTTTTCTTGATGGGATAGGAGTAAGTTCTCATGTTTCTTCAGATAAGTAAAGGTGGAGCATGTGCCTATTTTCTCCTGGGGCTGGAACTTTGTCAGGTCAGATCACAAGCTACACAGATGCAGGAGTGAAAGGATGGGTGGAGCAGGGTTTGGTGCTCGTGTAAAAGGTGAACGGTTGAGTGGAGAAGGCAATGGTAGCCTTAACGTTAGTGAAGCAAGTTTGTCACATGAAAGTCACAGTGAAATAACCTGCAGCAGCTGAGAACGAGAGCCCCAAAGATGAACATTCACTCCAAGCACGCTTCATGTAAGGTTTTCCCATGGTCGCCATACAGTTTACTGTGAAAGGGTAAATTGATTTGCACTCCAACTCCAAATTAAACAATGGCCTCTTTGTGACCCGACATCACAACGTATGGCCTTAAAGTAGTGATATAGGGATATGAACAGTACAATCAACGGCCAACTTTTACTTCTCAGGTTATTTCTGCATCTTTTGAGGGATTTTTAGATGCCTGAAGATGGAAAACATCCAAGTAAAAGTATCATCCAAGATTGTATGAAGAAAAATTAAAAGAAGACAAAATTAGGTGTAAGAAATGTTTTGTTTCTTTCCATTTTAACCATTTGGGACAGCGTTAGAGTTAGTGGTCCAGAGAATGGTTTTAGTTTTATAGGCCTAGATTTTGAGATCTGTCTATTGCAGACAGAAATCTCAGAGAAACAGATCTTGGAATGAGTTGAATGTTTTTTGTTTATGCTGCCCACAGCACTGAAAAAGCAGTGAAAAATTCAGCAGCATTCACACTACACAGTGTTTTTATAGAGATTATTTCTCAGTAGTTGCAATAAAACCTGACGACTATGGATTAGTCACAGTAATGCAAACACAGTTTCTGGGAAGCGAGATTGCTATTAAATGTATTTTAATGTAGTTTTGTTGTCATGGTGTTAGCATCACAAATCTTCACCTTCACTCTTTTGGTGATTGGCTTATATCTCAAAATCTGGGCTACTAAAACCAAAACTGCACGACCTTTAGTATTAAGACTAAGCTGATACTAAAGAATCTCAAAAGAAGCTCAGTTCAGTAGCTGCCCTGATTCTGAATCACACCATCTTCCACAGCAGATGGAGTTGCCCAGTTGTTGTGGAATTGCAAATTATCAAGTTTGTCTGTTCCAGATCAGCTACTAAATGGACCATGTGGTGAACTTGTTTTCTGAACAGCCTTTAAATTAATTACCTCCATCATGGTCAGCTAAGTGCTGTGTGGTTAAATGCCTCCAAAAATGACTCCACCTGTCTAGGTGTTTTCATAGTGCATGAGTTGGTTTCCGATGTGAATAGGTAGGTATAGGCGACATGTATCCTGTCTTACTGCAGAGGAATAAGGCTATGTAATGAGGTGCAAGTGCATCTTTTGAGTCTGGGATTCTGCTGAAATCTTATGGTGATTTTATGCAAGTTGGGAGACAGCTTTGAATGAACTGCTGTATCTTATTCACCATGTGTACGTTGCTCCTGCCAGCTTCATTGGAGTGCACACTGTCACTGACAAATTTGAATTTTATTGGGTTTGAGTTTTATACATTTACATGAGTCAAATCAAAGAAAGGACATAAAAATAACACAGGAACCTGTTGTACAAAGAGAAAAAAAAAACTTTTTAATCTACCTCTACCTAAATTATGTGTCAAAGATATTTGAAGACAAAGGAGAGATTTAAAAGGGTTACACTATGAAATATGAAGTTAGTAGAAAATGATTTTGGGAGGAATGGTCCTTTAGCAGGCATCATTAGGGTACCTTTGAGGAAGTCACAGGAGGATCCAGTGGCACTTGGCTGGCCAAGCTTGTGGTTGTACAGGGCAGCTGTGAGTGTGTATGAATGTTTATGATCGTCCCTCCGCCTCTAAATTTTCCCCCAGGCCACTGCTGCTTGTAGGAGTGTTTTTGCAGTAAAATTGCCTGCTTAAATACGCATTAACAATATTTCCTCTCAGATTAGGACAGAGAGCGGAGGATGCATAAGGCCTTATCTAGAGACTGGCATCACAAGATGGATGCATACTAATGGTCGCTCCCCCATTTATTCAGCCCATTCCCTTGTTCTTTCTTTTCTTCTCTTACTCTCTGTACCTCTCTCGCTCTCCTTCACCATCTGTTAGCATATCTCCATCCTTTTTATCTCAGTCCCCACCAACACACACAAGCACACACACACACACTCTCATCACCTCTTTCTCATTCTTGTTTTTCTCCCTCTGCAGACAATCTGAAGGGAAGACAGCTTCTTCACACAACCTACAAAATGTTTATGACGGCGGCAGGTGTGGAAGGTGAGAGCTTCTGTCCTGAGCAGACACACACACACACCATAACACATGTATTATGCCACACACACTCAAGATGACAATGAGCCTCTCGCATGGCTGCAGCATCTCATACCTTAATCCCCTCTTCAAGAGCTGAGATATTATCGCCCTTATTAGCTTCTGAATAGGAACTATTGCAAACAGCCGTGCTGTGCCACAGTGTTCAGTGGAGCATGCTGTTACTGACGAACACCCCCTAACTCTTTTCATTCTATCCTCTCCTTTTTCTCCTCCCCCTTATCTCTGTGTCTTCCTTCTCGCTTTCTCGTCCCCCCTGTAAATCCCTTCTTGATTCTCCTGCCATCCCTAAATTCCCTTTCTCCTTCTCATCTCACTTCTCTCAAGCCTTCTGCTCCCTTTTCATCTCCTCTTATCAATTTCTCTTCTCTTCTGTCTCACTCTTCTCCTCATTTCCCTCCATGCTCCCCTTCTTCCCTTTCTGCGTTGTCATCTCACTGTCTCCTCTTTTCTTTTACTCCCTTTCTTTCATTTCCTTCTCTTCTTCTTCTCCCATCACTTTCCTTCTTTTCTACCCCCTTCTCTTATTTTCTCATTTCTTTCCTCTTGCCATCTTTTCCATTTGACAGTGCTCAGCCTGTTGTTCCATTGTGTCTACTGGGGCCTGTATGCGAGAGATGGAGTTGGCAACGGCAGCCTGAAAATACTCGGTGAGATCTCTCCCTGCACTGGTGACTGAGTGACTGACTGGTTGACTGACTGACTCATACTGCCTCTGTGCTGGAAAATCACTCAGCTCGGGCAGAATGAAGGAGTGGTCGATGATGGATGTGTGTGCAAGTGAAAAGCAGTAATATCTGGTTTGACAAGGATGCACAAGATCATGCATGATTTTATGTGACTGTGTGCGTTTGTGTCTGCACATATGTGTGCGTGACCTGAGTCAGTGACCTGATTTTATCTTTCCCTTCTGATATTACAGATTTGGAAACCACAACCTAATTACCCCCTCTCTTCTTTCTCACTTTCTGTCTCTCTCCATCTCTGTCTTTCTCCAGGGAAATTACTGTTCTCCGTCAGTTTCTTGGTGTTCCTACTGATGCTCATATTGTTGGGCAAAGGTTTTACTGTCACCAGGTGGGTTTTTTTAGTTCTGTTGTGTAGCCTACGTATGTGTACATGTGTTTCGTTTGAGCCTATATGTATTTCTGTTTGTGAAAGCCCTGTCACCTTGTGTGGGTGTGTTTATGCCACCACTGTCTCTCACTGTCAGGCCATGCTGTCACAGTCATAACACTATCTCATCTCATGACAATGTTAGGTGTCAGTCAGAAAATCAGTTAGTGCTCTGGCTCGGATGGTGTGGGTGAACACCTGATACCTGTGGGGGGATGTAATAGATGGATGGTACTCTGGCGTGAACATCATGTGTTTTTGTGTGAGTTGAAGGATGACCTTTGCCCCAAAACTCAGCTGACTTTTTTATTTATTTTTTTTTAAAATTCACTCCCTTTTCTTTCCTGTAAAGCTTGGGCATTTGCTTGGGACAGGCATTCAGATTTACACTATTCTCCTTAGCCTGAACATCAACATGCATCCATCTTACACCTGGCTGGATGAATGGCACTCACTCCCCCAGCTTGTCATTGCCCCTTTCCAATTTTCCACTTTCAGTTTCAAACTCTAGTTGTCAGACTTGGAAAAACACGCCAGCTGCTCTTGAAATGTTGTTTAAATTTCTGCCAATATATCCCCAGAAGTCACTTTCAGAGTCAGTTTTATGTGCGGAAAGGGCCGTGCAGTGCACAATCAACAGCTTGTTAAATTGCAGTTCAGAGGGGTTTTGAGTTTAAGTGGTGGTGAGTCATCACCTAACCTCATAGTTTGAAGATTGGTCCTGCTTCAGGTTCAGTCGATTCTATGTGGATATTTTCCTGATTGAACTCAAAAGTGAAAATACAGATTTAGGATGCCTTTTTTGACTCTAGGATTTCATCATTCTCAGGGTTCAGGAGATTCTGCAATCTCATGTACTTATTAAACCCTTCTAGAGCCTCAGTGTATAAACTCAAAACTGCATTAGCATCAAGCTTAAAACATGGCTGTTTATCTGCAGTGACTGATAAGTTGACAGTTTGGAGATAACTACCCGACAACTTTAATATGTGTCTCTGATGCATGTGGTGATGAATTACTCTTAGCAAAAGGATGTTTGAAATGCTGATGAAGGCTTAATGCTGAAATGCTTCTGTTTGTTGACTGCAAATAAAGAAGCATTAATTTTTGCTTTCATGAGTGCGGACATTCTTTCTCACAGCCTGCTGTGTCCATGAGTCCGCAGCCATTTTATATTTATACAGCCTAGATTTGAGCATACCAGTCCTTTGTGCCGTTCCATAGCTGCTTTTTAGATTAAACTGTCTTTGCCTGAGTGCAAAGAGCCAAATGGGTGTTATTCTGTGTGTGTGTCTGTGTTTAAATATGACCCTACATCCTTGTTTCCATTGTGTGTGTTTGTGTGTGTTTGCTTCTTATCTTCCTCTAACTTGTGTGCAACCTCTGACCTTGGTTTATCCATGTGTCAGGGCGAGGATCAGTCACAGTGGCTCAGTCAAGCTGAGCATCTATATGACAGTCTACACGATCACCTACGTCATCCTCTTCATCTACGAAGCTGAGGTACACACATACACACTGCAACTGTCAACAATGGGTCAGCAAGTAGTGATTATCTTCAATATTGATTAATCTGTCAAATACATTTGAAAATTGTAAACCCCAAATGATCAAAGTCTAATGTGGTACCTTTAAATTTTAACTGTTTAAATTGCAAAGATATTCAATTTTAAATTTCAGCCAAAGGTCTTGTATTTGAGAAGCAGAGACAATGTTTGGTATTTTAACTAAATAATTTAAACGATTGATCCCACAAGAAAATAAACAATGTAGAATATCAATCAATTATCAAATTCATATCAGCGGTGTAGTTTGTTTTTTTTTCTCTCTTTCATTTATTTACTATTTCAGCTTCGAGCACCCATTCTTCTTTTTCCTTATGAACGGCCTCAACAGTTATGCTACACTTTTACTTGGAAATGAATGTGCCTAAAAGTGTGAACCAGAAGTTTGGTGATTACAGGTGGCAGGGAGATTATGAATGGAAAATTATCTATTTTCATTGGAGCTGGAAATCAATAGTCAACACTTTTGATTATCACTTATTTAATGCCTTTTCTATGTAATACTGTATATTATAAAAAATATAAATGTTTCTGTTTTGAAACGCTGGACAAACAACCTGAAGCTTTGACTGTGATTGGCATTTTTCTCTTTTCTGACACTTTATAGACAAGAATGAATTGTTTAATTGGAGAAAATAAATGACAGAATTATAAACGGTGAAAATAATCTTGTGGCAGTCCTAAGTTTCACACAAATAAAATTGTCTGTACACTAGTTTCCAACAACAAAGTCTACTGCAGCTCTGCTGCTTTTGAGGTAGAATTCATATCTCAGCTACTAAAACATGTCAACACTTCCATGATTTTCCTCTTCAGATGTGACTTGAAAGCAGCATCTGAATTATGCCCGAGATGACTCGGTGCAAGTTTCCTGATTGACAATGCTGGACACAGTGTCTGCACTCATATTGTATTATTGCTCTCTCTGGCTTTTTTAATAATCTCATAAATATTCATGGGAGAGTTGGGTGCACAGATCAACGTGGGCTGTAATAGCTTTTTCTGTCAAGTCACCCATTACACTGATACATAGCTAATTATGCATATGCATAAAATCCATTGTACAAAAAAATATATAGAAGCTCCTTGATGAGTCATAAATTATGGATCCTGACAGGAACAACCAGGCAACAACTCCCAACTTCAAACACAACAGAAGAGAACTTAATGCACCTGAGGTAATAAACCTTAGATCAGTTTCTTCAATGTTTCTTTGGATTGGAACATTATATTGTTGTCTCCATGTTTAGAGGTGTGTGTGAAGATGGAAACAGCCATGATATTGAGCATACGAGCTTATGAATTAATAACAGCCTCAGGAGTGTTACAGTTACGTATACTTTTGCATACTGCCGCAGCTTCAGCATAGTCAGATGTCATGATGGTACATTTAGGGACAGTGGATTACTGTCTTTGAATACAGCATGGTAATGACCCAATGGGAATAGTGCAGTGGAAGTAACTGTGCTATATTTAATGCTGGAGCCTATAGCCATCTCTCTCACTGCAATATGTGGATCTGAAGCAGTGTAATTTATCTGCTGCCTGCCCTCTTACATGGTCCCTGCTATTAAAGAGCTCAAAACTCAGGGGAGCTCCCGCTAAAAATATGCCAAACTAGGTTACAATTGGAACTGGAATGAAGAGACTTCCTGGTACTGGGCCTGCAGGAGAAAACCCTACAGGCTCTGGTTGCCTGGTTGGATCCCAAGAAGTTCCACACCAAGCAGTCAGACCTATGCATTATGTAGCAAGGGTAACCCTGTATGGCCAACACTATCCAGTCACTGGACTGTAAAATGCAATCTAGCATCTGCAAATGCAAGCACACACACCATACACGCACGCATGCACGAGCGCGCGCACACACACACACACGCACACATGTGTGCCTGCATGCCGATGCCCTAGTTGTGCAGAGGAAGTGTCAATGTCAAAGACTTGCACAGAATGCTACAAGCTGAGCTTTGGCTCCGTCATCGCAGTGCATCAGCTGAACCATGAGCAATCCATCTTAGTAATTAGGGCACAGACTACAATGTGGAGCCAAGCCAATAGACCCTTCTTTTCTACTCTGTGTAAAAGTTTAGGTTGTTTTGTGTGCATGTATGTGTGTTTGGCCTAACTTCTCATATCCCGATGGCAGTTCTTTGACCCAGGTGAAGTGCTGTATGCCTACGACAGCCCTGCAGGTTACGGACTGATGGGCCTGCAGCTGCTGGCCTACGTGTGGTTCTGCTATGCTGTGCTGGTCTCTCTGAAACACTACCCTGAGAAACAGCCCTTCTACGTCCCTTTCTTCACCACATACACACTATGGTGAGACCTGCACGCCCCCACCAGTCTGCCCTTGCTGTGGATAATAGCACCTGAGCCAGAGATTGCAGGAGTAGAAAGATTCACGTTTCCTCTGTTTGAGGTCTCTTCAATTTGAATAATTTATGCTGCTTTGTATGAAAAAAAAAATGTGCATGAGATAGCTGATGCTTTAGCGGCCCTGGAATGAAAAGTTGTTTATTTTACACTATCGGTCTAAAACATTGTGTGCCCAACCTCTGTGCTCTACTCGCACTGTAGATAATTGTACTTGAGTGAATGATTTCTAGAGGAAAATATCTATTTTTACTCAGCTGATGAGATCCTTTCTATTAGAATAATTTATGCAGCCATTTATGGGTGTAAAATAGTTTAAAGCTTTGTACTGGAAAGCAGTGTTTTGCCTTTACACAACCCAGAGAAAACCCTTCTTCATACACTGCTCAGCTTCTCTGCCTTTCACTCTCTGTGTATAATAGCATGAGCTTGAAATGAAGGATAGATTACAAAGACTAATATTATCTCTGCATTACTCTCTCATTTCTACGACTATCTCTCGCCTCATTATCTACGCCTCTTCTCTCCTCTCATCTTTATCTCTCTCCGTGCTTTAAATCAGCTTCTACTTTGTCTGCTCTCTTTCTTCCACCATCAAACTCTATTCTCATCATTTCCTTTTTAATATGTCCTCTCTGCATTGTTATCTTAAATCTGCTCACATGTCTTCCTCAGGTTTTTTGCAGTGCCCGTTATGGCTCTGATTGCCAACTACGGGATTCCTCGTTGGGCCCGGGAGAAGATCGTCAACGGCATTCAGCTCGGCATCCACCTCTACGCTCACATTGTCTTCCTTGTTCGTACCCTTTTCACTTTTACATAGTTCACGTTATTCAAGAGTCATTATTGCCACTGTCAGTCATACATTATTCACTATCCTTGAGTCATAACTGCCTCATGCTGATTGTCTCCTCCACACATCATTATCTAGCTCTTCCTCACCTTCGACACATTGTTCTTTACTAATGTGCCGTACTGCTCACGTAAATTTTCTTTTATATTTCTGCTCAGTGCATGCATTTCAATTCCCACTTCCTCATATGCTCTGGCTATGTGTTAGATACTAGACACTAAATACTATGTAGAAAACATAGATTATATAAAAGAATCAGCAGACATCATTCCATCTTTTTATCCTTTTGTCCCTTAGATTATCACACGCCCTTCAGCAGCCAATAAGAACTTCCCATATCATGTCCGGACATCCCAGATTGGGATCCTGCTGTCCAGTCCAAAAGGGGGCGAGGGGGCTGAAAGTTTCCCCCATCATGCTTATGGAAACAGCTCCTTCCTGGGAGACTCTCAACCTAACTTCACTGAACTCTTCTCCATCCAATCAGTGAGTAGAACTTTAATGTGCTCACATGTTTGAAGGCATGGTTTTGAAAACTTAGGTCGAAGCTGTTGAAGTGAGAATCGAGAATGAGAATTATGGCTCATGTACTGTATGGTTCTGTCTTCAGTTTATGCTTAACTCTAATCATTTTCCAGTGCTTGCTCTATGTAATTAGATTCATCTAAGTTGTACACATTTTTGTTGCTTTTAAAATTCCAGCTTCCCTGTGTCAAACCTAGCTTGAAATTACCTGCTGTCTCATCTAACAAAGCCTCAAATTAGAAGGTATCAGTGTAACAATACAGTTTGTAAGGAGGCATGTTTATAAGGAGGATTTCTTGGCAGCAACTTCCATCTCCTCCCGTGGGCGTGAGATGAATGACAGTAGGCACAATGAAATAATGATTAAATAGAAACTTTGACAAGACCAAATTAAGATGCTGTGTTTGCTGTGATGAATTAACTTGGGGAACTTTAAGTGCAAGTTCCTTTTTCCTACTGAACAGAAATGATTGACAGAAGATAATCTCTTGATCCTCATCTACACTGATACAAAATGCACAAACTAGCATGAGTAATGCAACAAGAAGGGTAGTAATGACCAGTTTACATGTCCATCACCTTTCAAAAAAGGCAACTTTGAAAAGGCATCAAAACCTTAAGACAAAAAAATTAAATGAATGACATTAAAAATGGGGCAGTAACAAAGGGGTAATTGGTGTAATAAAATGAGTGGAGAAAACAATTTTTTTTGGTTTACATTTGAAAGATGGAAGCTGGTTATTTTGTTCCTAAGCCATTATGTCTAGTAATGGAAATCGATTCTCTGACTAAGTTAAAGCCAGTGTAAAACAGAAGTTAGGTACTTTGTTCTCTTGGTTCTTGTTAGAAATCTGGCAACTGAATTGATGAATTCACTACAGACATTTAATTGGAAGACACTGGCAAGACCAGGCATTAGTGTGACTGCTTAACAAAAAAGAAAGAAGTCCAATTAAACCGTAAGTTTAAACTTGGCCTTTAGTCTTTAAAGCCCTGAAATCAAGGTGGGAAGTAAAGGTTTCTTCTCTTAGGTGTTGAACAGAATGTTCCCTGTCTTGTCTTTATTTAAGTGAAGGAAATGTGTTTGCAGTCGAGTACTTGCCCCGATGAAGTGAGTCTGTTGAACCAGGCTTATTTTGTGGAAAGAACACAAAAACTGTCCTGAAGGGTAGATTCAGATGTTATCACATCAGTCTCTGTGCTGTAGTGTGGTTTTCCAAGCTGGGCACAGTTCTTTAAGTATAACATTTAGTATAAAAGTTAAGTATTAAAACATTTAGGTTGGAAGGGTTTAATATGTGCAGATTATAGTGAAATTCAGTTTACAGCACATTCACTTGTCGTGACTCACAACAAATGTGAGTCATGACAAGTCCTGGCAACTGACATATAGATTTTGAACAATCCTCATCATTAGGAGGAATGTGTTTACCAAACAGAAAACAGGGGCTAGAGGCTTAATCAGTTATTGTTCACCAAATTTCAACAGAATTATACTGTAATTAAGTGATCGTATCTTATCTTGTCTTTTTAGCAATTGCTGTTGACAAAATGAATGATTTAAAGCAAGACGTAGTTAAAATGAGCTAAAGCTACTTTAGTTACTAAATAGTTTTGCACATGTGAAAGGTTGGATCTCATTTCCTGTGAGAGTGGAACATATTTCATGGCTTTGAATCATGATTTTTGTAGAGTTACAATAATAAGTTTAAATAATACAAATATGTATATAAAGCCAGTCGGTTAAAACCAAGGATAAAAACATTAAAGTCAAGAATTAAACATAATATGTTTAACCATGTATGTTTTATCTTGGATTTAAATTGGGGCAACACATCAGCACAACAGATTTCCTCAGGCAGTATTCCAGTGTCCGGAGGCTCTAACAACAATGGTTGGTCAAGGAGTTGATGAAAAGAAAGTTAAACTGCAGCATTTTTTTCAAATATTATTCTACGTTGAATATATTGGGGTGTCAGACTGTGGTTTACACAAAACAATACATGTGATGTTGTGACCTTAGGCTCTAGGACAACTTGATGAGCAGTTTTAACTGTTTTCTGATGTTCTGTAGACCAAACAGTTAATAGATTCATCAAGAAAATAATTGCCATATTAATGAATAATAAATATATTGAAAACAGGACTAGATTTTTGCATGTATTTGCATTTTGTTGCATGATTTCAAAAAATGTCCTTCAGATTATTTTTAATGATTGCAACCATGTCCTCCAGGCTCACTTGAAGGCTTTACCACACAGTTATTATTAAGATACTGTCAGGTCTTGTTTGAACAGTAGTTTGTGGAGACTCAAGTAAATAACCCAGTTGATGCCTGGAGGTCAGGAAAGTAGCGTACATGTGTAATTTACCCCGACCTATATAACCATGGCAGCATCTGTGAGCTGTAGAGTAAGTGGTCAAAATGTGACTTAAAGTATGGTGTTACTGACACAATGTCTACAAGGCCCCACTTTCTGGACAGGGCAACACATCCCCGTAACCTACATCCTGAGGATGAGACCAGGTCAAAAGTGCAAAACTATCCTGTTCCTCCTTCTAGGATCCAGTGAAGACAGTGGAGGAGATGGTGGCCTGTAAAGGACCGGATGTGCCGAGAAACAGTGAGCAGAAGATCATCACCACTGCTGCTGACTTGACATCGATATTGCCCCCACCTCCAATACCCCCCCGTCCGTCAACACGCTCACCCCCGCTGCCACCCCGGCTCCCCTCATTCACCGAATATTTCAGCATGCAGAGCGGAGGAGGAGGAGGAGGGTTTGGCACGAAGGCATGAGATGAAGAGAAAGATGGGACAGAGGTCAGGACAGAGGGAGATGGGGGATGGCATGGAATGAATGGACAGAATGACAATACAGTGAATAAGTAAAGGAAGAGTGGAAGTCAAGGTGTCACTTTTAAAGACAAAAGGGACAGCCAAAATAAGTTTGGAAGGACAAAGAAGAGAAATAATCAGAGAAGTGAATCCCTAAACGGTACCTTTTCACCTGTGAATGGAAATAACCCGAATGGAGGAAATGGCTGTGAGATAGAAGTGCTGAGCTTGTTAAAGAATAAAGAAGCAATAAATATTTGATGCTGACCAGTAAAAGGCACACGGGGAGAAAGATGACAAAGTGGATGTAGCCAGAGCAATAGAATGATAGCTGTGCACGATGCGGAAATGAACAAAATTCTTGAAATACTTTTATTCAAAAATTCATGAGGCAGTGATGGTGTGCTTGGAAGAGTTTGTAAATAGCTAAAAATGGAGAGAGCTACCACTATATATAGTTTTATTTCAAAAAAAGGAAATTTGTTTTTATGGTTTGTTTCCACATCGTTAAATTCCAGTTGGTGCTGTGACCAATGAAAAATCTCATTCCATTCCATTTATCACAATCATGTTTTAAAAAAAAAAAAAAAAGAAAAGAAAAAAAGACTTTTTTTATGTTTGGCACATTTTGATAAGCATAGATATTTACTCTATATGGAGATTGTTCGGTTAATTTATATTCTACTATGCCTTCATTGCAGCTGGTTATTCTGGATTGATATGCTGATGTGTAAATGTAAAATGTCACGTTTACTGTGGGCACTTCTAGGTACTCGTAAAACACGCATGTTTGTATTGTATTTCCTGTCCAAAAAGCTGATATATGTACTCCATGTGATCATACAATATTCGCTTATTGTGTGTATTGAAATCTATACTTTTGTAAATACATACAATAGGCTTTAGTATATTTTTGACAGGATAAATTCTGTTAATTGTTATTCCAAACATAGCCCTTTTGTGCGCTCTGAAACGTGAAAACCAATATTTTACTATATTGGTTTTAGGTGACTTTTCACTGGAGTGCAGAATATGCCTGCTCAAAAATGTCATTTCTGTGTATGTAGACGTTGGTGAATGTACTGATGCAATACAGCACAAAGCCAGGGGTGATTTTCAAGTTACTGGAATACTACAGTGCTTTAGTATTTTGTCTGACTTCATTCGTCTTCAGCTTCCATCTTTAACACCTCCATGAGTAAAGGGAAGGTAGCTGCTTTTTTTTAAATACAAGTAACTTCATCCTCACCCCTGTCTGGTACCTGAAACATGAATATTGTATTTGTCTGCTTTTCACACCTTAATATTTAAACCATAAGAAAAGCTGAACAAATATTACTAGTTTTGTATCCCCTAACATTGATCTATGACAAAAAAAAAATGCCTTGTAGATGAACTGTGAAAACATTAACACAACTGAACATTTTGTCTGTCCTGCATGGAGCACTTTAATGTTCCTGGTCTAAGTCTGTTTATTTGTGATGATGTCACCTTATAAGACTGCTTTTAAACCTGTACTCACACCACATCGAGTAGTATTCCAGATGCAAACACCTGTAAATACAGTCTGAAAATGTCATCAACTGTTTGAACATTTTAGGAAACGTATCATGCTTAAGTCAACGTAATTTAACATTGAATTACTGAAGTTGAAATAATTGATGTAAGAATGCCATTGAAACTGAGTTCACCACCAGCTCTCAGCAATTCAGAAACTGAGGAAAAAATCTGTGAATGGACACTAACAAATTCAGCAGTTTTATCCTGACCATTGGTGGTTCTCAGCTAATAGTCACAGATTTATCAGTGGCAATCTTGCTGTAATGGAGTACTTTAGGATGTTAGGACTGTGGTGTATAACTTGTAAGAGTGTAGTCAGAGGTGTAACTTAGTCTGTTAAACAGAATGAAACTTGAAGTAGAGTACTAGTCGTTATTTCTAATAATGTGTCTGGTTTATATTTGGCATGTCTGCCATTTTGTCTGCTGTTGCCTGTTGCTACGGTTGCCATGACTTGACTGAACAGACACTGGATGACTCGACTAACAGACAGGCTTACTGATACTGCATCACTGCTTCAACCTTGCGGATATTGACAGTAAATTACAGGACTGAGACACACACTTAGGGGAGAGAACTCGAAGAAAAGAGATTATGTATGCATGACAGAAAACAGCACAGCTTTTAGGCTACTCAGAGCGATCTGGTTAAGAGCACATCACTGAAGCACTGTTCAGATGCATTTTAATGGTGTCAAATGACAATTCTAAATACGCTGTACATATACACTTTTTGCCAAAATAATAAAAAAATATGGTTTTATTAGAGGCCTGGGTGGGTGTGTGCATTATTTGGCTCCTGCGTTAATAAGCAAGACTGTTTGTGTTCCAGTTACGACAAGGGCATGTGTCCAAAGGGGTAAATCTTATATCTGTAAATCATATTTTGAATCTGTTCTCATTACAAGAGTCTATTAAAGTAAAACACCACAGGGACAGGCTCCAGGCTGGTCACAATCTGATGTAGGCTAGCCTAATTATCTCAGTCACGGCCAGTACCCCAGTCTGTGACTGCTAAAGTGCAGAGTCGCAACAAACTGTTCCTGTCTCCCCGTTCTCCAGTAAAGGTCTAAATTTACAATTGGCTTTCAGCCTAATCGCTACCACTGCCTTTGAAGGAGAAATGCAAGCTTTTTACAGTGTTTGGATTTAATTTGTCATGTTCACTTCAGGAGTTATTTTGTGATGAAGTGATAAAATATGCTATCCAAGTTCTTTTGCATCTAAATTTATCAACTACAGCACAACAGTTTTGATTAGACTTGGATTGTGATTAACACATTGTATTGTTAGGCATTTTCGTATTTTTCCACCAGGATATTAAACTAACAACATGCAGGATAATAGACCTTTTTCACTGCAGGCACTGATTTACCATAAAAGGTTTCTGCAGTGTTTCTTTTCAACACCACATGGAACTAAATTAATAACTTTTTCACAATCACATGGTCAGACATGTCAGTAGCCTATTAATGATATATTATTTAATTATAAATATGAAGAGTCAATGAGAGTCCTTTCTAGTGCGTTTATGAGTAGTGACGGTGTTTAATAGTAAAGAGCCTCCTGCAGCACCGTTCACTGCCACAACAGCCCCACTCTTAGTTTGGAGGTGCGTAACATGTCCTGACAGCCAGATAGATACACAAAAAGTTAATGTTACTGTCTATGGCAGGTAAGAATAACATTCAAGAACTGTAAGTTAAATTTAAGATTTTAGTACCTTTTTGTGGCATTTTTGAGGGAAGCCAATTCAATTTCAAGACCTGCAGATACAGGTGCTGTTCTATGACTGAACAGCACAGGTGTGGTTAATAACATGAACGATTCCATGTACAGCTACGGTGGAGCCATGTTATAAGTTACCTGTGATTTTTCTGCTGCTAAGTCAAACTGCGCTGAGAAGAGGTTCTTTAACAAGGTGTGCTGGCTTATTTTTTGTTCTATGTACAAACTGAACCATAAACTGTGGTCTGGTTAAATATTTCTTTATAACATTTTTGACTCTTGTTCAAAATTAAACCAACTTCATAAAACCTAGTGCTACTTACTTCATTTTTTTTGTACTTGATTGTAACAAGGAACTTTTTGAAAATGACAAAGGGAAGTTTTCACCATCTAATTTGTGACCATTTGTAAAAGATCTACAGCTGCTTCCAAAGAGTTTTTCCACAAAAGATGTGAAATGTCACATTAGCATGGTTGTAAATAGAAGAAGCACAGGTCTAAATAATAAAATGAATGATAGCTGAATCATATTGAATCCCTTCATGGGACTTGGGATTGTGTGTTGGCTGATTGTCAAACTAATATGACTTAGACACTTGTGTATAAAAGAGCCATTATTAAAGTTATTAACACCTCTGCTTTTCATACTATGACAAGTCAACATGTCTTTCTGTGAAAGAGGCCCGTTAACTTTAATTCTATCAGAACTGACCCAAACCATTCATGGATTCCAGCATGTTGGTGCCCTTTATTTCCACTGTTAAGGCTCATTTATGCTCAGTGTTATATAAATGCAGAGCTTTCTGTCTGTCTGTGCTTTTATTTCATCTGCATTTGTGCACATTCTCTGAAAACATATGGATACAGAAAAAAAAGTGGCAATAGAAATCGTGGGAATAGTAGCCAGTAGTTCCAGATTAGACAAAGTGAGACACAACTATAGGACACAAGAAAGAAATGTTAAAAATGGAGGGGAGGTTATGGGATAAATTGGCCTACATCATATGGGGGGGGGGGGGTAAACTAGCCCTTTGGTAAACCTAACATGGTCAATGGGACCAACCTGGATCATAAAGACATTAAGTGAAAATCTGCAACTTCTGTTCATGAATCACGTTTATTTATTAGAACCACTTAGAAATGTTCCCGTACATAAATGTTGTTGGCTTCACTTAACACTGAAGCTTTTGAGGTGTTCTTTTGCTGAAGAAATGCATCAGTCTCTTTAGGTCACGATCTCCAAGTGACTGGTCAGTGCATTTCAGCATCCAACCATCAACATTCAGCCTTTATCCAACACCATGGTTTGAATTATGATTTTGCAGCTAACTGTTGTGCCCTGTCCTCTTTGTAGCCTTTGAGCAGCTGGTTGATGAGAGTTAGTTTATTCTCTTTTTTGACAGGATAGAGAGGAGGGAAGGGGTTGCCTTTGTATTCCAGGACGGCCATCTTTGCTCTGTCCAGGTTCTCTCTGTTGGGGATGCGAGCCATCCGTGTGTAGCCATTCGAATGAGTCTCAAACCGTGGAGCAAGGACTTTGAAGAGCTTTGGGACCAGATCCTTTTCCTGGAGAGAGGAAACAGAGACAGACTATATGGCAACTGCACATCAACTGTTTTACATTCACAATGACAGACTGTAACTTCACAGAGTAGAGAAGCTTCAGACACATACCGTCAGCCAAAAACAGGCCATTTTCATCGCCTTCTCATCAGTGTCACCCTTTTTGGCATAGTCAATCAGCTGGAAAAGACAAAATAAAGGACATACAGTCAGACACTGTGTATGTGGACAAAAAGAGAAATAAAAATCTGAATATGTTACAGGTTAGACCACCTGTCTCACTTGGTCCAAGGACCATCCCCTCATTTGGCCACTATTGTACATTAGCTATTGTATATGAGGCACAACATGGAGTGCCAAACCGTAATAATACTCAAGTGCAAATAAGAAAGCCAGATGTCAGGGGAAAGGGGAAACGATGAAGTCAATGCAGCAGTGCCAAAAACTGCATTTCCTCAAATTGAAGCTAAATATCCCAAATTCTCAGCAGAAATATATATATATATATATATATATAAATATATATATATATATATATATATATATATATATAT
>CM076653.1:4777530-4820253 GCA_038496675.1 Rachycentron canadum
GCGTGGCCGCTTAGCGTGACAGGGGAGTGTCGTCACCGTCCACCAGGTGTCTGCTCGGCTTCATTGGCTCATTAAAGTGACTGAACGCCATGTTTGCGGCGACGGTGTCTTTTGGAGGATTTTCATATAATTAGAGGATAAAATAAAACGACTTTCTGAAGTCCTGTTTTTTTTTTTTTTTTTTTTAAGGTGAGTGAAGTGTTGGTTGTTATTTTACTTACATGTTAGTTAGCAGGTCTGTGCTCACTGTACTTTGTTAGCTTAGTTCGTTAACTAGCTAATTAGCTAACAAATGAATTAGTTGAGGCTAAGCCTTTGAGCATCAACCTTTCCAAACCTATGGGTGATGTTCCGGAGGATACGTCCATCTTGGCAGAGAAAAACCTGCTCATTTGATTAGGATATCAATGCAGGATAACAGACTTAAAAAGGAAAATAATGTATACAATGAGCTAAACTACCTAAATTGTGCAGGCAACAATGTTATATATATATATATATTTCTTGGACTTGGACTATTTGCAACTACTTTGGCTTTTGAGACTGTATCTGAAAGGTTGTTGTAAAATTGTTTTGAATTGTTTTTATTCTATGTTTCACTCTTAATCTTGAAATTTATATATATATATATATATATATATATATATATATATATATATAGTTTTGTAACTACATATCTTCATTGTCACCTTGAACATGTGTCTGATAAACCCAGCTGCATTTTATCAGTATAATACAAGTTTGTTAATGCAGAAGGGGCGATGACTGCTCAGATTATCTACCAATATACTTTATTACTCCTAATAAATGAAATGTGTACATTAAATAACTATTACTTTAACATACATGCTACAAAATTTTAAATTAAATTGCCATTTTCACATTTCCATTCTGAATCGTTATTTATCTTGTTCCACTCCAAAACCTCCAGATGTCTGGTGGTTGATATTGATTCTTCACAACTATATTTAAGACCGAGTGTGTATTTTATGAGACATTGCAGCGGTTTTCATGTATCCAAGCAGAACTGGTTACCACAGTCTTGTTAATTAATAAGAAAGGTTGTTACCTTTTCGGCGTAGAAACGGACTTCATCTGCTCTGGCCGATGTGGTTTCTATCCTCTCATGTCGGACCAGTCCAGTCAAAATGTTCCGCAGCATGTTGATCCGGGACTGCGGACCCAGACCCATCTTCCGGGCCACCCGGCCGTGCGAGATCAACATTTGCAGCGTGAGGCGCATCTTGTCCGGTTAGATTCTGCTGCCAGAGTCCGCTACAAACACACGGCTTTTTTTTTTGTTTTTTAAAAAGGCGTATAACCTCTTCAGACTGATCGCCGTGTCCCCCCCCCCCCCTCAGGTTGGTTGTGTCAATGTGAACAGCGCTGGGTTTGACATTGGTGGTACGTCAGGAAATGTGTCCGACTTGGTGATGGAACAGGAGAACAAAGGTTCCGCTCACTGGAGCCGGAACACGGATGTAGCCAGAAGCGATGAAAACCAAGAACCACAGCGAAAAATATCTTAATTTTATTATTATTCTTAATTTTATTATAGTCTTAAAAAAAAGTGCTGCAGGACATATGGGCCTTTATATCTTTGTGACGTTGTTTGGCCACAAAGGGTTCTAGTGTATACAATAGTGCGTATATATATATAATATATAAAATATGGTATACAAATATGGTCCAATTTGCAAGGGTGAGAATGAGTGTTTCAGTGAATCATAAAGATGAGAGTCTGATTGCACTGGCAGGAATGACTTTCTGTTTCCTGATGCAGTATAAGCATGTCGTTGAATGGGCTCTTAACTTTGTCCAGTGTTAGACAAGGTGTGGGTGACATTGTCCATGAAAGGTTGATTAGGGAGACAGAGAAACAAAGACAGGTAGATACAAAATAAACAAACAAACTATAAATGTGAGTGTTGCACTCATTTTATTTCAGCCTCCATTTCAACAAGCAGAGTTTCACTGACACTGGATTTTGCAAGAGATGTAGGTTGGACCAGACTCAGTAAGTAGCCATGGTGCTCTGCAGCCAGTCTGTAAAAATGCAGGTCTGATGCAAGAGAGAAATGGAAAAGGCACACTGAAAACTCACATCAGGCTTTGACAGTATTCCTGTTCATAAAAGAGAAATAAATGATTGCTGTGAGAAACTTATTTTTTACCTTGGCATAGACACCAGGGTGGTTTTTCTCTGCACACCCAAAGCCCCAGGACACAACACCCTGCAGCTCCCCATTACACACAACAGGACCACCAGAGTCACCCTAAGAGAGGGAGCGGGATCCAAGGAGTTTGACATATATAAAAGTGTGAAGTAAATGTTTGAGAAATATATCTTTTGTGCACTTTGCAAAAGCATAGATGCAAACCTGGCAGGAGTCCTTGCCACCCTCCAGGTATCCAGCACAGAACATGGCCTCAGTGATCATCCCAGGGTAGGAGTTGTCACATTCCTCTTTAGACAGTATGGGGATATCCAGGCACTGGAGCTTGTTACTGTCAGCAGCTATAGGGATGTGGAGCCAGAGGCGGATGGATTGTGAATATTTAGTGTGAATAACGGGTGCCCTCTAATGAGACAGTATGTGATGCTCACCAGAGCTCATGGTCACACCCCATCCAGAGACTGTGCACATGGTACCAGTGGGGGCACAACTAGTGGGAAGAGCCACAGGCTGTACATACTGGTTGATGGTAGCGGGCTTGCTCAGCTTGATCAGCATGATGTCATTATTTACCAGCCAGGACTCGTAGTTGGGATGAGGGATCACACGGGAAGCAGGAATGATCTGTTCATTGCCATCCATGAACCAGCGGTTGTGATCACCAAGGACGATATCCATTTTGCTAAAAGAAGCAGAAGTTTTGAATGAGCGAGACAGCAGAGAACAGAAGGGATTAATTGTTCACAGTGTTGTGGCTGTCCCGGTGATGTTTGAGGTGTACCCACGATTTGTAGCAGTGAGCAGCAGACACCACCCAGTATTCATTGACCAGGGAGCCTCCACAGAAGTGGTAGCCAGAGTTCAGAGACACCTGATGGGGCTGGGAGTGAGGTTTGCACTCACGCCCTCCAACAATTTTGTCATCCTCTGTGGCAACTAAACAAACATACATTTCATGAAAGACACATTACCGTGCAACTACATTTGACACCAAAAAGATTATATCACCTTTGCCTTTTTGGTATCATTCCAAGCCATACATTCTACATTTCTTTAGCCATGTTATTGATATATCATCGAATATACCCCATAGTAATGATATTCTGAGACTGAATGTGGTCCATACTTACACACAGCTCCCAGGAGCAGAACAAAGACCAGAGACCTCATGATTGGCTGATGGTAGATGGAGATGCAGAGCTTTTACTGGACCGATGGTGGGTTTTTATTGCCAGATTTACCTTACCTAACTGTTGAGACACACCCCTGGCACTACTGACCAATCAAACCCCCAAAAGAATGCTGATGGAAAAACTTCGCCATACCAGCTACACATTCTGCTAAAGTAGTATTTTTATGGGACTCTTGTCCAAAGAATTTGTACAATTCTTTGAAAAAAATTGCAGCTTGAAAGTGTGTGCATTATTATTCTTTGATCCATTGCTTTAGATTGAATAGAGTACAGTATGTTTGGTACAGGTTGTAATCAGCATCCTGACCTTGACCCAGACCCAGTTGTAGTGCCAGATGGAGTCTCTCTCACAGACTCTGACCTTCACATATGAAAAGTATAGGAAAAGCTGAGAACAGCTATATCTTTTCTTTCTTTCTTTTAAATTCAGCTCAGCAAAACAAAATTGTCAGGGTGAGGACTGAGCACATGAACACTGAACACATAACATAATAAAACAAGCTGGTAATTTCAGATAAAATAAATAGAATTAATTATAATAATAGCGGGTACTATTATTTGTCATATTCAGTTGTATGTTCTTACTTTGACTCAGTTTATGATATAGTACCAACTACCAAATGAAGTTTCTACATTTTTCTACTTCATTTTTCACTTTTTATAAGAAAGTGTATTGCAGCCACAGTCTAGCCTGTTGGGATTTTTTCCTTTCTTGCTTTCCACGACTGTACGTCATCTTGTCTCTCTCTTCCAGACTGTGGTTACTCAGTTTGTATTTTTATCAGCTCTGCCTTCTGCTCTGCTTCAGATGGTTATCAGTAAAAATATTTCTGCCACCTTTTTATTCTCACCATTATTAATATAACTGTGATTCTATTATATATTGTATATATTCTTAATGATCTGTGTGTGTATTTAGATTCCCTGCTGGTATGTTGTTTGCTTTATAAATAAATCACATTGTCTTGATCTGAGACTCTCTTGGTAATGGGCTGCTTGTAAAGTTGATTATATCTGACAACTGTTTGGCTTAATCTGATTAAAATTAATATAAACCAGACAAGTGGCTTTTAAACCAATTTTAACACTAATTGAAGTATTATAAGTACAGTATTTAAGTGCCATGCTGTCATTTACATATGATCAACACTCTTAGTCAGATTGCCTCCTTTATCTGTAGACTTACTGCAGTGGATAAATATTTGTGTTCATTCTAAATTATTACATGCAACACATTGTATTGCGTACTTTTATCAAGAAGTTTCTCACTTAAACAATATACAAAATACAGTATTTGTGGTTGATACAAGATGATCCTTGTTTTTCTGTTCTATGGTGAAGTAAACAGTTTAAGAGGTTGGTGAAAACACATTTCAAAATACTGTGTATCATGATGTTGGAAGTGGCAGGCAATAAAGTGAAGAGAAACATAATTTGAGAGTCAAGATATAAGACTTTATTGATTCTGGTGGAAAATGGCTGCATATTGTTCAAAACTCTACAACAGTAGTGGAGTTAGAATGATGGAAGAAAGGCAGCAGAGTAAGATGGTGGTCGCAGGATCAGACTTAATAGCTGGCCATGGTCCTCTCCAGCCAGTCGTTAAAGATGCAGACCTGTGAAGCCGCAAAACATGGTTTATTAGCAGACAGATGGTGGCTAACATTACTTGTATGGCAATATTGTTTGTAATAATTAATGTAGTTTGACCTTGGCGTAGACACCAGGGTGGTTCTTCTCAGCACATCCGTAGCCCCAGGACACAACACCCTGCAGCTCACCATTGCACACAACGGGGCCACCGGAGTCACCCTAAGAGAGAGTAGAGTATGAAATGATTCCAAAAGGTTCAATTAAATCATACAAAGTGTTTCATACAGTAGTTGCTGCCTTCTGGTCTGAACACTGAAATACATACCTGGCAAGAGTCCTTGCCGCCCTCCAGGTATCCAGCGCAGAACATTGCATTAGTGATCATGCCGGGGTAGGCGTTATCACAGTCCTTGTCAGACAGGATGGGAAGGTCCAGGCACTGCAGCTTGTTCCTGTCAGCAGCTACGATGTGTGACGCAAAGTACAGGTGAAAAAGGTTTAAAGTAACACAATTGTGGGGGAAAAAAAACAACACGTAGCCCTCACAGTTAAAATGCAGAGGTTACTCACAGGAGCTCATGGTGTTGCCCCAGCCAGAGACTAAGCACATGGTGCCAGCGGGGGCACAGCTGGTGGGCAGAGCCACAGGCTGCACGTACTGGTTGAGGGTGGCGGGCTCGCTCAGCTTGATCAGCATGATGTCATTGTTGATGTTGTAGGAGCTGTAGTTGGGGTGGCGGATGACACGGGAGGATCTGATGTACTGCTCGCTTCCCTCATTGACCCTGATGTTGTGCTCACCCAGACGCACCTCCACACGGCTGGAGTGGAAAGAGAGGGTGTTTGGCAGCTGAATTTCATGATATAAGTTACAGGTGAATTAATACCTCCATGCATAACATTTGTCTTCATAATATTAAGTAGTGACATACGACTTGTAGCAGTGAGCAGCAGACACAACCCAGTTCTCGCTGACCAGGGAGCCTCCACAGAAGTGGTAGCCGGAGTTCAGAGACACCTGATGAGCCTGAGAATGAGGTGTGCACTCATACCCTCCGACAATCTTGTCGTCCTCAAGGGCAACTGAGGACATTAAAAAAAAAAGTTATTAGTTCTTATTGCTGCAGTGATGA
Source organism: Rachycentron canadum (assembly GCA_038496675.1). Classification (NCBI taxonomy): domain Eukaryota; kingdom Metazoa; phylum Chordata; class Actinopteri; order Carangiformes; family Rachycentridae; genus Rachycentron; species Rachycentron canadum. The sequence continues at coordinate 4,783,626 of CM076653.1, forward strand.
ATATGCAAAAGTAGATGAGACATGAAAGTCGCTCTACTTTACAATTACTGCACCGCACTCACAGGCAGCTCCAATGAGCAGAACAAAGACCAGACACCTCATGGCTGCAGTATGATCCTGTTGGTTCATCTGAATACCTGTTTTATAGCTAATCTGAGCTGGATGTTGGTGCTTTGTGCCAGGTGAATGACCAACAAGTCATAGGCTCGTTGTTCAATACTTAATCCAAAATGATTGGAACAGCTGGATTATTCACACCATGCCTTTGTTCAAGGCCGAGTCACTGATCAGAATCAGAGTTAGAGTCAGAATCATGCAGTTTTTCCTGTTACTACTGTCACTATTACCCATGTGATGCAAAGCATATTCATTAAGTCAAATTATGGCAGCTCAATTGTAACATCTAAAAAAAAAAAAAAAAAAGCATCAGGTTGACTGAAACATAAATAATGAGGCTTTTGTTTATTATGTGGTCAGTTAATTTCAACACTATTATACAGTGGCTGACCGTGATTGCTTTTTGTTAGATAATAGTTTGAGATTGAAATTTTAGGTGTCAAAGAGTCAATCATTTGAAAATGAAACTTCAACCCAATCATTTAATTCACTGTGATTACATGTCTGTGTGTGGTTGATCTTGTCACTTCTGAGTTAACATTTTTCGATATGTCCTAACCCAACAACCCACAGTTTGGTTTTACGATGAGAGCTACATTCAACACGTGTGTCTGTGAACCAGGCCATCTGCAGAGCTGCAGCCATGTCTTGACAGCACAACTCCCTTCATGTCAAGGTCAACGATTTAAAATAAAAATACATCCTGTGCTAGATTCTGACTGTATCATGAAACATCTTAATTTTTTTGTTTATTTTATAATAAACAAAATAAACTAGTTTATGCAGATATCAAGAGAAGGTATATTTTAAAGTTTGTCTTTCCAATTTAAAACTGCATTCAACTTGCTAAAAGTTTGTGATACAATTTAAGCTGTGCAAGATGTCAGTACACACCACCCCACAGCCCACAAAATATTTGCTTTTCCAGTACCTTAAATTTTTTTTTTTTTTTTTTTTTTTCCAGGATCCTGATTGGTCAAAAGTTACAGTGGGAGGTGTTCAGCAGGGATAGAGTAGAGGTACCTTTCTATATAAACCAGGGCAGCAGGTGAAGTTTCTCATCGACAAGATCACACAGCAACCATGAGGTCTCTGGTTTTCGTTTTGCTCATCGGAGCTGCTTGTAAGCATGTCTTTCTGCTCATACTCACTAATGTACATACTCACTTTGTGAATTACAGAAACATTCACACTGACTGTGTTTTCAGTTGCCACCGAGGACGACAAGATCGTCGGAGGGTATGAGTGCACACCTCATTCTCAGGCTCATCAGGTGTCTCTGAACTCCGGCTACCACTTCTGTGGAGGCTCCCTGGTCAGCGAGAACTGGGTTGTGTCTGCTGCTCACTGCTACAAGTCGTATGTCACTACTTAATATTATGAAGACAAATGTTATGCATGGAGGTATTAATTCACCTGTAACTTATATCATGAAATTCAGCTGCCAAACACCCTCTCTTTCCACTCCAGCCGTGTGGAGGTGCGTCTGGGTGAGCACAACATCAGGGTCAATGAGGGAAGCGAGCAGTACATCAGATCCTCCCGTGTCATCCGCCACCCCAACTACAGCTCCTACAACATCAACAATGACATCATGCTGATCAAGCTGAGCGAGCCCGCCACCCTCAACCAGTACGTGCAGCCTGTGGCTCTGCCCACCAGCTGTGCCCCCGCTGGCACCATGTGCTTAGTCTCTGGCTGGGGCAACACCATGAGCTCCTGTGAGTAACCTCTGCATTTTAACTGTGAGGGCTACGTGTTGTTTTTTTTCCCCCACAATTGTGTTACTTTAAACCTTTTTCACCTGTACTTTGCGTCACACATCGTAGCTGCTGACAGGAACAAGCTGCAGTGCCTGGACCTTCCCATCCTGTCTGACAAGGACTGTGATAACGCCTACCCCGGCATGATCACTAATGCAATGTTCTGCGCTGGATACCTGGAGGGCGGCAAGGACTCTTGCCAGGTATGTATTTCAGTGTTCAGACCAGAAGGCAGCAACTACTGTATGAAACACTTTGTATGATTTAATTGAACCTTTTGAAATCATTTCATACTCTACTCTCTCTTAGGGTGACTCCGGTGGCCCCGTTGTGTGCAATGGTGAGCTGCAGGGTGTTGTGTCCTGGGGCTACGGATGTGCTGAGAAGAACCACCCTGGTGTCTATGCCAAGGTAACGTTTAAAGGAGAAAGATTTTTAATCAATACATTGTGTCCAGTTTAGCTTTACTGAATTACAGTGAGACACAGTGATTAGCTGATCAAACTTTTGTCTTTTTCACTTTTAGGTCTGCATCTTCAATGAATGGCTGGAGAACACCATGGCCAGCTACTAAGTGATCAAGCAAACAAGTTCAGTCCAGCAGCTCAGCATCATTTGCTGTTAACGTTCCATCTTTTGTACTGAACAATATGACAAATAAACAATATAAAGCAGATTTTTTGAATCTACTTTGATGTGCAATAATTTCAAATTAATTTCTCCAATAAATTTGGTTGTTTATTATAAATTTGTTAAAATTTCATCAATTATTACCAAAGAAGACTCAAACCAACACTGACATTAGTGATGACTCCTTTGAAACAATAAGACTTTATAATATTGGCAAAGTTATAAACAGAGGAAATTTACTCAGCATTATCTGGTGTTCTTAAATCTAATTAATTCCTCATTGATTATTGAAATTTATTATGTAACTCAACGATAATGATAACAAAAGGAAAATGAATCCGGAAAGAATATTCTGTTTTTTATTTTTGTTATAAGGCAATGAACTAGATTAAAAGGTAAAAAGGAGAATGACATATTAAAATGGTCTCACAAACCCTGCCTCTATTAAATTACTTATATGTCAGTGCATATCCACAACATACATCACTTCAAGTGCTCTTGCATCTGACCATTATCCACAGTTGATGTTGCAAACTTGTCTTGCATATATTTGATATATTTAAAAAAAAAAAAACCCAAAAAAACAACAACAATATTTTATTTTAGAAATGATTAAATTTTAATCCTTGTTTGATCATTTTAAGATCCCAGGCCAAGTTTGATGTTTCTGGCAAATGCTGTTCCCATTGCTGCAACACTGTCAGAGCAACCCTGCCTCCTATAATATGTTCATATACTATTAATGCCCCATCCACAGCAGCCTTTAATGAGTTTTTTCTCAGATTAAGATTTTTTTTTTAACCCTGTTTACCAGCATTTAAATGGATTTGTTATGTAGCTTGAGGTTCCTTTGTGCTCTCTGCAGGTAATACTCTACATTATATTGTACTAAAAGTCTCATTACGCGTTAGAAGATGGATGTCTGCTGTGGTTGTTGCCAATTAATAATTCAATTTCATTTCCCTTCATTTGAATTATGAATAAATTAATTATAGATGGATATGCAAAATAATCTTTAAAGGGGTCTTTAAATTTTACATTTTGTCCTTCGTTTTCTAATCTGTCTCCTTGTCATATTCCATTTCATCATCTCCTCTCTTTCTGTATCTTGTGTGGCTCAGGGATAATGATGACGAGGGAGAGCCCATATTCCTGGACTGAGCAGCAGGTGCTTTGCAATCTTCTCTGTCTGTGGAGAGCAGATGGGAGATATTTCTGTGCAACTGCCCGGCAATTGATTTCAGACAGTTGCTGCAAATGTGTCAAACAAGATATGTGCCATCATTTCTGCATAACTGAAGGCCGAGGGCTGATTCTCAACCAGCAGTTTCGACTAACCTTTCACGGACAAGAAAACAAGGAAGTTGTGGTGAGCATGACATTTTTTTTCTTGTTGAAAACTGAAAGTAATTGCAATGTTTTTGAGCATCATAATATCTGTGACATTGTGACAGCAGTCTGACAGCCAGTAGGCATGTTTTCTTTTCTTCTGAATGGTGCTGTCAGATGATCAGTCAGAAATATGTGACAGACTTCAAGCTTATATTGAATCAGTTCTCTGGTTTTTCATTCTCATACAGTTGAACACCAAGGTTTTAGGATAATCACAGAATTAATCCCATAAAACATCAAACAATGTGTCTATTTCAAATTGGATATTGCTCTAAACTGAGTCAGGATTTAGGAAGTCCTCGCTTGAACTGAGCTATGAAAATGGGGCTGCATCTATTACTGCGCACTGATGTGCAAGACCCACAGGCCCACAAATTTATTTAAATTATCATTGACCTTTTAAAAATTGTTCATAGTTTTAAATAAAAATATTTCAGATATCAAATGGCTTTATATTGTAATTGAAAGTATAAAGGAAGAATGTGTTATTTATCTTCAGATACATGACTTTTCAGCCACATGACACATTACAGATTATGCAAAAGAAAAGAAAAACAGTGACTCTTTTCTTGGAATTTCTCTTTTTGTCAAAGGGCTTGAGGCCAACTTCTTAAATGAAGCACTTTGGAAAAATTTCAGTGTAAGCATGACTCCATTTCAAACTCTTGGAGCATTCTGACATTGATAAATGGGAAGTTGTGACACCTGTGCCCTTTCTTTCCACATGTCTAAGGCACTCAGCATTCAGGAGATAGAAAATCAAAGTGAGGGCAATGCTCATGTGCTGCAACAAAACTAAAAGACAGAAAAAACCTTATCACAATTTTGGTGCAGCATCTGAATATTAAACACCAGCATTAACAGATTAGTCATTGTGCAGTGACGTGGGTCATAGTGAAAACCTTTTTGCACAATGTACAGCTGTTATTGTTTGAATGTGTTTTATATCTGTTTTGGTGAAACCCTCACCACTTATTTGAAATAGAGTACTCAGAAATGTCTTACATACCTGTCAAAGAGCAGGAACAATGTTGTCAACAATGATAAACACACCGATGCATCACAAAGTGGTAGATTTTATTGGCTGTGTCCTGACAAAACATCTCTTTTTCTCTCTCTCTTTCCCATGGTTTCTCCTTGTGGCTCTCTCCCAGCCACTCTCCTGCTGCTTTTCTCTCTGACACTACCCACCACGCCTCCTGTCTCCGTCTCCTTCAATTTCAATCTCTCTCTGGTTTTCTCTGTGACGAGAGATCACAGCCTAGCTGTAAGTGGAGAGAATGTTGTTGATCCAGGGCATCAGAGAGCAGACTTTGGTGTAAACGCCGGGGTAGTTAGGCTGAGCGCAGCCCTGACCCCAAGAGACAATGCCCTGCAGCTCCCCGTTACACACCAGAGGACCACCAGAGTCACCCTGAGCAGAAAAGAGGAAGAAAAGGGAGTTTACTCCTTCCATCAGCTAAGCATCACACTCCATAAAGTTTTACTCTACATTATCACAGATCACCAAGCCTTATTTAATGTGCTGTGTGATTGTATGAGGATACCTGACAAGAATCCTTTCCTCCCTCCAGGTATCCAGCGCACACCATGCGGTCAGTGATCTTGCCAGGGTAGGAGGTTTCACAATCCTTGTGAGACAGAATGGGGACTTTCACACACTGGAGGTAAAATGGGTTGAACACTGTAGATAACAAAGATGAATAATTGGTTCAGTATTTTTATTTCAACCGAGCAGCATCACAGCAGAATATATGATCTCTGTGGCAGGCTCCAAAATGTCAATAAGAAAGTTATTTGGTTCAGAAAGGAAGCCATAATAGCTTAATCAAATTAAATAGGTAGGATATTGGTTTTTTGAAAGGGCTCTAGAAATCTGTTTGCAGAAATTCATTCATCAAACAAATGGGAGTTTTCAAATGAAATTAAAAATCTCCTCCAGAGGTTCTTTGGACAAATAAAAATACTTTGCTGTGAGCTATAATGTATTTTATATGTTTTTTCTACATGAAACAGCTGAATTATCTTATCTTAAAAATTCTTAAAATTAAATTTACCCATTCTCCACCCGTAAAAGTTACATAAACTATGAATATGCAAATATTTTCATTTCAAAGGTTTAACTCTCTTGCACTTCACTGAAAAAGCCATTCTTAGTGTAATTGCACATGAGGCTTCAAATGCCTGGATCACACTTGTATAAGTTGCTGATTGGACCAATAAGTGACTCCAAGGTAGTTGTGATGTCTCAAATTAAGCTTGTACCAACACTCATGTATTAAACTTGGGTTTAAGGTGAGACATAAAAATGTAAGTATCTTAAGTATATGTTTTAGTGCTTTCTACAAAATCTTAAGCCACTGAGATATTCATACATCTTTATGGTGATCATACAGTGTTGTGTGCAATAGCTCCTCCACTCTTTCTCCTAAAGATTAATGGTTCATAGAAGTGCAATCACTTTTGTGACAGATATAGAGATGGTATTTGTTTGTTTGGCCCATGTTCACTAAAACATTGTGTTTCATAGTTTCTGTAGTTTCATTACTATCATAGTCAAGATTAGGTGCATCTCACCTTGATCAGTGTAGATGTTTCCCCATCCAGACACCGTGCACATCTCTCCAGGTGTGGGGCAGGCTTTGGGCAAGGACACAGGCTTGACATAGTGGTTGACGGTGACAGGGTGTGCCAACTTCATCAGCATGATGTCATAGTCCAGGGTCCTGTAGTCATAACTCTGATGCCAGTAGATTTCATTCACTGACATGTACTGCTCCGTGCCCTCGTGCATCCAGATGTGGTTGTCACCCAAGATTGCAATCTGGGAAAAGGGGCTGAAGAAGAGGCAAAGAAATCACAAAAAATATTTTTGCATTGGCCATAAGCGTTCATACAGAGGCTTCTGAATACTTGAATGTAATACAAACTTTTGCCAGCAGTGAGCAGCAGAGATGATCCACTGGTCATTGATGAGGGAGCCACCGCAGTAATGGTAGCCAATATTGAGAGACACCTGCCAGGGTTGGGAATGGGCTTCACACTGGTAGCCACCTACAATCCTGTCATCCGTAGGGGCTGCAGCTGTGGTGTTAAGGAAATATAAAAATGCTTCATATTTATCAGAGTTACAATACTTTTTCTTCCCTAAAACCTTTGTACATACTCCAGATGTACTTTACCTGCAGCGGCCAGGAGTGAGAGAACAATCAGGCCAATCATCATGTGGCTGACTCGAGCTTTCCTACAACCAGTCTGGATGTGAATGATCTGTCACTCACTACATTTATACCTTAACTCCTCTGTGTCTTTCCATGCACCCACACCCTCCCACCCCCTTAACCTCTCCTCGCCCCCATTCCTCCACCTGCTTCCTCCCACACACCTATGAATCTCTGTTCACTCCTCCTGCCTCTATCCCCGTTTGAAAAATAATCTTATCTTTTCATGTGCCATGTCCATAGTTAGTTAATAAATGAGCAACATCTAACATATTCCTGGCCTTGAAGAGGGCTTTTTCACTGTGTTTACAGATTATCATTTTGTAAATTTACAGCAGTTACCATCTAAATAAACGTCTACTCGTTTTTTAATAAATCTCTTTTTAGCAAATGCCACAATAAATGATTTGCCCCCAGTTGGACTGTATCAATACATATTGGTATAATACAATAAAGCAGAATGACTTCAACTGCACACATTAGATCTCAAAGGCTTGTGATTGCTGTCTCACATGGAAAAAAAAAACAGTACACAGCTTGTTAGTTTACTTTGCTGCTTCTGAGACCACAGATGAGTTTTTTCTCACCTCCACTGGCTTTTATCCAGGGTAACTAAAAGTGGAGCCATACAACAGCACATTTCCTTATCTTTTTTTATGTCTATGGTTGTATAACTGCTTTTGCTATTTGTATATTGTGGCTTGCCAACAATAGTTGACTCATGGTACCATAAACAGATGTCAAATGTCTAAATGTCCGAAGACCTTGGTCCACATTTTCACAAGATTCACAAGATGCACAAATGACACAACCACAGGGGTATTTCACCGCAATGCAGAAGTGAGCAAACATTAAAATAGAGGCATGATAAGAGATTAGATTTGGGTTTATGCTAAGTGCCAAGAGGTAAGAACAGGGTGTGAGGACACAGATGGGGCCAACAGGTGGCAGGTTGAGCGTATTGGGGTTGGTGGGATATAAATATGAGCTGGGGTGTGTCCAAGTGTCTTCTGATCATTCACCAGACACCATGAAACTGCTGGCTCTGCTGCTGATGGTTGGAGCTGCTGGTAAAGACACAGAAATGCCCACATTCACAAAGATACATACAAATTTAAACATATGTTTATATGATGGCAAGTTGTGGACAAAGACTCTGTTGACACTGTTGCTTTCTATCTTATCTTTTGTGTGTGTGTGTGTGTGTGTGTGTGTGTGTGTGTATGACAGTGGCAGTTCCCCGAGAAGATGGACGGATCATTGGTGGGCAGGAGTGTGAGCCTCACTCTCGTCCATACATGGCCTCCCTTAACTATGGCTACCACTTCTGTGGTGGGGTGCTCATCAACAGGCAGTGGGTGCTCTCTGTTGCCCACTGTTGGTACAGGTAAGTAGCTTTACATTGATGGTGTATTATATTATATATATTATTATATGCATTATTCTCTTAATTTTGATGCATTTTTCTCTTTTAAGATAAAATCAGAAACATCTGAAGGTGGAAGACTAATGTTTATTAGTCTGTTGAATCAAAATCACTATTTGCAAAATGAACAAGATGGAAGATTTGAACTCATGTAGAATTATAACAAACATATAAGACTGAAAGATTTTTCTTTTTCTGGTATATTTCCCCTCTTGTCTCAGTCCCACTGCTATGCAGATCATGCTGGGAGAACACGATTTGCGAGAGTTTGAGGGCACAGAGCAGCTCGTGAAGACCAACACCATCATCTGGCATCCTAGGTGAGTGAAAAAAATGAATCACCCCGTGAGAATCTTTTTAATTTTGCACGATTGAATGATCTTTTGATTCATTTTAAATGATATGATATATATTTTATATAGTTATGACTACCAGACACTGGATTATGACATCATGCTGATCAAGCTCTTCAACCCTGTGGAGGTGACGAACGCAGTCTCACCCATCCCACTGCCCACAGGGTGCCCAGTTGCTGGGATCCCCTGCAGTGTGTCTGGCTGGGGAAACACTGCCATGGGTGAAGAAGGTGGGTTTTTAATAGTGACTTAGTGATTTTTATTATGCAACATTACATCTAAAATCTGCAAAGTCAATATGGCTAAGAGTATGCTTACAGTCACTTTATAATATATATCATATATATCATATAATATAACACTGTAATGCCGTCAGACCTTTCAAATTACTGTGATGACATAAGACAATCTGGTGAAAACTATGATGAATGATTTACAGCCATTTAAATAACTTTTGCTAAAAACTATGGCATCTATTTATTTCAGAAAAAAAAAATATTACCATATTTGTTTTTAAAATATATATTTGTGACATGTTTTTAAAGATTTGGGCTGAGAGTCACAGACAGACTGTGAATGTCAAAATATACTGTGACAGACTGATGTACTTGGTTTTGATTTGTTGAGAAATACAAAAATTTAGACTATTTCCAGCCTCATCCTGTAAATATGTCCATGTTCTTCCTGTTGCAGTGAACATGCCCACCCGTCTGCAGTGTTTGGATGTGCCCATAGTTGATGAGCAGGTCTGTCAGAGTGCCTATCCTGGTATGATCACACGCAGGATGGTGTGTGCTGGATACATGGATGGAGGCAGAGATGCGTGCAATGTGGGTTTTACAGTAAATGTTTCTAAAGGTTTAATGGACTCAAAGCTCAGTATGTGCAGGAGAATTCATCACTGTCTTCCTACACTGTATTTATCAGGGTGACTCCGGCAGCCCTCTGGTGTGTCTTGGAGAAGTCTATGGCCTGGTGTCATGGGGTCAGGGATGTGCCCAACCTAACTATCCTGGTGTCTACGTCAAAGTGTGTGAGTTCCTCTACTGGATTCAGGACATCATGGCAGCCTACCCCTGAAGAAATCACTAGTTTTCCCTCCTCACCTCTTTCATTCACTCTCCTTTTCCCTGCCCTGTATGTCACCATTCACCGCTATTTACAACTTCCATTTTTCTGTCTTTCCCTGGTGCCTGGTTTGAAGTTTTCTCCCTCACACCACCTAACAAACACGTTCCAGTACATAGAAAACACAATAAAACCATTTGGTATGTATTCACTTTTCATTTGTATATTTTCATGTCCATAATAATCTCTATTAGTTTGATTTTAGTACCACTCTTTTATTGAAATATGCAAAGGCCTTTATACTCATAATTTATTCATAACAACAAACTTATGGTTTGGATTAAGTGGGGAGGCAGCACATTTCTTCATTTGTCCACATTATTACATTTTCAAATATCAAGCTTTTCATTTATTTCTATCATTGGATGCAGAAAATGCTTTAATTATCAAAAAGATAGTGTGTGTGAGTATATTTATGAATCAGCACTGAACCTACTGTGGAGATAATGGCAGTGTGATTATTGAACAGTAGGAGGCCTCAGTGGGCAAATTTTCTGTCCCATCCACACATCTCATCTTCTCGACTTTAGCAGTGCAGCAGACACACATGTGGTCCTTTCCAGTTAAACATGACACCAAAAACAATTTTAACATCACCCGAAACTTTTTGAAATTGAGTCCCCGGGTATCTCTCACTTTATTTCAAAAGTCTTTGCTTTGCGGAGGTTGTGCGTTTTCTTCTTGTCAGGAAGACATTGTTCTCGTAATCTCACCCAGCCCATATTTGTCTTTTCTGGGACCAGGCCTCTTTGCCTCGCTCTCGTTATGTCTTCTTCTCTCTTTGACTGGGTGGGAAGGTACAAGCCATGCAGCTCCACCTACATAAGAAAAAAGATTTTAGATACAAAATGATACAATATAATATATATATAAGATATAAAAGGTTCAGTCCACATGAGAAGTCTAAAAGTCTAAGTAGATACGTTATATTTGGTCATTTTACAAACCTCTAAAAAAGTCTTTGAAGATTTTGAAATGACTCGATAAAGTAATAAAAAAAAAAAACAAGAACACCTACTGAAAAAGAATGAGTTGTAGTTGAATAAGAGTTAAAAGAGCTTTTCTATTAAGACATGTCAAAATGTCAGCTGTGAAAAAGGCTACAAATCTGATTTATTCTGGAAAAACAAAAAAACAAAACAAAATGCTTCCAGTTAACAAGATTAATGCAGAGAGCATATTGACCAAAAGTAAAACCACTGAAGGGCAAACACTCAAGAGAGAAGAAAAAAAAAACATGTAATACTCGTCTTTTACCTATAGTAAACCATACATTGAAAAAAGTCCATGAAAAGAAACATGAAGTTTGTTCTCTTAATAATAAAATAATTTTTAGGATATAATCCTCTGCAATATTTTCACTTTAGTTTAGTTTCAACACTGTATCTGCACAGCTCAGGACAGATAACATTATAACATGCTACAACTTACTGTCAACAGCCCTCTGTGATGAAGATGGAAACTTTGCTTCAGTAAGGTTTTCAACGCTGTTTAAAACAAAACAACATAAGCCAAAATGGAATCACAAGTGAATTATCTGCTAGCAACTGAATCAGCTTCCCACTTTATGACTGGAGCACAATTGGCTTAACTGATGATCATAAACATGTAGACTCAGGTGGAAAATATTAGATGGAGACAGTTGCCAGTCACCTGTAGGAGAGTGGGTAAGGCATAAAAGAGTCCCCCTCCATGCTGTGTGACAACTTCTCCTGACACCTAATGGAAAGGACACGGCACATTTTATATTCCCTATATTATGATTTTCCTTAACACTAACTTGACATGCTTAGAAATGTCCTGTCTGGCTTGTTTGATTTGTGTCAAAAGCCAGATTATATTTTAAATGATTATTAATTATTATTATTTACATTATTTTGATTGTACAGACAAATAAACAGAGACATGAAAACACTAAAACCATCAAAGACAAATAATAATTACACACCACACGGAAGTGCAACCTGGCACAAATGTCCTCTCTTTGTTCCCTTATATTTTACATGTTGACTATAAATAACGTTAAAATGTCAAGAGCCTCATTTCAGTAGCAAAAACTGCAGTAGAGTTTCAGTAGCAGGTCCACATTTAAAGCCCTCAAGGCTTCTACTTATACAGTATAAACACATACAACAACAGCGCTGTCTCACCTATTCGTGTTCGTGCGTTGTTTGTATTGTATGCATGCTTCACTGACACCTTGAGCCTGCCGAAGGGAGGAAACAGAGTGTCACTGAAATTTGTCACAGAGCATCAGCTATCACAGGTATTCCCAGTACAGTTGTGAGTTTTTTTGCAGTATTGTGCATGAATTAACATTTTGCTGAGTTTAGTGTCTGTGGGGACTGGAGAAAATGATTGCTATCATCAAACTGCCAAGACATAACAGAGCAACAATATGCAAGCAACAGCTTGAGAGTTTGTGGAACTTACTGAACTGGAGTGGGAGTGTTTGGCCAGCATCCTGGTTTCTAATGACCGGGACTGGTTGGTGGGATATGAACACTGTGGGGTTGAGCTGTTTTTAGGTGGCAGAGGTGGAACGCAGAGGTGGGAGTTGGGCAATTGGTTATCCAAATTTGACAACTGTGGGTATGAGAGAGACAGAGCAGATTTTTTTTTTTTACCTTTTTTTTTTTTTTTTTGGAGAACATGACTTGAGAGAAACAGAAGGGGATGAGGAGGTTGGATGATGCTTGTTCCAAGCAATGTGCCTAATTTTAAGCTACACTTCCTGCTAAACCACTGCAGATCTACAACCATGTATCTGTGGACTGGAAATGGACTGAAACACTGAAAGTTTACTGAACAAACAAAAAGGGAATATACAGAAATACATTCACACACCTTCCTCAGTGCTGCCATTTCCTTGACCATGAGTTCAATGTCCTCATGGTCATCCTCCTCTGTGTCATCGTCACCCTCCTTCTCCTCCCAGTTGCTGCTCCTAGGCAGGAAGGGCTCGATGACTATGGACTCAGTTCCTCTGATGTCGCAGCGACAGTATGGGCAGGTGTGGCCCGCCGACTTCTGCTAGATAGTTACCAGTGACAGGTCACGGGCAAAGTAATGGAAACACTGTTTGAATTTAAATACCCATAGTCGTTGTCTTTTGAACTGTGTAGAGTGGAATATATTGGGCCTGTCTTCAAAGATAAAAGTCACCAGTTAGATAAAGGAGATGGAAAATAACCCTTGAGTAGGTTGTAGTTTTGCAGAGATGTAAACCAGATGAAGATGAATTGAACATTTTGTGTTTTCTCTTATAGCTCTGGCACACAGGCTCTGAGTTTTATGATGTGCATATCATGCATTGATTGAGACCACTGATCCTCTTTTCAGATGCAGTTTGTCCATGTTGTTGACAGGATTTTCCAGCTTCCTCCCCTTCCTATTTCATTTTGCATTTTGTCTGACTGATATACCGGCTGGTAAACTGTATTTTACAGCTTTTCCATTGTGGTCTGACATCCACAAAGTATCTTTTCATGTCTGTGTCTTTCTCTCTCCTTTTCACTCTGTCTCTCTCTCACACACACTGTTTTTTATTATCAAAGTGAATGTGACTGATACGGTTTAAAGAGGATGTGAGCCTGAACACATACAGGAAGTCCTGAGCCAAATGTCAGGACAGGACTGCTCTGCACCTTTGAAAAGACGTCAACAATGCTTGTATAGACGGGAGACCAGACGGTGATTTATTGAAAGAAATAGAAGTAGGGCACAAAGCTGTGTGCTGCCAGTAACAGCTGTCTGATTGGATGCTTTAAATGTCACTCTGTAATCGAAAGAAGAAGTTGAAAGTTGGGGAGGCCCCTTTGCAGGAGCATTAATACACATATGACACAATAAGTAAATTGAGATTTCAAGCCAGACCATTTGGATTTTTGCACAATAGTCAAATGTAACTGGACCATATGATATTCTCAAACTTGTTTCTCTGGCATTCATAAAGATGTGATCAGGCTAAAATCCCCTCTGTAAATGAAGCAGTTTAGCGCTCGTCATTGTGAAAACATGGTCCATGATTGTGTGGGGGTGAGTCCGCTCACTCGCTTGCTCATCACGCAAGTTACGAACGGCCTCGCGAATTACAGCGGTTGACAATGTTTACAAGGTTAACACCAGGAAGTAGTGTAACTATCCTGTCCCGAGAATAGAGAGCGAGAGAGAGAGAGAGAGAGAGTGTGAAAAAGACCACCAGAGTGAATTGTGGGAATAGCAATCAGGTAAAGGTGCTTTACTCTCCGCAGTTTTGGCGTCAGTAAATTACACCAATGATAAGTTGACGTGCTAACCTCTGTCTAGCGTACCTGTCTTGCTAGCTTAGCCGGTTAGCTGTTCACCTGTTTGTGTCCCGCTTGTCAGCTAAGTATGTTCTTTGACTTTGTGCCTGACAAAGGTGAGAGTAAAACGCGACTGTTTATTGTGACAGTTAGATGGGCACCTGTCCTCTCAAATGTGCAGCTTGGAAAAAATGACGCACTTGTGGGTAACAATGCCTCGTGTACTCGTGTGTGTGCGCATGGCAGCAGCTACAGCGTGGAAAATGGACAAGTGGTTGCATATATGTTTAAAAGAAGACATTGATTTTTGATCTCTTGTTCAAGGTTTTGTTTTTGCTCTGACTTAATTCAAGATGCAAGGTAGTGGATTGACATTGACTGCTGATTAAATATTCAATTTAAAACATTTATTAGCTGGGCATACATATTTGGATGCGTGAATTCTAACCAGCAAGTCTTAAGCTAAACCATAATATAAATAGCATTTTATATTTGATGGTTTACAGTGCTCATGGGTCAGGGATCCTCAGCAGAATTTTGCCTGAAGGGCCCCAGGGATGTCAAAACTGACTAGGATTTTGCATATCACTCACCCGCTTGTAAAAAGAACATATTTTAAACATTAACCTCAAACCACATGCAAAAAAACAGTATAGCTATGGCATGGTGAGCTAAATTCAACCACCAACTTTAACAGTGATGATTTTTATCTATGCTTACAAAAATAAATAAGGTTTAGTCACACCATACTGTTTCACTCTGTTGACCACACTGTACTGTTACGGTAACAGTGGTGTTTTAGCGTGACAGTATGAGCATGTTGTTTGTGATGAAGGTGGATAGACTGTACAACAAGCTAGAATGAGTAGATGGCGGTTTATACCTGCCAGCCTGTAAGGCAGGGTTGGCACAGGAAATGCCCACAGGGCTGGATACGAGTGTCCTTATCCCTCTCCGCACAGATCTTACACAGTTGGAAGGTGCTGCCGATTTCACAGTAAAGCTCATACTGCTCCTGTTGGATGTTGAAATGATGATGGTGGGTTAGTTGGCAAGACAACACAGAAAACGATAAAAGAAAACCACACCCCCGGAAATAATCTATGTTTTGTCTTGTTGTAGCTATAGGCTACTGACAGCCCACTGTACATCTGATAAACAGGTATAAAGTGTATCTGCTTACTTCTGTAACTTTGACTTTCCCTCGCTGGTTTTGTCCACACAAGCTTGTCAGGTCGGGGTTCACTTCACGGCCATCTGGGTACAGGTAGCTGCAGGCACAGAAACACTTAGAGAAAACACACAAACAAATGGAGAATAAATCAGTCTGTGTATGTCCTCACCAGCCCTCCCTGAAGCCTTGAATGAGTGCCTGATAGAGAGGTGTATTCTGTGGAATGGTCTGGATGATGTTGCCTTCAATGGTCACATGGCCAATAGCCCACTGACCCATTCTAGTGCAACTCAGACGGAAGATATAGCTGTAAAAGATAGTTGCAAATCAGTTTACAGGACAGATATTCAACACTGAAATAAACTGATCAACTGTGATTTTAAAAAAAATAAGATCAGTATTTTGGTATTCAGTTCTATATTTTCTTCATTTGTTCCATTAATTAAACAAAAATTCCTCTCATTCTTAAGATATCTATAATATTAATGCAAATATAGACTAGTTACTTAATATAGACTTACATGCCTATTGTTCATTTGCATAACTTCATACAACTATACTTAACATAAAAAGGGCAACCTTTCCTGAATACTAGAAAGAGAGGTGAAAGGTCTGTATCAGTTTGATACGCTGAAAAATATGCCAGTAATTCAAGAGGAAAAGGACAATCTACTTTAAAATAGAGTAAAAAGCAACAAATGAAGCCTCTCGCCCTGGTGAATTTTTTAAGCCTTACACAAAAAAAATAGCCAAGTACTCAAATTTGCCGGAGAGCTGTTATATAGCAGTTATATGTTGCCTCAAGGACCCAGTTTGTCACAACTGAGCTCATTTGTATTCAGTGCTATTTTCTGTTTTCACATATATGTGATGTTAGGTTGACACTACTTTTCTGGCAGAGTTCGTTGCTGTGCTCGTCCTCACCTCCCAGGCCTATGCAGGTAGTTTTCCAGACGAGCTACAACCTGGTCATAGGTGAGGAAGGCCATGTAGCCTGGATGGGTTACTGCTAGTTTGTTCCAGTTCCTTAAAAGTGACCTCCAGGGCTAAAGGAGGAATGGAGAGGAGAAGAGAGGATAAATTAGTGTTCATTTTTCAGTATTAAAACAATAGTTTGAGATTTTGGGAAATGTGCTTATTTGTATTGTTGTTGCGAATGAGGAGGATACTACTCATTGAAGCTACAGCCAGTTAGCTTAGCATAGCATAAAAGTTGGAAAAAAAGCGTGAAAAGCTGGCATGGCTCTGTCAAAGTGCATGTGCTTATTTAATTTACCATTTTATGAGGAACTATTATGAGATGGATTCTTTTGCACAGTGACTTTCTGCCACTTATCACAAAATAGTCTGGTGTCAACATAAAGGGCTATAATAATTTTACATGCTTTTTTATTGTTGTTTGTGGTAACTTTGGGCACAACCACACTAGCTGTTCTTTCCTGTTTCCAGTGGCTGCTAGCAGCTTCTTATTTAAATTTGTGAAAGTGTTATTAATCTCTTAATCTAACTGTCAACAAGAAAGTAGATAAGCATATGTCCTGGATTGTCGAACAATTTCTTTAAATAATCAGTTTATTACCCTTATTGGAAACATTCACTTCACCTGAAACAGTCTGGTGAAGATGTCAAACTCAAACACAGATATGTGGTCATTACAGGTGAGGTCGATGGTTGATTTCAGAGCCATGGACTCCATCCCTTCCTCAAATGCATGCACACTCCGCAGCTCCTCCTTAAAACGGTTCCACTGAACTATACACCTGTCAGAATACATCATTGGTATGTAGTGAACGCATACACACACACACAAAAAATGCTAAATCAAACTGAACAAAAATCACAAAATTTCATGTCATATTGAAAGTTCCTAACACTTACTTGTTGCGAAATGATTGCCACCAAAACTTTTCAGCGTCTGTCATAGTCACCCTGTAGGTGTCACCCTGAAAAGATCCGTCAGGAAACAGGGCCTTCATCTCCCACAGCATGTGACTGAACAGCAAGGATAGTTTGGTCAGGTTTCTCCTGAAATTGAAAGACACAACAGACTTTCAGTTGTTTTCCTGGAAAGTCTTAGAAATGGTAATACTGTCTTGAATGCATGGTAAAAAATAACACATACAAAACTGTGGGAGGTGTAACAGTTTGTAGTGTGACGATACATTCCCTTTCCTTTCAAATTGTTTGGTCTGCCTCTATTTTAGATGCCTTGTGGGTGGGGCAGGGTAATGTCTGCATGAACCAGTGTTACCACACTTATAAAAATTGCAGCTTCTGCTGGCAGTGCCTCTCTCCCCTTCCCTCCAGCTAGCTGTTTTGTAGTCCTTTGTTTTCATGCGCTTACAACACTTACATACGACGACATACTCACTTTGTGGATTATTGTGTTTTCAGGTTGTCAAATAAACAAGTTCTGTTTGGCAGCTGAAAACTGCTTTTGTAATGGCTTTATGAGCCATGTTGTGACAAAATTGTCCGTGATCCAGCTTGTGACAGTGCCCTCATACAGATATGTCATCATAAATCCTTCTATGAATTTATAATTCATCAGCCTTAAACTGATGACAACACCTACATGTCCAAAATGCAGTGTGTAACTTTTTAATATTAATTTCCTTCATATTTTAAGTATGTTGTTTATCATTAGTTTCGGGTTAGGACTCCAGCTTGCATTGTAGGCATGTGAAACAATAGTGGATTACAAACTGGCAAGACTGTTCAGCAGTGTGCTAGGCAGTTAGCTGACCATGGTATGGAAATTGAGAAGAAATTGATTGTACAATTGATTGTATTATATTGTTTAACTTGTGAAAGCATTGCTGATACTTTCCATAGATACACTCACTCAAATACACACAACAGGTAGTCCATCTTACAAACAGGATGCTCTCTGTTGCATGCATGTCTGTAAATACCACAAAATGTTCCAGTGGCCAGTGTGTTACCTTAGGCCAGTAGTGTCAACAGTCTTTCTACACCCTTTTAAAAAACTAATTGTATTTTTGGAACTGTTTTCCTTTTTGAAGTTCACATTTAGAAAAAAACAAACTCTTCACACATCTCTCTTTCAACATTAAGCTTGGTACAGTACTCAAAACGAATTAATTAAAGACACTACATTCAAAACCAATTCAATTACACCAGAGGCAGAGATTCTTTGACAATAACACATCTTTGAAGACATCTTTTGTGACATGTTTTATGTAATAGCATATATAATGTCCAAAATCTTGGACATTTTTAAAAAATAAAATAATCTTACAATAATTTTGTAATCAAATTTACTGCCACATATTTCAGTATACACAATAGTTTTCCATTTTTAATGTGGACTAATTCCAGTACACAAACTGTAGCATTTGTATATATTATATATTATATATTTATATGTTGATAATACAAATACAGCTGCAATTGTATATATTGTATGTATGGGATGTGGTGATACCTAAATTGAATATAACAATATTAGTCCACTCTAATCATTGAATGGCAAGTATTTCAGCGTATCTCCTCTTTTCAAGGAAATCTAGGAAAGAAATTCTGATGCATTCTGAATATTTCATAAGAAGGACGTTCGATTATGTGAAAGGTGGTTATAGTTGTTTTACCTCACCGAGGGAAAGAAAACCTCTATTGTACCAGGGACGTGAGTGTAAGTCGAGAGGAAATGTGTAAGCCACATCACTCTGGCTTTAGGCTTATACTTAAAAATAACATGTAAAAGGCAGATGGTGGTGAACTGCGGTAAAACACAGTACAAAATGAGCATTGACTGTGATACTTTACATATTTGTAATGCAGGACAATGCATTGCAATACAGTGATAATTGTCTAGTTGATCGACATTTAAGATGATGTTAAGATTGTTATGTTAACAATGTTATGTTATAGCTTCAAGAGGCTGTGTACTTCAACATTTTCAGTCCAGGGATTTTACTTGTATTAAAGTATTTTTACATGTTGGTATACTGACTTTTATTTATGACATGTATGAATTAGCAAAAATGCATTCTATTAATTGATATATTGACTATAAATATATGTGAGTTTCTTATGTTACTCAGCTCAAAGTACACAGTTGCACACGTAATAGAGTTTGCACATTTGCATGTGGGTTTCTTGAATTCCAGTTAGTTGAGGTCAAAGTCCTCACAGACAATAATCTTCCAGCTGCTTAACCTTCCACTGTGTCTTTCTGTCGTCTCCATCATCAGTTGTGTCTCACTTCTGTTTTTAGCCTTACATAATAGCCTAGCAGATATTTCACTTGTTATTGGGTGACTATTATTTTAACCATCCGATGTGATTAGAAATGGGCTGAGTAATTTTACTGGCATGAGTCTGTGGAAGAACAAACCACAGAAAAGCTGACATTATAACAGGACATTATAAAAACCCAAAAAAGGATATTTACACAATTTTCTCTTTTATCAAGTCAACACATAACCCAAAGTGAATTTGCCACATGACTGCCCATGCAGACATGGCTGCGGTGTGAAGGCCACCTGTTATTTTATATAAGGAAGATTATTTAAGATGATGCAATAGATTTTTTTCAATATGCTCTTATCAGATTTCCGCTGAAAGGAAATTTTTTGACAAAAGCTGGTCTCATGGTATAATTTTCATATTGTAAAGTGTGTCATACAGTAGAACCGAGAAACATTGCCACGCATGAGGCTATGCGAGGCTGAGCAATGTCTCATCTGATGGCATTGATGCTGATATTGGTATGTATAACACAATGGTAAATGTATGGAATGGAAAATAGAAATGGAAAATTACATATAAAATGCTCTGATTGGTTAAGTTGTTTTGCTGATATGTAATACATTGGATATACTTACTTTAGAATGAATCAACACAGTTATGTATAACAATGACTTGGCATGGTGACAAAGAGCAATTCTACTGAAACTAGATAGAAAGATAGATTAGTTAGATAAATGATACCATGTCCTCCTCAGAGTTAAAAGGAGAAGAGTAGAGTATAACAACTCAGATAAAGACTTTATAATCTGATGAAGAAACACAGTGAAAACTGCAACTTAACAAGATCTTATCCCTCTTCTGTTGTATAGTGCCAGAATAAATGTGTTGTAAATACAGCAAGGACTCGATGAATACAACTGTATGGAAATATGCAGAGGAAATGTCTGTCTTAGGACAGGCTCACTCTCTCCCAAGCTGCTCCCAACCAGAGATCGTTATTGCCTTTTCTAGTTTCACTGCATTAGCATCACAAAGATGAAGGTTTGGCTCTTTTTCCTCCTTCGTCATTAGTAGTCCCAACAGGAGCTGGAGACGCAGCTCAAACCCCGAATAAAAATCGCTCTGAGACATCCACTTTAGCCAAACAACAAACTTAGATGTGATCATATTTTTTTTCTCAGACACATTTGACTTATGGGAACTAGGGGAGTTTTTTTTTTTAAATACATCTTCTATAGGTAGGATGAAACAGTAATATCAGTTCATTTAATTTCCATTTTAAAGAGGAGTCAAAGCTTCTATTGTAATTGCCAAGTGTTATAACTTGACTTGGGTTGTCGTACTCTTTCAAGAGCAGGAGCTGAATAAAAAGCCCTGGTCCCATACTGCTAGATAAAGATTTGTGAAGGGATGTGTGGCCCGTTTTTGACCCCAGACAACTTTATTTGTCTCAAGGTCAGGTTGCAGAAAGGAATTTGTCTGGGAAAAGGCCATGTTTTTGATTTGGCTGAGTTAGAAGGAAAATGTTGACTGTATTGTAAGTCAATCCTCAGATGGTCAGTAACACAAGTTGAATATTTCCTCAGTTACTTCTGGTTGTATTGGGCCATGCACTTATTTTATCTGTATGTGAAGAGTTCTGAAAAAATATGGATAATCCGCAGACCTCATTGAAAAACTGTTTTTATCGAAACTACAAAAAATATCCAAAAACAATAGTGGTAATCAGAGTAACAGAGATACTTTCTCCACAGAGATTTTTGCTGTTGATTGTTTAAATTGTGATGTTTTGAAAATGAAATTATTTTAAATGAAATTATTTTCACACCCTACATTGGAGTAGGCAGAAACACCAGTGGTTATTATCAGAAATTATCAGAGATTATTTTCAAGTTTCTGTAAACCAATGCTTTAAAATAGAATATTTTTCTATTTTTCAATATCTATTTAACTACTAATTATTTATTTCAAAAATACTACTTTGGTTTAGTACTCAAACAACCAAACAACTTTGTTTGGCCAATAGTCAGAAACCTAAGGATATTCAGTTTTTAATGATAAAAAACATAGAAAAGTAGCAAATGTCTGCATTAAAGAAGCTGAAGTCAGGCATTTTTGGGGCAAATACTTGTTACTGATTTACTTTCTCTCAATCAATAATCAATTAAATATTTCAGTTATCAGGATTTTAAACTTGAAAATGATAAATGCGACAATAAAGGTTAAGAACATAATCTTGAAGGAAGGAAATGAATGAAACACTTGACAAAAGATTTGTATCAACCTTTAAAAAAATGATATTGCATATTGGAAGATGTTAAAGATGGTTGTGAATGTCTTTGGTGTTTCAAAACCAATTTCCTACTAATGTGCTTTTCTTGTATTTATATGGATGTAGGTGTCAGTCAAGAAGCCTCTTACCTGTAGCTGGATGTCTCCTCAAATATCTTCTCCTGTCCCTCTTTAAACAGCAGCATGGCCTTGTCCGTCTTATCCAGCAGATTTCTGACATGGATCCTCAGGTAGCTGGCCTCGTCTCCACAGGGTACCTGTTCGCTGGCCACCTTGTAACCTCTGTACGGCTCCCAAACCTGCACGAGCAGTGCTTTCGTCTCAGATACCAGGTCTGGCAGGTATGGGGGACTGTTCTTCAGGCCCAGTTGGGGATTAGTGCACAGCTCATGAAGCCTATCCAGTTTTTTGAGGACCTTGTCCACCAGCCGTTGGTCTCTGCTGGTAGGGCCCTGTGAGCTTGAGGCTGCTTCTGCCATCATTTCACTGTTATGTTTGTGTGAAAGTGATGTGAACCAAGAACAACCTGTCTGTCTCTGTGGGGGGACTATTTATAACTGCCAATGCTCCCTCTGAGTTAAGAGGCGTGAAAGCTCTATGTCCGACTGTGTGCAAATGTTTATGAGCAGAAACTGAAGCAACTGTTGACACTAGCTCAGGTTTTTAAATGTTTACCCTGACATTTGTTGTCCTTAAATTGAGTTTGCAACTTCATCTGAAAAGCCCACATCTTAGCCTCCTCAAACAGCATCCATCTAAGATCCATGTAACAATAACCCAACAGGATTATATTTTCCAGCAATGGACATCATGAGCAATTAAACCGTCTTTAAAAAAAATGCATGCAAAGCTCTGCTCAAAAATGCATCTACTGTCCATTTGTGGCTTCTCGCTCTGTTAAATGTTCTGTTAGAGCAAAAGACCAGATGGCAATGATGAGAAAAAGTGAACTGAAAAACAAAGGCTGGGATGATTTGAGCTTGACAATAAACCTTTCAAACTGTTCCAACTGTTAGCATCTCCCTCCTGTCCCTCCTAATTGAGTGCTCAGCGTTCACGTTCAGCTTTTCCTGCCTCTTACTGAGCACAGCATTCTCCTTACTGATATTCATTCATACAGCTCAGCAGCACAGCAGTCCTACATTCTCTGGGTCAACAGAGCTGAGACGTGTACTCACAGCACTGGGAGAAAATGTTCTCTGTCATAGCCTCAAATGTCGGTGTTTCTTCTTTGTCTCTCTTTCTTCATGTCGCCCTCTCTCTGTCTCTCATTCTCTCGTCTTGGTGCACCCTTTGATTGGCTTCCTGGTTGCAGGCAGACAAACAGGTTGGTTTTCTTTGCTCTACTATTGAGGCTGGCAAGCAGAGTGAGAGAGAGAGAGAGAAAGAGAGAGAGAGTGAGAGAGTGAGATCGGAGGAAGACAGAGAGGTGTGGACTCAAAAATAGACAGTTGCTAAGAATGAAAGCAAGGTGCAAGGCCTGAGTAACAGTAGCCAGACAGGTAAACTTACTAACAGACACGATGCCTGTGAAATGAAAGCAAAGGTCAAAGTTCAGCAAATCAAGCTGCTTTTGATGTATAAACAATCCTGTTCTTCATGTGACTGTCAGGAGGGAAGGTTTACTGTGTAATTAATTAAATGAATAAAGTTAACATTTCACCACAACTGGAGATGAGCTATTGCATATTACATTTGGCCTCACATGCAGCATTAATGGATGTGCATGTCAGCCTGACTTAAATATTTTTAATACATGGATTGACATGAAATTTGGAACAAACCAAATATCATAACATGACCCTTGAGTTCACATTGGGTTATGTGTTGGCTCTAGCACCACTATGAAGATAGCGTTTGTGGTTCTGGGTATAATATTTAAACAATTATTGGATGGATAACCATGAGAGTCAGTCCACATATTCATGTCCCTCAGGATGAATTGTTACAGCCTCAATTTTTGTTATTCCTAAACTTTTACTTTAGCACCATCATCTGGTCAAAAGTTTTACTTGTCCAGTATCCAGTAGGTTTATATGAATTAGCATCAGCCTCAACCCTGCATTGTGTTTAGTGTTAGTTAACAAGTTTTCTAGGCTAACATATAAGCCTAACCCAAAGATGTACCATTTATGATGAAACAAAATGTTTTAAAAAAGCTAAATCTCACATTAAAGAAAGTCAAACCACTACATTTACATTTTTTTTTTTTTTTTTTAATTTTTGGTCAAATTAACAATTGAAGCAATCAATTTTCAAATCTTTCACACATAGTATGTGACTTTTCTGAGAGGATTAATTAGTTGGGAGCCAGAAAATAGTTAAAGGATGTAATCATGACTGAATGAATTAATGTAGCATTTGATGAAGGATTTATTAACAGAAAAAAAAGTCAAATTTTGCAATAAAACGCATCCAAAAAAATAAGCTAAAAATGTGGTTTTGAATATCTTCAATATAAATATATATTTCAAATGCATTTTTAAAACCGGCTTCTGTTGTGTATTGATGTAGATGCAAGCCAGAGGCCCTCTTCAGTGTTGACAAATAACTACATACATTTTCTGTACTCAAGTACAATTCTGATGTATTTTACTACAGTATTTCTGTTTTGTGCTACTTGTACTGGATAATACATAATGTACTTATTTAAATACAAGGTATTTGCATTTACAATTAGCGTCAATATTAATATTGTGTCTGCATGTTATGATATATTATTTGATGTAGTCCAACATATAAACCTATAATAATGTAACAGTGACAGCCCATTTTGTCTGTATTGTAAGTCATTTTATGTTTTACATACATTCCATTGATACCTTTTGCACACTTTACTTTGGTAACTTAGTCATGTCACTAAAAGTGTTTTAGCATTGTCACCTAATTGTAACCTGTAAAGAGAGTGACCCATTGGTTACATAAACAACCTAATTAAAGCTATCATTTACAACAAATACTATTTATTGGAAATAACAGAGTTGTATGAACTTAATGAATCATTGCATTTCAATATGAAGTATTTTATTCAATATAAGAATATATAGAATATATATATAGAATTGTATCTATTTAATTCTTTTGAGACCAGAATTTGAATTATTTATTCAGTACATCACAAGGTGTTTACAGAATAAAATTTTTAATAAATATTTCTAATGAATACCTGTGGCTGTTGTGGCCATATGTGACACAAACTATAATCATCACCAGTGGAATGAGAAAACTGAAAATCTGACATTGGCCTCAGCATCTACAAGACACTAACTCAGACACTGCTCACAAAGTTTTGAGTTGTCACTACAAAATGGTACTTAAAATTTAAACATTTAAATTTCAGTTCCCATCTTAATTCCATCTTTAAGTACACAAATGCTTTAAAATGTCTTTAAATTAATTATTTGTTTTTGCCTAGTTTGTGTGCTTTGTTTCCCCTATTTGAATAGACTGCAACAGCAACCAGCCAAACATAATGTCAGTCAAAGATAATGACTGACCAACTGAGTGACCATATTTCCACCAATGGCCAAATGCCAGGTGACAACGTTGACGTTGAAGTTTCCCCTTTGACTGCTGCTCTTTCCAAAAAAAGTTTATAGCCTTCAGTGTTGCCAACATAGCGCATTTGAAGTGAATTGAAAGTCCATTCTTAGTTCGGTTTGCTGAGATTACCTCTCAATGTGTGCTTCATCTGCGGTTTGCATAATATGTAACATGGGCTGCATTACAGTCACTAATTCCTATTTATTCTCAATAACAGAGAAACTAAATTTATTGAAAGTTCGTCTGTATTAAAATGCTCTATATGTGAGCACAGTGAGAAGGAGAGATGAAAACAAAAGGCTGAACACTGCACAAAATTCAAAGAGCCTCAGTCTAGACAGAGACTAGGTCTTGTTTCAGAGTCTAGTTGTACCTTTGCTCTCTTGACACAAGGGGGCCCCATTTCTGTGTATTAATCAGTATATGTTACCATCGCCATTTCTGTCACTGATGGCTTCTCGCTATCCACCATCCAGCATTACCTCAAAATACTACTGTTTTTTTCTGTTTACATCTGTGCTTTTTAAGATTGTTAAACTTCAGCCTCAACATCAGATTTAATTAATTCAGTAGTGAGCTCTGTCACATGTGCATTCAGGATGAACCTGGCTGTGAAAGAGGTGGGCCAGTGTTTTTCATACAGTGATACATTACACCGGAGAAGACCATAATGGTTGAGTGCCCTGACAGCTGCAGAGTATGTTTGTGTTGTGCAACGGAAAGTAAAGCTTGGCGTCTAAAGTCCCTAAAACCAGGTTGTTTTAGGGACTTTAGACGCCAAGCTTTATTTTCCGTTGCCCACCCCACCTCCTCCACAAAGAGGAAAGTCCCAAATTGACCCTGGTAATCAGAACCCAGTCTGAGGGTGGAGAAGGATAAAATTAACAACAAAGAGTTGAGGTGTGATTTGTGTTTGTGTATGCACGCATGCATGCCTGTGTATACACTTTTTTTTTTTTTTTTTGTAGGTAAGATCAGCTAATATGGCCACATGCAGCATAGCAGTAACATGGCATTAACTGATTGGTCACTAGGTTTAGATCTTCTCTCTGAATTCCTTGTTTGTTCTCCTTATTCCTCCTCTGGGGAGTGCAAGTTCAGCTCTGACGCTGCAGTCTGGTGACATGTCATCAACCTGAGAAAACAGATTAATCAATATATGAATGATCTGATCAACACCGTGCATCGGATCTACTGCAATTTACAACCCCCCCCCCATCTTTTGAGTTACTCAAAATGAGTGTCAAGCTAATTGATCTTCTGTGTATTGTTCATTTACATTGTATGAGTTCACATATTTGCAGAAACAGAAAAGGCATTTGCAAGTTTATGACTCCAGCTAACCCTACCATTTGCAGAGTGTAATCAGCTGCACTACAGCTGTTTGTTATATACTATAGTGTGATCAGAAGAAGTGTGGCTGTTGTTTCAAATTTTTGGACTGAGGTGTGAAAATTGGCAGTATTTCTGCTGACATGAGGCACAAAAATATGTGATGTAACATAAAAATCATTTCCATTACATCATTAATCGTGTTCAGAAAGGAAGTTTAGCTCTCAGTGTTTTTCGGTGTGTGATACCCTTCTTCACTTTTTGATAGTAATGTGACATTGATAATGCTTCAAACGTAAATCTGATGCCACTTACAGAGGGAAACTTTGTTGTTTCCACATATGAGGAGCAGTGGCAGTTGACATTTTCATATAGCATGAAGACAGTGGTTCAGACTCAGTTCAGCTTTAGTATCTCAAGTATCAACATGACAACTAAAGGTAAAACCTAGCTCCAGTAAGTGTGTAGGCTATGTCTCTCTTTTTTTTTTTTTGCTTCAAATCAGACTGTTATATTTATAGAACAAAGCTGCAATAAAGAAAGAGTGGTTTAACAGCATACAATGTAAAGAACTATGTGCTTTTATTTTGAAACTCGGTATACTACTACTTTTATAACAAGTTAAAGTAATAATGTGAAATCAGGAGGTTTACGGTGTTAAAATGCAGTTGGAGTGGCATATTAAGCCAGTGACCCACATTCAGCCAAAGTTTAACCTGCTGCCACAGCTTGCACATCTTGTGCACATGTGCTCAAAAGATCCGACCCGAGAGAAGCATCGATCCGTCTTTCCTCTGTGAACTTCTTGAGAAATTCAGTAACGTGTTTTGAACTTGCATGCAAAACAGACAGATGTCAGAAACGTAGGAAACGCAGAAATTATTGTGAAGTCAACGTAGTACTTTCTCTTTTCCTGCCCCACTCAGAACCTAATTGCTTTGTTTCGATAGGGAAAGGACCGCGATTCTTTCATTAAAGGCAGATGAGCGCTGGCGCAGCTGCACTGTACCTGCAGTTGTTACCATAGGTGCGTTAGTGTACACACGATCTGCAGCAAACTTCCATTTGCTCCTCTTCGAAGATAAACTGGCCTTTTCTGAATCTAAAATGAATTTGAACGCTTATCTACAATACACCGGTGACACAAAAGGATGATTTGATCTATTTGCTCGCTGCCTGCTTCATTTCATGGCACTGGGAATTTCGCCCTGTTGGCCACTTTGGATGGACTGATCCCAAGAGTCACTGAGCGAGACGTTGTCTTCACACACACACACACACGCGCACGCAAACACACACCTGAAACTTCAGATCCTGAGCGCCTCGCCACCAGTTGATGCCGGGGATCATGACTATGAACGGTGATCACCAGTCGGTCGCCACAGCGCCGCTGGATCTGCGCACCACGAACAGAGAGCGTGGGAGCGCCGGGTCGAGGAGCCCGGACTGCGGACTGGAAAGGTTGCGACAGGGACGCTCACCTGAACCACCCACGGGGACGACCAGTTTGGTCTGCCCCGTCATCAGAAGCGCACCGGACTCGGCGGTCGGTGCTTCTCGCAAACGGTCCATGGACAATGATTCCCACAAGCTTCCTTTTAGGAAACGCCGGATTCTCGTCGAGCCGGAGACCGAGACGCAGCCGCCGGGTCCAACTGACAGTGGAGATCGGCTCTCCTCTAAGAAAAATACGGACTTGACATCTCGGGAACATTTTGCCGGTCGTTTGGAAAGAGCCGCGGATGAGCACAGGGTCGGCGTAGCACCAGTGACTCCTAGGCGCATCGAAGAGGCACAACAGACTCCAGACAGATGTCCCATGCGCCTTTTACGCTCCATTCACTACGGTAAGCACGACTGGCCAACATTTATTTCTATAGACTATATCAATCTTTTTACTCGAAAGGGGGCATTAAAAAAAAGTGAACCCCAGAATCAGCTGTGATTTCCACTTATCATTCATAGCAGCTACTTGCTTCCCTGTTCTCCAGGGAACCACTTACTTTGTGTGACCTTGGTTGTGAAACTAAGTTGCTGGGTATGAGAATTCAGGGTCTGTTTAACAGCAAGGCAAAGTGAGAAATACAATTTATATTGCAAAGACATAATCTGCAGAGGCTCTCGTAATTCTTCTGTGGTGTTAAATGTATGCTACCAATGCTGTTGGAACAGTGCACAACGTCGTCCTTCAATATTTTTGGTCAGTCATGTCTCACAGCTGAAAGAACAGTTCAGTTGATGCAGCAGCTGAATCAATGAGAAACTGTCCAGTCAGCTATCCTCAAACTGCTCCTCTACAGCGAAGTCTCTTGCACTGACAAAAAGTAGCTCATCCAGTCAACTCATAACTCAATACTATGTGTGCACACAGGGTCACACTCTTACAAAAAACAGTTTGCCAGGTCAACCTTTGGTTTTGTATTCATTGCCATGATTTTCTTTTATTCTTTTCCATCTGTCTTTCTCTGTGTCTGCCTCTTTCTGTGTCCTCCCTGTTTAGGTCATTACCCAATGTACTATTTGCCTGCAGAGCAGAGCCACCCTCTCGTCCACCAAACCGATAACCTGCTGGTTGGAATCACTCTGGCTACACATCAAGATGAAGACGGGGACACGTATGTTGATATATTAAGAATTGGCTAATGTTGGAATTTTGACTTGTGTGAATCACTCTCTCTGTGTACTAACTGTAATTAACTTATCCATCCATGACACATTCAAGTAATGTATGCATACAGTAAACTTAAAAGATTACTATGATTCATCCACCTCATGTTTTTAGCATTTTAGTCAGACAACTGAGCTGGCAGTCGAAACTCAGCACAATTCACAGATCTGAAATCTCACTGCAGTCATAAATATTCATGAGATTTCCAGCAGACTGAGAGGATTCGTAGACACTGAGCACACCTGGTTAACGTCTTCAAATGTAGAGATCAAGAGTTTGAACTTGTGATGAAATGCACAGGATGAGCTGACATTAATAGTTCAAGTTAAACATGCAAAATATTCCTAAATTCTTCAAAGTGGTAACTCATTAAGTGCCAACTTGACAAACAAGAAAATTACATTTTTTTAATAAAAATGTAATGCTATAAAGAAAGGACAACTTTAAGGTGCTAAATAGATGTTTACTATGCTTTTAAAATAGTTTTCATCAGTGATATAGATAACTTTCTGTACTCCAATGCCCTCTATGGGTATTAGGTAGTTTTAAAGATCTTTCAACTGCTCAAAAATGCAAGCAACACTGAATATTGGCACACAGACAGCAGATTCAACCATTTCATAACATAATTTAAAATTGATATGAACTATATGATGTGCATTAGTATATTAGTGTCTGTCTGCATTCACTGGGGTGGACTCAAACATCAATGGTCTCTACAAGCATTACACAACCTGGTTGTGGTTTACAAGACATCTGTGATATCATCTCAGTTTATGTCATGACCTCTCTGAATCACCTTGTTTTGTGTCTTGAACCAGGTACAGTCACTGACCCCTCATATCTGAATACATGTTGTTTCACTTCCTATATGGGGAAACTGGTTCAGTCTATATCAGCAATGATTCAGCAACTAGCTGTAGAGACACTGATTTAACACACTAAGCTGGAGATTATGATTCTTTAGTCTGAGCCAAATAGGCATGTTGAACAACCTATAATTTTCAGCCAACTAGTCTCTCAGGATGTAGGGTAGGGGTTTGAAATGAAAGTACTGTTCACAGGACACTGGAGAAGTTCTTAAGATCACATGAATGCAAATATTAAACTTTAACGCATGGTTACATTACTTTGTCTAAAGGGTTAACACCCACCCACACACTAACTGAAATGACAAACTGATACAAGAACACAAATACACACACACACACACACAGACACACACACACAGACAATCAAACACATAAGGGACTCATGTGACTGAAAACATAGCCTGTCCAAGAATTGAATGCCACTTTGATGTTGTGGTTTCAAAAAGTATCAGCATCATTTACATTCATTGGAAACAAACTTAATGACCAACATTTAGCAGAGCCATAAGTCCTGTGAATTGTCACGGCTGCTTTGTTTCTGATACTGTATCTACTTCAGACATTCGTTACCATAGTGCAATGTCTGCCATTAACAGATAGTGGCCAGGAAATAGGATGTATGCAATTTTTATATGTGCCAAAGCATAAGTATGCATACTTCATAGCTCCCTTAAGACTAAGACTGTTTTCCTATGTGCAATCACAATAAATTGTTAACACTAGAGCGATTACAAGAATGTAATCAGACAACAAAATGAAAAACTGATATGAATGTTATCTTAGCTGTAGTCATTTAATGCAACAAAGCTGCAGTGGAGAGGCTTTTCTCAAAATCTAGACCCTTTGTAATGAAGCTGGGACCTTGCTTGTGTAGTACATACTTATTGCTCTGTGGTTGTCTGAAACTTTGTGTGAATTCTGCAGAAAGAAACACTCTCAGTCCCCCTGTCCTTTTTCACACTATGTACATGATTGTGTATGTGTATACATACATAATGAGCACACAGGCATAATTGCTTACGTCAACACGATCTTCATCCTCTGTTCTCAACGCCTCTGAGCCCCTTTAGTTTCGGGAAAACCAGTGACTGCTAGGTTTTGAGGTTTTTCTCAGGTGTCTCTCTCTGCCTCTTTTCTTCTCTGTGTTTTTAAATGAATGGGCTCAAAAAACCCAAACATCCGCACCTCACTTCCTCATTTACCGCTTTCTTTCTATCAGCTTCATCTTTCTCTCTCTCCTTTTCTGTGTTATGTGTCACACATTGTCAGTTGTTTGTATGTGTAATGTGCAGATATTTTGATTTTCTTACAGCTCCTAGAAACAAATGCCCACATCCTTCATTCTTCTTTCTTTCTTTCAGTCAGTCAGTGTATATATACCTCATACCTGTCATATGCAAAGTTAAAACTTTTTATTTTTATTTATTTTTTTATGCTGTCATTGATTATTCTGGCACGAGTTTTATGGGTGTTTTGATTCTACACATGTACTGACCCAAATATAAAAACTTGTTTGTGAAAAGAAACATGAAGAAGTAGACACAAAAACAATTATATGTAGCCACACTAGCATCAACTAGCATGAGGCTTTACTCATAGCACAGCATGGCAGCATGCTAACAATAATGCTAATATGCTCATTTCTAGCAGGTAATGTTTATCATGCATCTTTACCATACTAATTTAGCACGTAGCATGCTAACATTTGCTATTAGGCACCAAACTCAAAGCACAGTTGAGTGCATCAATAAAATTATGAGAAGTCAGGGAGGTTAGTCTGGTTCATGGACAGGGGGATATGCATGTATCTACCAAATTCAATAGTCGAGCAGACATTTACCTCAAAATCACAAATATTACTTTCTCTTCTGGTGGTGCTAGAGAGAAAAAAATCAGGGGATCATCAAGATTACCCATGAGATGTTGAGGTATTTCACAGGTTAAGTGTAAATTTGACCTACTGGTGTAGATGAAAAATCAGATTATCATTTTTCCCGGGATTCATCCTCTGGTGTAACATTTACACAGATCAATGTTCAACATCCTCTGAGCATTGAGCTTATCTGCTATACTTTCATTACTTTCTTACTAGCCACTTTCATATAAGAGCTTCAAGGGGTTTTATATGCTCACTTATCAACTCTCTGACTTAAGGTTAAAACTGAGTGTATTACTGTAAAATGCATTGTAATGAATTTTTACATCTGGATAATTTTTCAGGACAAACACAGCAGACTGCATATGCAATGTATCTATAATTTCTTGTTAACATGACTGTGGTGCATCACCTCTTGTTCAACCACTTGTTTACTATGCACAAGTACTGACGCATCATCCCAGTACTCAGCTGGTTCCTCAGACCACAGGATATGTTAGACTTAAGTCTGATTATTCAGTTTGGCTGCACCCTCATCATCCATACCTAACAGGATACCGCATGTATACTGCCTTCAGTCTCTGCCCTCTCTTTTTTTTTTTCTTGCAGTCTTCTTTCTCTCTCACACACAAACACACAGCTATGCTGAGAGTGAGTGAGTTTGGGACTCCTGCCTGCGTCAGTGCTGCTGTGCCTGGGGTTATCTGGGGCTGTGGTCTGCCCCACTTCCAGGAACTAGAAACAGTACAGTTTCATCTTAAGAGAAAAAGAGAGAGATGGATGCAGATAGAAGAGAGCACAAGAGAGATAGAACTTCAGGGCTCAATGAAGGCAACCATTGATTGCAATTACTTTAATACTTAAAGAGTTTAATCTCTGTTATTCACTGTGTGAAACTGCAGCTGCCATTTGGCTTTCTATTCATCAGAGTGTATGGGTGTTTTCACAACACTTTCTTCAGGGTTCACAACATCAAAATCCTGGTCAAGTCATATCTGAACTACCTCTAATTATATTGTACAAGGTTTGAATTAAAGCAAAAAATGGGTAGCTGATAGCATATACAGTAAATGTGACCAGAGACCTTTTTTGACACAGATTTCTCCGAGCTCAATTACAGGAACAGGGACCAGCTGAGGAAAGAACCTTCGCGCTGGCTCCCTTTAAAACATACAAAGTTCTGCTTTTCGTTCTGATGTCAGGAACAAATCATCTGATTGTTTATTGCAGTTGCAGTTCCATCCTTCTCTTGCACTTACAACATTTAGCTCTTAAATCACAACGTTGTATTGATCTTCATGCTTGCTCATGCATGTGTAGCAATTATGCATGTATATACACATGCACACAGTTAACCCACAATTTGCATTTCTTGTTTTTGCAGTTTTTGTAACTGCTTAATTATATACACAGATACAGTGGAGCATGACTGTTTTTTGGAACCACCATTAGTTGTGTGTTGGCACTTTCTTATCCCTCAGATTAATAGACCACATGTATTATTCTGTTCATACATGCCTTCTTCAAGTTGTCAAAGAATTTGAATGTTTCCGCAAGGAATGCAAAGACTATATAAACTGCTTTCATGTGGTTGGAAGATTATTAGAGTAATGTGACATTGTAACACTGTAATAAGGTACGTAGCCAGATAGAAAGTTAGATAGACAGATAAATATGCAAACACTTTTCACAGTAGCTTTGATGAAATTTGCAGGGAAGTGTAGTCTTCTGTGTTGTTTTCGCTGAGCTCTTTTATCTTTATTTAATTACCGTAAAACTGCTATCATTAATGACTCTGTTTCAGTGGGACACAGAACTGAGAGGAAGTGCTGCAACTCATCTTTTGTCACTGTGAGAACTTATTTTCTGACCTCAAACTCTGTGCAAGGGTACTTTTAACTCATTCTCAAGAAGTGTCCCTGTTTCCTGTTGCACAGTTGTACCGTATGTGTGATTACAACTTATCCATTGGATGAAGCAGATTCAGTGAACTTACAGAAAGCCCCAGTCAAAAATCATACCATTGTTGCTGACAACAGGAAGTGACATAAAACTAGTCTGGCTCTTACTGGAAGCTGCTTCTTCTGACAGTATGAAAAAGAAAAAAAAATTTTTAATCTGTTTTCTGCAGCATACTCTCCTCCCCTCCTCAGTTTCCTGCTCTTCCCTGTCCTAAACTTTGGCCTGTGTTTGTTCTTTCGCTTCATGTTGACACCACAGATAGTGGTTTCCCCTTTAGTCTTGATAAGGGTGTGATAAGAATACTATGAGTCATGCTTGACATCTGTGGAGCTCCTCAGCCCAACTGATCTCAACTGAAGTCCTTTACAGGTAAAGTTTTATGGCCATGAAATAAATTTTTTCATCCCAAATTAGTGATAACAACTTGACTATATTCACTTAAAGATATCATTCGATTGCTGATTAGCTTAGCTTACTTTATCATGGAGACTGGAAATAAGGGGAACTCTAGACTGGGTGTGTCCAAAGGTAACACAATCCACCTTCCTGCTCATCAAAATGAGTATTGAGTCACGAATAAGCAAAAAGCTAAAAAAAGTTTGTTGTTTCTTTAAGGTTGCCAGACAACCATCTTAGGCATTAGGAGCTCCCTGCTCCCATCGCCACATAATATGTGACCTAAATCGTGCAGATGCTCTGAGCAGACGAGTCAGCACTTCAAGTCCGCACAACCTAACTCTTTCCCATGTGTCATTCCCATTCTCTCCATCGCTTCTCTTGTCTTTCTGCACTCTCCACACAACTAAATAAGGCATAACATGACCAGACAATATATTTTTAAATGCTTATTTTTGCTTATAAACCTATACATTATTTCCAGGATTTACTGTCACAATGCCAGGCAAGCCTGTGGCCTGTTTAAATTCCCTTTGAAATTGAGTTGTCTATTGCAGCATTTCTATTTCAGTTGTTAATATAAAATTATTTATGTTGTTTCTTTTGTATTCATTACAGAGCTCTCCATATAGCTGTGGTGCAGGGGCAGTTGGCCATTGTCAACACACTGATCCATCTTCTACAGTGGGCTTGCAAAAGTGTTGATATCTACAACAACCTCCGCCAGGTGAAACATTTTTGCCACATGTCTGTCCATTAAAGCATTCATGCATACACATCTGCTATCATAACTTTTAAAAATGTGTTAATTCTAATTAATAGTATGACATTCGATGCAAGCCTTTGTCTTATGGGAGCTGTCTAATTTCTAGTTTCTAACACATTATAACATGATGAAAAATAGATACATAATAGAAAAGTGACAGGGGACTGCCCTAATAACCATAGCATGTAAAACACATTTCCCAGCCTCACCCTTTTGATAACACCAACATGGAAAAGAATGAAAGAGGAAGTGCGTTGGTTTCCTCCTTCCCTTGGACTGTATTATCACATACTCTTACAGTCATGGTGGCTTATAGTTATGCAAATGGAATTCACCCTTCCTGGTTTCTCCAACTATACTTGCCATAATTCAAAGCCGTGCATATGCTGGGAAGGACTACATGTGATTTCCAATGTCCTCTTATATTGTGTACAATGGTTTTCTAGTACTCGATTTAATTGCAGGGAGGGGTTTTTCGGTGTTTGTATGTAGGATTTACCACGTTGTGAAACTCAGTGGTGAGAAAGTCAAGATGATTAAACAGTGCACACTGTGTTAGTCCTATGAAGTCTCATGAAATCTGGACTCATAGCTCACACCTCAACTGAAAACATATTAACAGACTGGAAAACTACATAACATAACTGGTATTCTACATCTTATAAGTAGCATTTTTTCTTGACTTGTAGTAACATACTTTGTCTTGGGCAACATTGGCTATCTATGTGAATCTTGATTGACAAATGGACCCTATTAACATTCACTTTTCTTTCTCTTAATCTTCCAACATAACCCCAACCTAAGGGATTAGCTTCAGTGTACATAACTGTAATGTGTACAAGGAACTGGCTTTAGTGTTTCCCAATTCCGGACTGTCCCAAACACTGACCTTACACCAACACTTCCACACCCCCCCCCCCCCCCCCCCCCATTGTCTCCACCTCCTCCCCTTCAGTCTGCCAGCTTTCTCTCTTTAAGAGAGAAACCACTTGTGTTGTGCAGATCTTTAGTTCTCAGGGCTGGGGTTTCACACCACACAAGACACCATGGGCCTGCTTACCAGAAATAATGCTGGTGTTATCATCGGTTGTTGGCTTTCCTCATCACATGAGGCTTGAAGGCATAGGTTTTGTGATATCCTGTGTCTGTCCCGTGTATGAAAATATGAAAATACACACACACACACACACACACACACACACACACACACACA
>CM076653.1:4832517-4893444 GCA_038496675.1 Rachycentron canadum
TATATATATATATATATAAAAATTGTCCAACAGATTGAGTTTGGTCTCTTTCTTTGCCATCTCCTGTCCCACGGTGACGTTTGTGAATTTGAAAGCAGAGCTGTGATTGGTCGGTCGGAGTTTCCTTTGGAGCAAACAACCAACCCTAAAAAAACGAGCGCGGCCATGTTGAATTATCAATACTCTTGAAAGAAGAGACAAAAGAGTGGATTTCACGAAACAAAGATTTACCAAACTTGATATAAACAGGTGATATAACGTTAAGCAACGACAGAGCGAGGAAGACTTTGCGCGGATGTAGCAGGGCGAGGGTAGCATCGCTCTCCGACTGGGTAAAGAGTCATTTCTCAAGCGTATCGATCAACAGTATCGTTAATGGCTAAAGCTAACGTTATGTTACCAACTTCGTTGCTTGGTCGGGTTGAGTAAAAGTTTTGAAGTAACAGGTGCGGACTGAGAAGATGCAGACACAGGCTGATTTGCACACATCGTTTCTAGGTTGAGCACTTTCAAATGGAGCCAGTCGCACGAACAGCAGCGATATTTAACGTTAGCTCTCGTTAGCTGGATGGTTAAAGCCACGTTGCTACGATTAAACTTTTAACGATGCTAGTTAATTTCTCACGGGCTAACTGTGCATTCAACGGTGACAGCGATGTGTTTGTGACAGAAGCGAGTTGTGGGGGAATAACCCGCATGTTTGCTTTTTATTTTGTTGAGCGCTGTTACTATTTTCAGTAGTAAACTTACTTTGAGCATAACTCGCAGCTGCTATTACGCTAGCTTAGGTTAGCATCAGGCTAGCCATTACCCCGAGTATCACAACAAAGCCGCACTGGAGAAGTTGGTGTTAGTAATAGGTTCATGTCCAAATTAAGCTGCTGACCACATGACTTTCACCCTATATTATTTTGTATGGCGTACTTGTCGCGTTTGCTAGTAAATATTTCTAAAACTAGATGTAAGGTCTACCTTATTTTTGCTGCATTTTGGTGGTTTTGCCAAACGTGGCATTGTTTGTGTTTTCACTTGAGGAAGGGACGCGCTGCTAATTCACACGTGAGATGTAGGTCACCTCCAGTGCCTTTCAGTAACGTTAGTTTAGGTTGGCCACTATTTATAAAGAACTATTATTTGTGGTTTTCTCGTTAATGCTCAAAATTAATCATCCACGATTGTTTTTTTGCGATTACTTTACAGGTAACCTGGATTTCTTGTTGTTCGGGAATTCCCAAAGCACTTCACAGGCGACCATCTCAGCCTTTGCAGCAGCAGTAGAGGAAACCGCAAAAAAGATAACCACAGACCTTCAAAGTGGACGATCAATATTAAAAAAAGATTATTGGAGTGACGTTTGTGCCAGTATTAAGCTCCAGCAAACACTCTTGAAGACTTCTTGATGTCAAAGGAGCAAATTGTATTCAGATCGAGCAGGTCATATTCATATTGGCCATTTTGAATGTATAAACACCTCACTCAGACCTTTTAAAGCCAAGATAATTGAAGATAACGCAAAGGAAATTAAGGATTATCATTACAGCAAGGATAAGAGTATGTTGAGACAAACATTTTGATATAAAAAAAAAAGAGTTTAGGTCACATATTTGATTTATTTATTGACATGAATGTTAATTTCTCCCTTTTTTGGAGAGTTGTCTTGTAAATAGACAGAATTCATACACAGACTTCTTCTTTTCAAGAGGTCTGAATGTCACATTGTGTACACAGTACATTCTTTAAAAAGAAAAGATAGCGGAAAAAGTTTTTATTTTTTCAGCTTTTACTTTTTACACGGGTGCATTAAATAAAGCAGATAAGTGAAGTAGCGGCAAATACAAATTTTACACATTGTAAGGAAAATTGCCAGTTAAGGTGTTGAACCCATGGCTACGGCAAGAACGGCAAACCCAGCACCAATGATTGGATTAAACAAAGCAGCGAATGGGCAGCTCAGAGGACAGACCAAACCAGGTGGACAACAGTCAGGAGTCTTCACAACTGCTCAACAGTCCAGTGCCCACCAGAACAGTGGGGGAAT
This sequence comes from Rachycentron canadum, assembly GCA_038496675.1. Classification (NCBI taxonomy): domain Eukaryota; kingdom Metazoa; phylum Chordata; class Actinopteri; order Carangiformes; family Rachycentridae; genus Rachycentron; species Rachycentron canadum. Next base: position 4,834,556 of record CM076653.1, read on the forward strand.
CAAGTAAGATACTTATCCTACATACATTCAAACTTTTGGTCAGTCAGGTCAAATCACTACTATAGTGGATGTAATAATCGCTGCTAAATGTAGAATAAATGTAGCTCCTTCCCAGAAAACAAACCTGTTTTTAACAACAGTAAAAGATAATACAAATCTTAAGAGTGTATGTAACAGGTTCAAAGCCTCGGAACCATGTGTGTAGGCTGAGGATGTTTTTTCTTTTTGCCCAAATACTACTGCAAGTTTCATTACTCATGGAAAGTAAATTGAAGTAAAAAAAAAAAAAAAAAAAAACATACGGAAGAATTATAGGGTTTGAAAAAAACCGTGGGGTTTTTATTGGGTACAGTATATTCCAGAGTCAGAGTTTGTGCTATAATGATGCTTGATTAGACTTGACAATGCACTTTCTTATAATTAGATTTGGGGATGACTGGAAGAAGTGCCTGGAACTTCCCCCAAAAGACACCAGGGTGAAAACGTCGGTAAGTTAATTATTGGTTATTGCAGACATTATTCTAATTATTGCATGTATGGTGGCTTTTAATGTTGTCACATCGACCTCTGCAACCTATTAAACTGCTCTATTTTTCCCAGGACGTGACATCAACTAAGGGAAATGAATTTGAAGACTACTGCCTAAAGCGGGAACTTCTAATGGGAATCTTTGAGATGGGATGGGAGAAACCCTCGCCTATCCAGGTAAATAAAGCTATTTGAACTAAAAGTCCCTTGTGAAGTGAGCTTGACTTGATAATACAGTCCCTAAAACCAAGAACAATGTTTGTTTGTTTAGGTTTGACAATGTTCCAGATCTCTTACACAAATTTCAAATTCCTAATAACTTTGTAACCCAAATTGAGTTGTGGATATCTGAAGTTTTAGTTATGATCCAGATAAGAATCCAGAAATATTTTAAAGCAGTAAAAGATACTCTTCCCTGTATTGCACATTATATTTTTGTGAGACATTTGCAGCCCCCTTATCGATTCTAAAAGATCCGGAGTCATTTGCGTGTTGTAACCTGGTAATTGTTTGCCTTTGTCATGTTCTTTGAACCTCGCTATTGTACTCATTGGACTTCTGTCTGTGCCAAAAGGAGGAAAGTATCCCCATTGCTCTGTCAGGCAGAGACATTTTGGCTCGGGCCAAGAATGGTACAGGAAAAAGTGGAGCCTACCTCATCCCTCTGCTGGAGAGAATAGACCTGAAGAAAGATCACATCCAGGGTGAGTTCATGCTGTATTTGCCTGATGGTGCTAAACAGAAACAGATGCAATGGACATGAATCTTATGTAGGGCTCTTTGCTGAAGTTTGTGTTTTTATTTTTTGCCTCGCAATCTCTGGAGCATGTGTAGGTTCTTGATATCAGCAATATTCTACTATCTATTCTTTTCTTTCTACTGATACTACAGGGCTTCCTTTGGTTTGAATATATAAAGATTTTATTTCTCTTTGTGTTATATCTCATCAACATTTTGATTTTATTGGCACTTCCTATTTCTGTCTGATTCCAGCTATAGTAATGGTGCCGACAAGAGAGTTGGCCCTGCAGATGAGCCAGATCAGCATTCAGCTCAGCAAGCACCTTGGAGGGGTCAAGGTTATGGCTACCACAGGCGGAACCAACTTGAGGGATGACATAATGCGCCTTGATGAGATAGGTAGTTGTCATTGGCATAAATGGTCAAGACAATAAAGAGGTGTTTCCGTGTAGAAAATAATGAATTTTGTTATAAGCTTATGTTTTACTTTTTAAAATGTGTTTTTGTACCAAAGATAAATTTTGTTGAACTTGTAACGACATACTCTCTGTGTCTCGTTGTCATAATAGTGCATGTAGTGATTGCTACACCGGGTAGGATACTAGACCTAATTAAGAAGGGTGTGGCAAAAGTGGATAAGACCCAAATGATGGTGATGGATGAGGTGGGTTTGGCTTTTTATTTCTTAATTCACCTGTCTGTATTGTTGGCTGTGTTTATAAAGTTGGTATGTAGCCTACCACATGTGACACTTTTTGTCTTAATATCCCTTTACTCAGGCAGATAAACTGTTGTCCCAGGACTTTGTGGTCCTGATTGAAGATATTATCAGCTTTTTGCCAAAGGGTCGTCAGATCCTGCTCTACTCTGCCACTTTCCCCATCAGTGTGCAAAAATTCATGGTAAGAAATAGCAGCAATTAAATTCAAACAATGACATTTAAAGAGGTAAAAAATTTTAAATTTAGTTTTTACTTCAAAACACACTGAATGTCTTGTCCAGAGCAAACACCTGCAGAAGCCCTATGAGATCAACCTGATGGAGGAACTGACCTTGAAGGGCATCACCCAGTACTATGCCTATGTGACTGAAAGACAGAAGGTCCACTGCCTCAACACACTCTTTTCAAGGGTGAGTTGATCGTAACATGCTGAAAAGCTGTGTTTCGCGGCCTTCTGGAAGTTTCAATACTTATTGTAATTCCTCAGTTTTACAGAATATTTACTATCATAAAGTGTATTATGTTTTACTACATTTACTCCTGGCTCCCACATTACTCTTGAGTTTTGAGCCCCCTAAAACAGACTCTTTTTTTTTTTTTAAATTAATAAGCTGCTGGACAGAGAAATCAGATTTTTGGAAGCAACCCATGTTTGCTCCCTGACTGGGTGTTACTGGTTAAAGCTGCCAGTGGTGAAATCAACATGGATAACAAATAACAAGTATTACTGACCTTGTCTTTCCTAGCAGCTATTGTACAGTTAAATTCTGCATTTTAATGCTACAACTACATTTGCTGCTTCTTATTCATAGTATTTTCTGCAACTAACAAACTGCAGAGTAGGCAGTCTTTCTATTTACACTGCCATGTACATGCCCACTGTAATTGAATGGTCATGTGAAATGTATTTTCAAGTGTTGTCATAGCCTTAGGCTACCAAAGACAGAAAATGTAAAGAATTTAGTTAAGTTTCTTCCTTCAGTAATGAATAATGATAACATTTTATTTCTATTACAGCTTCAGATCAATCAGTCAATCATCTTCTGTAACTCCACCCAAAGGGTTGAGCTTCTGGCTAAGAAAATCACCCAACTGGGTTATTCATGCTTCTACATTCATGCAAAAATGATGCAGGAGTACAGGAACCGTGTGTTCCATGACTTCAGGAATGGATTGTGTAGAAACCTTGTCTGCACAGGTAGGTAAAAGTGTTTCTAACAGAAAGTGGAGATTTAAATTACTAATGTTCAGTAGCATGACTAACACACATCTTTTCTTGTAGACCTTTTCACTCGGGGAATTGACATCCAGGCAGTAAATGTGGTCATCAATTTTGACTTCCCCAAAAGCGCAGAGACCTACCTGCACCGTATTGGAAGATCAGGTAAAAATGAACCTATTTATATATTCTCACATAGTCAACAAAGAATGTTTTTTACAGCTACCAAATTAAAAATCTGGTGCACCCTTAGTGACACTACTAACAGTATGTAATGTATACACTGTGTCTCTTCGCTTTCAGGGCGTTTTGGTCATCTGGGGCTGGCTATCAACCTCATAACATCAGATGACCGCTACAACTTGAAAACTATTGAGGATCAGCTAGTTACTGACATCAAGCCCATCCCTGGCAGCATCGATAAGAGTCTGTACGTGGCAGAGTTTCACTCTGTTGACCCAGATGACGATGACTATGATGGAGAAACAAAAAACAAGGAACTGGGAACAGCGTGAATGACTGGTCAGTTCTTTAATAAACCCAAGTGAAACCAGTTTTAGGCTACACCCATACAACTATGCTTTTGTTTCAAAATGAGATTCCAGATGAGCAATCTCAGTCCAGTCACACTTGAAAATGCATAAATACACAACCATTCACATACATTGGGCATGCTTAAACCAGTGTTAACAGGAAACAGATTATCTACTCTGCAATTGATCGTAATTGAAAATACTATGAAAAAGGAGAAGGAAACCAGTCGTAGTATTAAAATACAACAGCCGGTAGAAAGGACAACAATAATACACATTTCATTGTTTATAAAGGTCCATACAAGATATATCTAATCTCTTAAAGGTGGAATCTGTAGGACACTCCTCTATTGCATTTACTTCCCTTTTTCCAGTGGCACATGTTGTCTAAATGTGGTACACCTATGTGGAACCTCACAGCCCACCCTAGTAGTTGCCTGGTGCCAATGTCAGGGTTGATGAATGGATTTAAAGGTGGTGGAGTAACTACATGGAAATCTTAAAAGTGAAACAAATATGTTTAAAATTTCTAAAACAATAGTGTGGACGTAGCCTTATTGTTGGCTCAGTTGTCAAGCTTGAGTTAGAGCAAATACTAGCACCCTTGCTAACTGATAGTATCCTCTTTCATGAAGAAGATTAACTGAAGTTTTACAGGATTTAAAGGTAAAGGGTTTAGGGTTGTTGTCCTCAGGCTGCACAACAGAAGTCAACATAGATTTGGTCAGAGCTGATCAGCACACAGCCAGCTGTCAGCTCTGCAGGTTTGCTGAAGCAGTGACTTGCTCACATGGTTGGTTCTTCTATATAAATTCTAACTTTTGTGCTTTGTTTTTCAGGAGAAACCTGGCGCCTGGCATTCATCACACAATACTGTCTACGGGTCACACAAAAGTGAAGCTTTCTATTCCCCACTGCAGTCACAGTGGTCTATTTTAGATTTCATTTCCTGTTTGAGTTTATAGCAAACTCTTAGGTCTGTGAATATGCTAGTAAACTTACATCTTCCTCAGCAAAAACTGCCACTTTGATCTGTCTAACTTTGTGACACACTGCCAGAGGTGGGCATTGTACAGCCACTCTCGAGAATAGTTGTCATAAACTCTTTTTGTGCTTTGCTTTAAGAATGAAAATGTGAAACCAAAGGAGCCCAGGTTACATCCCTGCTGCACATAAAAACAGTAATAATTATCTACACTCAGTGGCCACTCTATTAGATACACCGTTTACGGGACCAGACCAGTAAAGAGGCTACTTCATGTTGCTGCAGATTTTGTTTAACCTCTTCTTGAAGGTGCTTTGTTACACTGACAGAAGCCTTAGACTGTGGAGGCCATTGTTATCCTGCTGAAATTAGCCATTAGATGAACGGTAGACTGTGGCTGAATCCCAGGAGAACAGCACCAACAATCATTCCATGGTCAAAAAGTCATTTGGATCACATTTGTTCTCCTTTTGTAATGTTTGGTCGGAACCACTAAAACGTTTAGACCATGCTTTTATGCACTGACTTGCTGCCACATGTTTGGCTGTTATCGGCATTGACAAGCACTTATATCTGATAATGTTATTATTGGGTGTAGGTTTTTTTTGTAGCTTTGGCTATCATTCCTGTTGCTTATATTTCTCCCACCAACTTTATTTCTGAGATTCAGGGGTACAGCGGCCAGGTTATTTGGGATAACATTCTTCAAAAGGGAACCAAAGATGGAAGAGTAGATGCATAATTGTATATGTTTGAACATAAATGGATTCAGAAACCAAATTGACCACTTTTCTCTGAAGGATGTTTAAAAGAGGGTGTGGTGGTGATGTGGTGCACCAGTTCAAAGCACCTGAAATAGAAGTGTTTATTTGCAGAAATGAAGTGTTTGTGCAAAGGTAACAGTGTAACGTCAGTGACAACGCAGTATGTTTTGTGAAAGCACTGACCTAACAATGACAAGTCAGTATTGAATTGTAAAAAAAATCTCTTCAATCCCTTTACAGCCATAGCACTGGTTAACATTTTCTCAGGTCTTGAGGTTATCAGAAATAAACAAGGCAGGATGAGGGGCCTTAGTTAACATTATTTTGAAACCGGCCAATATGTTGAATTATCTTGATGTGGTTTGTGTCCATTCATCCCTGCAAAGTGCCTTAGCCCAATGTCAAACCTCTACTTTGCCCAGGCTCTTGTTCCACCTGTACAATGTAGATAAAACTTTACCCAAACAGTTCAGTATTAGTTTATCAATTTTGAAAGCACACTTGCACTCTGAAAGGATTTGTACTTTTTCTTAATTTGTTACAAATACTTGTAAGAAATATGACTACCTTGAGCTGCTTTTGGCAAAAATATTACAACCTTGGATTATAGACTTCAACCCAAGGTCATGAAAAGTACATGCATCTCAAATATATAACACTGTGAAACTTCCAGCAGACTTTTGTTGCATCTTTGGTTGGACTTTACAGTACAACTAAGCATCTGCAAGGAAGGGAGGCACATGTGTGCCCTCTTCCAAAACCTCTTTAGTAGTGACTCTCTTCATGTCAGACACTGTAGTGCTGTTGATGATAGATTTTGATCCCCCAGTTAGTTAGCCACTGCGAAGACAACATTTGAATCAATGCATGTCGTGTGATAGAAGACTGAGAACATTTTCTATGTGGGTTTGAAACCTGAGACCGTTTCGTTCCATCACTTCATTATGGAGAAACGCATACCTTCATGACTGGATGACCAGATGTTCTGTTAATTAGAAAGACACCCAAGACTTTCCTTAAGTGTATCAATGCCAGCGCCCTGAATGAATTAAAGTCCAACTGACTGACAATTTGTTTTTCTTAATTATTTTTTTCCCAATGATGATGGAGTTTCTGTCAAATCTGTGCAAAATATTTTGGCATGTACTGTAAAATGCAAATGCGTTTGAAAATGACTAGTATTTATTAATTAATTCATATAAAATTCACTCATTTATCATTAGTCACTCAAATTATTTGGTGTCACCATTCCTTATCTTTACCAAAGCACCAGTGGTAGGTACGCTGATGCAGTTTTTCAAGGTACTGGACAGGTAGGTTGTTGGTAGAACTCGCCTCAGTTCCCTATAGATTTAGACTCAGTATCTCAGTCTCAGTATATTTGTGTAATCCCGTACTGACTCAAGCTTGACAGGGCTCAGTGGGGGATATACCATCTGTTGCTGGACTCTTTCCTCTTGTTAACCAGGATAGCTCTTAATAACTAGATGGATATCAGGTGGGGTGGAGGGTTAACATTATACAAAATAATGTAATTAATTTTATCCATCAAGCGGCCAAGAATTTAAATATATATAGAGCATAAAACTTCTGCACAGCACTTTGGGTGAAGTGCCATACTTATTTGTATGGACTGCAGCGTTACATTTTACTACTTGTAGTCATGTAGTGTATCCCTGGTCATTGGGAAGCACGCGTCTCATTTTTTAAAAATGCGCAGTTAACACATTCATGTTTAACTTTCTCTAAAAGATGTCGCTCCGTGTATGTAATTTTGAATTTTCTTTATGGGCTGTTACGGCACAAAAAACAAGTGTACCCTTGGAATGTCATTCAGTAGGAGATTGAATGAAACGCATGATAAGCGAATGAACCCCGCAGTACGTCACCAGGAGTGGGCTGTCCCTACTGCGGTCCCAGCCAATAGCGTTTCAAGTGATATTTACATTAGCCAATCAAAACTCTAGCCACAAGAAATGGGCGGGCACTTGTCAACTACGGTCACGGACGTTACCGTGAACTTTACCGGTGTTGAACTACCCCCCCCCCGGACCCCGAACCGTTAGCGTGAGTAGCTAAACCCCAAGATTGAATGAGTGCCTTGGTGCGAAGAGGGAGATTGAAAGCGTCAATTTGCCACTCAGCGTATTCCTAACAATTATGTTTTCTGTATGCACACGAACAGATCTCGTGGTCGGCTGCACATGGCTACCTAGCCTGCTAGCTAGCCAACAGCCGTGCTAGCTTGCATTAGCGTTGATAGGTTAAATACTGCTATCTTGTAGTTTTGTCAGTTTCTGGCCTATTTCCAAATGTGGTTCCTTTGGCACAAAAGAAATTGCAGTTCAATGTTTATTGTGGTCTGGTCAGACAGTGGTCCTGTCTAAAGATATTAAATATAGCGGCAGTCTGACTTCACTGGGCCTTAGCTTCAACCACTGTGCTGTACTGTTACTGCTCACTTTAGCTAAACAAGTTAATAGTAGCTGTAACATTTTTGGGGCTAAATGTGCCGAGCTGCATTGGACAAAGAGTGGGTGATGTCATGTCAAGTCATATTTGTTAAATTACACCTTTTTAATTTTACTCACACCCTCTTTTAGATCACCTTTAATAGTCAGTAGTTAGCAACTGTGAGCAACTGTGAGGTGAAATTACACTAGTACATTCAGTGACAACGAAATTATTCATCCCCTGTCTATCTCTCCTAGTCTGTTATAGCATCACAGTATGGGCAGTGTGTTGGCTGCCACCTCCCCCAGTCCAGCTCCACCTCCAGCAGCTGCAGCTGGAGGTGGTCAAGGGGTTCCAGGGTTGGTGTCGGTCCCTCCAGGGTTCAGTATGCCCCCAGTGTCTTCCGTCCCTCCAGCATCTGGATCTGGCCAGCAGACGCCAGATGCTGATTCCCCACTTCCAAACCCAGGCACATATGAGGAGTGCCACCGCAAATGTAAAGGTTAGAAAATTAGCTGTTGAATTGTGACGTGGATTGACTGTTTATATCTGATGAGTTTGTAATAACAATATCATTATTGTCATATGTCTGTTTTAGAGGTGTTCCCCCTGCAGATGGAAGGGGTGCGGTTAGTGGTCAACAAAGGCCTGAGTAACTACTTCCAGGTCAGCCATACCATTACCCTCAGTACCCAGGCTGATTCTGGTTATCGGTTTGGTGCCACCTATGTAGGCAGTAAACAGACTGGACCAACAGAGGTAATTACCATTTTCCCATCACCTCAAAAAAGTGCTGTATAAATACTGACATTTGGAAATTTGGGTTGTGAATCTCCCTGGTCATGATATATGTCTAAATATTGTCTTTTTTTAAAAATGCTTATTTCCTCCATGAATTTAAGAAAAAAGTCATTAATTTCCCTATTATTGCACAGCCAACCCATCTCAAGGTTTATTTGAAAGATGACGACTGGGTTCATTTATTATATGAAACTGGATAGTTTCAAGCTTTGTAAGGCATTTTTGTGAAGACAGAATAGCTTTTTTTTTTTTTCTATTGTAGTACCTTTTGAAAATTTGGATGAAACAGGAAAAGGAGAAGGGAGGAAAGTGTTTTTGTCATTGGACAATAAAATATATTTATATGCCTAAGTTGTATAAATACATTAAGGTTATAATATTAGGCCTTTAATTTATTAGTAAGTTTAGCTATGTTATTTATTTAATGCCCTGATTAGACTCCACCAGGTTTCAAAACTGAAAAACGTGAATGACTTTAATGCTGAAAATGGTGTCTCTTCCCTCCAGTCATTCCCAGTCATGGTTGGAGATATGGACAATACTGGGAGTCTGAATGCCCAGATCATTCACCAGCTCACAACTGCTGTGCGCTCCAAAATAGCAATCCAGGTATGAAGACTTTCAGATGTTTTTTTTTTTTTTTCCCCCAGTATGCTAGGTTTCACTCTATTTGTCATTTTTGTGTCTAAACCTCTTTTCTATTTTTTTGTGTTGTAGACTCAGCAGCATAAGTTTGTGAATTGGCAGTGTGACATGGAATATCGTGGTGAAGATTTCACCTCTGCTGTAACGCTCGGAAATCCAGATGTACTTGTTGGATCAGGTATAATAATTTTCTTAAAACTGCAATTGATGTTTTGTTGATTGGAACAATAGTAGAATACCACCATTGTTGATGGCTGTGTAAAATACATGAAATCATTATTTATCTTAAAACTTTATGTCAATATATAATATAAGAAATGTTTGCCAGATAACCCCATAAAATACTCAAACTGATGTTTAATGCAGTTAAAGCTGTAACAAAAAACAACTCTTTTGATAGTAATGGAAGAATAGGAAAAAATGAAAACAAGTGATAGAAAGCCTGAGAAGAGAAGACCATACCACAAGGCTATACTGCAAATATGAATGAGAAGGGAATATATATCACGTCTAAGTAATGAAAGCTCTTTTACTTATTTTTTTTCAGGCATTTTGGTGGCCCATTACCTCCAGTCTGTGACACCAGCGGTGGCTCTGGGTGGTGAGCTAGTGTACCACAGGAGACCAGGAGAGGAAGGGACTGTCACTTCCCTCTTGGGAAGATACACAGGTAAAATCCACCCTGAGCTTATTGAACCATGCAGTGTAAGACTACTTTATGCTTCATTGTTTACCAGTTTCCCAAATATTCATTGTTTATGTTTTGGAAACTGAGAGTTTGTATAGATGTTCACATCTTTTTTTGTTTTCCTTAGGCAACAACTACGTCGCTACATTGACTTTAGGAGGTGCAGGAGCTCATGCTACATACTATCACAAAGCCAATGATCAGGTAACTAACATCAGGACACAAATCAGGTTGAATTTCTGTGTATCAGAAATGCCTCAAATGCAGTCTTTTAATTCAAAGCCTGGACTTTGCATATAAAGTATGGATTTGATTTTCCAAGTGTTTTTATAAAATACTACTCACGTGCCCATGTATACACTAGAGCAGTTTTCAGTTCCTGTAATTGTTCTGCAAGTCCAGGCATGCTGTCATGCAGTCCTTTTCATAGAGTGATTCCAGTGTTAAACTCATTGTAGTACAACAGTTTCCTGTGTTACTACTCCATTCAATGCACAGTCACAGTCCAGAGAAACAAAAATTGGTATTAAAAAAACCTTTGAAGATACCCACTCAATATCTAACTCAGACTGCTAAGGATTCATATTGGCTTACACTGTCTGTAATACATTTTTGCACTGAACTATGACTGCAGATTTTGTACCCCTTCTCTCAAACTGGAATCTTGTCTGAACAAGGACAGGAGGAAAGAATATTGACTGAAAGTTCTTTGTTTAAGTATAGGAGCATTGTGATAAGATAGAAGTGGGGAACAAAAAGTGCACCTATCCTTTAACTTCTGCCTGTTAATAAAGTTGCAGATAGGAGTTGAATTTGAAGCTAGCACAAGGATGCAAGACACAACAACGTCCTTTGGTTACCAGCTGGACCTTCCCAAGGCTAACCTACTCTTCAAAGGTAAAGACAACATGGATACACCCATAACCACAACCACTATTTGACAAAATATAGGTTTTCATCTTTGAAAGAATTGTTACACTTTTACTCCTTTCCTCCCGCAGGTACTATCGACAGTAACTGGGTGGTGGGGGCAACCCTTGAAAAAAAACTGGTGCCGCTGCCTCTCACACTGGCCCTTGGGGCTTTCCTCAACCATCGCAAAAACAAGTTCCAGTGTGGTTTCGGTGTCACCATTGGCTAGGTGTCTGGTATGGGGTCTGCCTGGAGCCAGCTTGCAGGCCACAGCTTGGACCGGCACAGAGACACACAGGAACCTGGACTAAGTTTTAGAAATTTGATTCAGAGACTCTCTTACAACTGTGATTTCTGGGGCAGACAGAGAGACAAAGACAACTACCAAGGAGCCAGGACTGGCCAAGCCATGCCTACATACTGTAGCACAAATGTCTTTCCTTTATGGTGTATTGGATATACCCAGAGGCTAGAGAGATGTACATCAGAGGGCATCAGGTGATGCATGAGAACATGTGATGTGAAAATCAAAGTAAGTGGTTAGACATAATATATGGTTATCATGTATGATGGATTGAAATAAATGTGATTACTTTTTGTAAAACTAGATGTTGTGGTTACTTTTAGAGGAAGTGTGTGCAGACAATTGCACACAATTATCTGTGAAATATAATAATAATGTAATAATAATAATGAGTTAAAATGTATTAGTGTAACCAATGCAACAGTGAGACTGTCAGAGATGCATATTTAGCTCTTAATTTCTACCCACCCAGCACAGTAAACCATTCATAATACATTCACATTACAGGCTGGTTTTCAAGTTATCAATCTAAAACATTTAGCATCGCTAATCTTCCTGTGAGTAAGAGTGAACAAATCAGCATAAGTGATGAATCCAACTGTCCAAACAGTTCAGCTCTTACAAACCCACTCAGTGCTCTATAAGCTCAACACCAAACATTAGGCAGGTTACAACTAGTAAGAAGCATTTTGAGGCAAGAGAGATTTTTCTGTTGAATTAGTGAGAGGAACAGTTGCAGTGAATAATGGACAGAAACATGACTGAAAGTTATTGTTAATCTGTATGAAAGTATAAATAAGAAACAGTGCCAGCAGCCCAATGGACTAAAGCAGGTAAGGCAAATGTGACAATGCCAGTTGTATTTACTGCTTGTTTCTGCTGCCCCCAAGTGGCAAAAATATGTTAATGCTGGTTTAATTATCATTTCTTGAGTTACAGATTTTTTCCTGGACTGGGTCAGTGAGCGAGAAGTATCCCATGACATCTTCAGTTTTAACAGGGTTTGTAGTATTTCTGTGGAATTCAACCCTTAAGTCGTGTTCAAAAAAAAAAAAAAAAGCCATAAGTTTAGTCTACCCCAGAAGTACAACTCTGCATCCTCCATGGTGTAATCCTGGCCTTCAGCATGGACCCTGTGTCAAAATCTAATTTTAAGACCTTATGTTTCAGTTACATCTTAAACAATTTTTATTTTCAGTACATCTAACCATTGTTATCTGGAGTAACAGAATGATTTGTCAATGTATAAAATGCCTAAAGAGAGTGAGGAAACTACTTTGTTTTGTCTCAACCACATTTAAAACCCCAAAACACTGAGTTTACTTCAAACTGGGAAACTAGCAAATACTCGATTACTATTTGAGAAGCTTGGTACCAGTGAATTGTAACATATTTTCTTGGGGAGAAAAAAAGACTTAAATGATTCATTATTAAGATAGTTTACCTCAAATATCTGCTTACAAAAATCTTAAAATGTGTAGCAATACAATTGATATGTTTCATACATATTTATGATATTTATAATGTTTCAAGATTTATTAAATATTCTACCATAATATCAGTTTTGTGTAGCTATTTTATTTTTTCCACTCATTGTAAACACAAAAAACATGCTTGTGTGAATTATTTGTTAGCTTCCAAGAAATACAGTCTGCATTAAATCTCAATATGAACATATTTTCAAGAATAATACATAAGTGATCATCTCAAGTATGATCCCACCACCAAAAGCAAATGATTGAATTTCAGGCATTCCTACTGGTCTGAATCTCCCAGTCACTTAGAAAACCTTTGTTTACAACTGTTCAATACCAACTGCAGCCTTGTCTTTTAATGAGCTGCTTATATAATCAGAGGAACGGCAACAAATATATCTTAAGGAAAAATTAGCCACTGGTTGAATTATACGCCTCAATGATTGAATTACTCAGCCAGTGACTGATTTCCGGTTCATGTCCATGTGGTGGGGTGAGGTGGAGGGTGGGAGGAGACAGACATCATGGTATCAAAAGGATCAGTGCTAGCAGGAGGGTGAAGGCAGGTGAGGCCACCGTAGCAGGAGAGAAACCAAAAATGCTAAAACAGAAAAAATGAATGGATTAAATAAAATAATACACATTAGATTTCTAACCAGTACCAGTACATGGTTTTCACACCTAGCAATAAAGCCTCTTTGCTATAGGCTGCTGCAAATATTACATTAATGAACATTCATTTTTGTTTCTTGTACAAAGTACAACAGCATCAACAGCATCAAATAAAGCTTTTCAAGTTCACCATTTTCATAAATAGTAAAGAAAAAGGTGTAAAATGCAGGCGTAAATGTGCATACCTGTCATCTGTAGTTTGTGGAGGTGCACGGGTGGTGGTTAAGATCCTGTAAAAAACCAATGCATCATTGGAAAGGCATATTAAAATCTAATTTCAGTGCTGGATCCCACATCTTTCCTGAAACTGCACTTTAAAATGAGAAATTGTTTCAGAGCTCTCACCGTGATGAGCATGGGCCATTATCTAGATCTTTAGGAGGATGAGCAATAATCACTGGTGCCACTTTAGGGCATGGTAGAGCATTTCCATTAACTATAGGAGTGAGATCTAGCAAAAGAAGAAGAGAAGAATAAGAGAATAAAATTATATAACAGAACTTCCACTCAGGTGTGATGATTGTTGTAAAATTTTAAGCAGTGCAGCTTTATAGTCACAGTCAGCAGTGGAAACATTTTTATGAGCTTGCCTTGGAAATTGAAGAGGAAAATGGCACTCCCTCCCTTGAGGAAGTCTCTGGATTTCATTTCCTCTAAAGTCATAAAATAGAATCTGCCAATCAAAGGTCCGGCAAAGGCCTTCTCATTATTCTCATCTAAGTATGTCTTTCCAAACGTACGAGGATTGTCCCAAACGTAGGCACCTGTTCACAGAGAACATATAGTGTGTTCAAATGATGACTGATGAGTTAGTGATTTTTCTCAAAAGGATTTCTTCACGTTCTTTTAAACTTACCATTAGAGTCGGTTAGGTCTGGATCACTGGTGATACTCCTTTGCTTTGACATGTGCAGCTGGATGTTGGGTGTCTGATCCAACAATTGGAAAGTCACCTGCCTCTGTGGGCAAGGCCACTTCAGCTGGTCGTCATATTTACCAGACACGAGTTGCACATAAAGTCCGAAATATATCTTGGACAGTACTATCGCTACCCTGTAAGCATACCCACTGCTGGAGTATTGGCGTGGGCTGTATATAGTGTGCCTGTAATCACTAGTTTTCAAAAGCATCTCAAAATCATCAGTCTGTAAGGTTACATGTGGACACTCGATCTCGGACAGATTGATGTCATCGATTGAGAAGCCACCTGAAGATCTTCCTGCTCCTTTACGAGCCTCGAACTCCACCTGGAAGTGCTTGGTGGCATTCAGGGAAACATGGTGGAGCTGCCAGTGAGATGTTGGTGAACCTGGAGGAAGAAAATGTCCCATATTAATGTTTCATTTGAGCCTTAGATACCATTTATAACAGATGATACTGGATAATTATACAGTTTGTCCTTACCAGTGATTTGTCCCATGAGGCGACGGGTTCCTTTAAAATCCTGTTCATCTTGAAACTCTCTGATCCAGATGTTAAGTTTGTCGGACTCGTTCCCACTGTGGTAATAGTAGAACTGGAGACACTGGACATGACAGTCCCTGTTGGAACTCATCCTATGGGTCTCTAGCCAAACTGAGTCTCCCTCCTTACCTGATGCTGTGCTAGCATGCATGAAGTAACCTGCATCTTGACCTAGAATGTTGTTGTCCAAAATAAGGGACATACAATTTAAGCAAATGATACATAAGCAAGATTTACATTGCAAGACTTTCCTCAAAGCCATTCGTGACACTTGAAAGAAAAGTTAAACTTAGTTTTTTTGTGGAAATTTTGAAACCTTACCAGGACCACTATTGCCACTGGGTAGACTGGTGTGATCTGAGCTAGGACCCCCAGGAACCTGTGTTACCATTTCCCAGCCACTGTCTCTCTGGGAACAACGGGTCATGTCACACATGTCCCCTTCAGAGAAGCCGCAGTACATCTTAAATGCAATGGTTGAGTCTGTAGAGGTGAGTGAAGAACACTGGATTTAGGACTACTAATGTAGGTGTTACAGGTTTTAAAAGTCTATAGAATATAAATATGTATGATTGGAGATAGTTGTTTATACACTCATGTCAGTATCATTTGCTGCTGTGACTCAGTCCATTATCACAGCCTAGTTCTTACACGCTATATTTATAGATATTTTTGTTTGAACTAGAACCCAGTGTTTGTGTACGATGTGGGTTTGTAAAGGAGGAAGCCTCATTGCTGCTGTGATTGATTTAGGACTGCCTCAAAAGGCAGAACTTTTCCAGACAATTTGAACCGTCCAACCTTTTGTTATAAATTAATTATTAATACCTTGATAGAAATTGCTTGTCTGTTAATTGGCTCTGACCACTTGATGAGGAACCAATGAATTAACAAGGAAGTTACTGGTCAAGGCTAAGAGCTTGTCTAGCATCCGTAAAATGGCAAATTGTTTCCACTCTGGTTGTTATACACATTCAAAAAGTGAGATTTAAAGCGTTAATTCATGAACCTCAGTGGTGCTGGTAGGCAGATTTTGATACCACTGGATAGAGACATGCTAGCATGTTAGCATCTAACTTGTCATCAGAAAACAAAAAAGTACATTTCACATTTAGTTTCAGTTGTCTAAATGACACAACAGACTGGATAATGGCCTTCTCGTTTGAAAAGGTTAGAAAACTTCTGCCATGCCAGTGTAAATGATTTGGGAAATGATGTGGATGCGTGTGTTATTACACTGATTTTAGTCATTGAGGCAAACAATCCCAAAAACATACTGAACTTAAAGATGAATGTTGTTTTCTCCAGACACTTACTGCACTTGTAACGAAGGTTCAGCTCTCGTATATCACTTGGACTCACTTCCATTCTTTGACCAATCACATCCTGGAATTTTGGGTCTTTGGTGATAATTGTAGACCCGTTGCCATTGCTGAATGCATTTTTGCCATAGTGCATCACTGACCAGTAATCGTATGGGACTCCTCCAGTTGTGCTTTCTCCTTTGCTAACTTTTCTGAAATTATTGCCCTTCCCTAGATATTCACACAAAATGACACACATAAAAGCACACTATTAATTACAATATATTATATTGCAAAACATTTAAAGCTGTGTAGATAAATGAAAATAATTAAGTTGAATAATAATACACAAATTATTCATAGTATTTATGAAATATAATTTAATTGATTGTTTAATTTGTAATTGATTCATTGATAATCCTTTTTTCGATTGAAGTTGAAAAAATTATTAGAAAAAGGTATTGATATGTTTATGTATGTATTTTTTTGGATTCATTTCTTTTGGTGGAACCTCTTCTGGGACTAAAATACATTGACACATGTATCATATTTAGGATAACTAACTGATAAATAGATAAATAACTGAATATGAAGAACCATAATACTGTAATAATTTTTATGTTACCTTCTTGGACGTTCTCAAATGCAATGGTCACATGATCATCTCTGTCAAATCTGGACTGTTCATGGTAGAAGCCAAGAGCATGAAGAAACTCATGCTCAACAGTGGAAATCTCATCACAGTATCTGCCAATGGAGAGTGTCTGTCCACTGCTGAATAACCGCCCAACATATGAGAAACACCTAAAATGGAAAAAGGACTTAAAGTCAGTAAAAGTCACAGTTATACCTTTATGTAATATTTCTGTCTGGGTTGCTCAGAGATTGTACAATTAAACACATAGCCAACATTTTATCACTACTAGTAGTGAAGATAGAAAAACTGAATGCTTTATTCAGTGGCACAGTGGAGAGTTGATGTTTGAGTGAAACCTCAAAAACTGTGCTCATGAATGACCTATTTTAATGTGAACTTTATGACCAAAGCGTAATATTTCTATTACATAAGTTAGAATATACAAATATTATGTGTATATTTAAAGTTAGAACTTCACTTGACAATTATGTTACATATCAATTAATCTGTCATTTATAATTTCTATTTTAATTTCTTATTTCTTTTCTTAAAATGGTGGGACAAAAAACATGATTTCCACAAGCCCAATGACTAGTTCAGGGATCCCTGTGGTAACAACTGTTAAAAGTATAGTGAAATGTTTTAAAAGCTGTATTTTGTATTAGAATAAAATAATACACATTTCAGACAATAGTTTCAACAACAACTGGTAATGGGAACATATCAAAAAACATTTGTTCAACATGTAATAGTGAGTGACAGAGTAACTCCACATGGCAGCTTTAACATCTATGGTTTTGTACATGATTTTCAGTTTACCATGATATGAAACACAGAAAAGCACATTTAACAGTTTACATCATAAATTACCTAATTAATTATAAAAGTATAAGGTGTAAAACAAATGCAATACATACCCGCCTAACTTTTGGACAGAAATGTAATATTTATCAGAGTCTCTTGGTTTGAAGTCGATGCACGACTTCAACCTGAACTGGTCAAAGGCTCTTAGGATGACTCCTTTAGCATTCATCTCTTCCATTGATTGTGAGAATTGTGTTGTAGGAAAGAACAGAGACATGACAAATATTATTGTAAATGTAGTGCAATTGATAGATAAGGAACTCTTGCTGATGTACTGTACATGCCTCAGAGACACAGCTGTTGCAAATGCCCTCTAGATATTCAGGTGGAGAGGTGGAGTTACTATTCTGCGCAAGTGAATGATGTTAAAATAGTTTGAGTTAAGATCTGAAAAATCTTAAACGTGCCTGAGTCAAGTAGCTTTGTTGACTTCATTGTGATGCTTGTTTCCTTTCCACTAAATAGCTATGCAGCTCCTACGTAACAACAGCCTGCAGCTAACTGATGCTTATTTCACTAACTTCCCTCAGTGGTGCAGCCACATGGAGAGCACATCCCATTATGTAACTCTCCCAGTCACATAGAAATATTCTGGGCTGTTATGCAAGAAAAATATATATTTACCAAGGCCTTTTTCCAAAACATATGGAACTGGGGACGTCCACAGTGTGTCGTCATCAGAGATGGCACTTCTCTGTATGTTTGGTGGCTAATATTATATATAAAAAAAAATATATTCACAGTCACACAAAAATGTACACATACAAATCCATTGTTTTTTAAAATAATTTTGCCTATTAAAATGCCAAACTCACCTCCAGAATATCATCATTTAAGAAATCTAGATAAAGCATAAAAGGTGTGTGTTTTTTTGAAACAAAGAAACAACAAAGGTGCTTTGTCAAATATGAAGTTGGCTCATAACCAGGTACATTTAATAATAGGAAGATGTTCAATATTACCCTTATTTGCATCTGTTATGTCCTTGTCGTCACCAATTTCTACCAAAAAAAAGGTAACATGAATGAATGAAAAATTATTAGATTAAATTCATTTTAGGAAATAAAATCACAAATAAATAATACAACTTACCTACTATCTCTGGTCCATCTGGTCCATTCTGTAAAAAATATAATAATAATAAAAAAAAAAAAACCAACTCAAATTTTAAATAAAATTTGTCAAATGTTTGTATTCTGTCTCAAAGTCCAAACTAAAATCCAAATGTCCATCACCATTAAATCATTAAATCACCAATTAAACACTTGAAAAAGGAAAGGTAGTTTACTCTAAGTGTTTAATGAAATATGCCACAAATTAATATTACAACAGTACAAACAAATAAATAAACTCTTACTGGGTTTTGGGAGAATGCAAAGGAAACTGCCAGGTTCACCACAAGAAAAATGTAGCCTTTCATCCTTGCAGTGTGGTTCAAACTTAAATGACACAACAGAGATTAAATGATGATCCAGATATAGATAAATGATTATAAATGCAATAACGCTGCTTTACATTTCATTTAATTTTCATTTCTGTTAATTTGAAAATTCACTTTGCTTAAATTTGTATTTAAAGGAAGAAAATATCACTCATGTTTACCTTCCGCCACCCTGGTTGTCTTTTCTGAAGTCGCACATGAGAAGCTTTGGGTGTAACAGGAGACTTTTAAATCAGAATGACAGCCCTCTTGAAAACCAAAACAATACAGGACAATACAAAACAGGTTTTTGGCATTTCAGACTTCATAGTCATGCGTTCATTGTTTTCAAAATAATTGCAGCTTCTGTGTCAACAGGTGTCAAGACAAAAATCTTTCCAACTTTTTGACAGCACCTGTGCATGTCAGGTTTTTATCAGATTTTTGGGAAATGTAAACAAATGATGAGTAATTCTTTTATTGAACGATGCACACTCAGATTTTTTGCAGGTTAAATTGAAATTATTATTATTTATCATTGTTGTTATTCTTATTATTTTTGTTGTTGGCAGTAGTATGTAATTAAACTTCACAATAAATGTAAAATTTATACTGTTAATCAATATTGAAGATTCTTATCACATTCTAAATTCTTGTGCTTGGGATTTGTTTCATTTGTCAAATTTACAGAAAATATACCTGAATTAGGTTTTTTGACCCCTTAGATCAAAACAAAACTCTGTGAAGATGTACTTAAGCACAATGTCAGCATGCCAACTGGCTCAAAATGAAAATACTAATGCACTGACAATTAGCAGCTGGTGTTTAACATGTTTAATGTCTTAGTTTAGCATATTTGTGATAAGAAACAGGACTGACCAACAACTGTTTTATGATTTGATGGCATTCTCGTTGTCTCTCAGTGTGTGTCTTAATTTCCTTGGTTGAAGTGAAAAAATGAGATGAATAGAAATAATCTCACAGTATTTTCCAGTTATATGAAAACAGTTGTGGAATGTGTCTCATTTATATATTCAAATTCATTGGCAATTACATTTTAAATTTTAGGTACATTTTGAGTTTGTTTATTTCAGTTGTCTATCATCTCCTCCTTGTCAGTGTCTTCAAAACAAAACAGATTACATTTTGATATCTACACAAACATTACCCACGTGAAAATACATGTGTATGGCGCACAAAGCGTTTTCTCCAAAAACATAAAACTCATCAATTAAATATTGCAGCTATATTTCTGGCCCTACAAAGAATTTGGCATATTAATGTTTGACACATATTAGGCCCACTCCTGCAATGCCTCAAGCAAAAATGTAAAACTGTATGCGAAGATGAGAAAGAGAAAGACACCACTATACAATATGACGTGTTGAAACGTTTCAGTGTTGAAGTGCAGGCATCAAAGAGATGAAATTAATCATTCGTGTATGACTTCTAAACTAACATTTGCAGACCTCAGCCAGTTTTTTATGACAGCAGTTACACCCACACCACATATACCATGCTGATTAATTATTCTGCTGCAGAACCAATATTGTTCGAAGCGTGATTCTACAACCTGGTTTCATCTAATAAAACCAGATTGCTAGAATAAATGAGTGCCGTGGGTCGTATAAGCATGTAAATTTCAGTACACTGAGGCAGCTAATAAATGGTTGAAACTCTAGAGCACAGCAAAAACTTTTAGCACCTGTCAAACAAAACAAACCGCATACAACCATATGAGTTTCACTGTTAGACTCTTGGAGACGATGGATTTAACATTTGACACTGAAAAAAATCTCCTAACAGGGATATCGATGTCAGACAGTCCATCTCATTGGTCCAGACTGTAATATCTCTATAACCACTGTATAGAGTTCCATAAAACCCATGATTGTACGATAATGTGCTGTATCATTAATGACTGTTGATACCTTTTCAAAATCAAATCAAATTTCCATTAAATTCGGCACACACAGCCCTTTTTAGACACCTCAAGTCTAAAAAGAAGTCCAAGAATTGTACATGTTAGTTTCTTACATGAAAAGAGCCAAAACATTTTTCTATAAAAGTAGTTTATTTGGCAAATTTGTGGAATGAATATTACAACTCACTGAATTATTTATGCTTTTGAGAAATAAAATGTTCTGCAGGAAACACAGAAGGTGGATGATTGTCACTATACAATGAATCTGTAATCTGTGATCAGTAAAGGATTAATTCACAATCATAGATGTTGATTTAAAAATTCAAAACAGAGCGTTTCCTGGGTTTGTAAAGTTCTCTGTTGTATAAATTTGCTAATTTCTCTATTTGTAAAGCGCAAATGATATTTTCAGGGTGTCAAGTGCAGTTTTCTTGCCATTAAGGCCACTGAGACTGTCAGCATGGGAAATGTGGTTCCTGTGGGGAGACTGAGGAAATAACAACAGAATGGTTACAATAGAGAGTGGTATATGTAAAGTTCAAGCTGTTTTTTAAGTGGAAATCACTGATAGTATGTGTAAATTACATATTATGAAATGATTTGCTGGAGGTTTCAAAAGAATTACTCAGTTGACATGCATGATAACTTAATACGTCAAAAAATTGAAAAGATAAAAAACAGGTAATCTAGTGGTATTTCATATATCGTACAAGGATGTTTTGTTTATTTTATTGTTCCAGTTTCTCAAATGTCATGATCTGGTGGTTTTATATGATATTAGCTGTTTTTTCTATAATCACGGACCTCTTTCATTATCAGGTGCATTTATCCAAACACAGCTACTCTAGGTGCTGATTATTCTCTGTGAATACTGTACAGTTGCTGCCACTAATACAAAGCAAGACGTACCTGACTGCAAGTGAAGAAATGAATGATGGAGTGATGATGGCTGTGCTGTTTCCAATCCTGTCAGAAAAGCAGGGGTTGTTACTGCTTTTGTAATACAGGAATTTCTACATTCTTTGACATTCTGAGCCTCCTACAACCCATTATAAACTTTTCAACACATTCATTTGTTTTTTTGTGTTTTTCGTAATATTTGTCTGTCAGCTCTTACAGTTGGTTTAGGCAGGTCCCATTATCATCTGTCTGCATCAGAGTCACATAGTTCAAGTTAGTCCGTATCTGAGGCTTAGGAAGGTCTGAGCCAGTCAGTCGTAGACTTGATAAATCTGTCAATGACAATATAAAAAAGTGGTTCATATTTCTTGAACTGTACTTGTGCCAGAGAGCTTGTAACATGGAAAATAATGACAAACATGTGAGAGGTTTGACTTCTACTAAGTGCAGTTATTACATGTAAAATCCATTGGTGATTAACAGAATACAACGTTAATTGGTGATTATTTAACTTCACTGTAACCCATCCAGCAACCCTGACAGAACAGGATTTAATTTAAACCCACCTATACACAAATTCACAGCTAAGCATTATTCAAAACAGAAATTTCAAAAAGGTTTCAGATTCAACAGTGTAGCCTTAAAAACATGAGCATCATGTTTCAGCGAACAAACGGATGCATAAAACATGTCGTTGGCGTTTTAAGGATAAAACTTGTTTTTTTAACTACTATAACACGTACCATCAAAGTTAAGGAGGAAGAAGGCACTGCCTCCTTTTATAAAGTTTCCTGACCAAAATGCCCTCAAAGACAAGAATGTCCTGTAGCCGAGGTTTGGACCAGCATAGTACGACTCTCCATTGGTGTCATTGATGAGATGCCCCACTTTCCTGGGGTTATCCCAGTAGTGAAATATCTCTCCATTATCTTGATGTAAAAATAAGTGAGACACGTGGTTTGCAGTCACATACAGAACAGTACACTCAAGATACATTGAATAATATTTTGCATATTTTCTGGCGTCAATGCTGTTCAATCACCTCCAGTGAACGTTCTCTCTGAATCCGTTGTGATGCTCATCTGCTTCGACATCCGCTGCTGGATGTGATGACTCTGGTCCAGCAGTGAGGTGGTCACCTGTCTCCATGCACATGGCCACTGGAGTTGGTCATCATGGTCGGTGGACACCAGCCGGAAGAAAACACCAAAGTGATCAGAGTAGAGATGCAGCAAGAGCTGGAGCCCATATCTCTGTGTGGTTATGAACCTTGGGCTCAGTAGGCTTGTGCCAATACTGCTGTTTGTCAGAAAGTGATCAATGTTGGGAATATGCCAGACATGATGAGGACACTCATTTTCAAACAGGTTGATGTCATCGACTGAAAACCCGCCGGAAGAGTTTCCTGCTCCTTTGCGAACCTCAAACTCCACCTGGAAGGGCTTGATGGTATTAAGGGGAACATGGTGGAGCTGCCAGTGAGATGTCGGTGGACCTGGCGTAAATGACAGCGAACATGATTGATTATACACTGTGTAGTGTAGTCACTGTTAAAATGATTTACACGCTGGATTTGGCTGTATGATGCCACCTGATACAGTTATTCAATATGTAGGATTTCACCTGAGATCTGTCCCATTAGATAGGTGATCTCCTTATCTTCCCTGTCATATTCTCTGATCCAGATGTTGAGTTGGTCTGTGTCACTGCCACTGTGGAAATAGAAAAACTGGAGGCACTGGATCTGTCTCTTTGGATTCATTCTACTGCTCTGCATTTTGGCGCCATCCCCCTTTTTTCCAGACACTGTGCTGCAGTGCATGAAGGAGCCTCCACCTACACACGATTAAGCAGTAAAGTGATACTCATGCAGTTGGCAGACATGGAGTGAACACACTTTTGTGCAAAAATATCCTTGGAAATTGCAACCAATGAGAAAATCATAGCTCTAAATAGTAAGTTTTTGACAGTAAACTCACTGTTTTGATTTGTTGTGCCATTTCCATGGGTAGATTCTGTCTGGTTCCCTGTAAACATAATGAAAAGGCAATAGCCTTGTATTTTAGTTGCAACAGCTACTAATTAGCATTTTCATTGGCTCTTTATAGTAAACCCATCACAATGCTGATGTCCCTGGGAACACAGAAACAGCAGTTAGAGAAAGGTCTAAATGAACACCATGATGGGGATAATTAAGAGTATAGAGATATAATACACAGCAGCTGCACCATTATAGAGAAATGAATGAAGGTGGTGGATGGTGTTTTTGACAGCATAAACATGGAAATTAAAACTAAACATGCAGGCTCATACCTCCCTGTGAACTCAGGTTGGTGTGGTCAGAGAAAGGCCCGGCTTCTGTGCTTCCCACTCTCTCCCAGCTGGTATTTCCTGTGGCACAAAAAGTCATATGACACTCTCTCTCATCCTCAAAGCTGCACGAGGTCAGAAAGGTGACGGCAGATGCTGAGAAAAAGACAAAAACAATGTTGTGATCATATGCGCAACAATTAACATTGTACTATTAGGCATTGTTGTTTGATTAAATAACCACTTACTGCAGTTGTAAAGTTTTTGGAGCTTCAGAACGTCATTAGAGCTCATTTCTAGACGCTGACCAATTACATCTTGGTACTCGGGTAGATTAGTAGCAATGGTGGAGCCATTGCCATTGGAGAAGGCATCTTTGCCATAGTGCATAACAGAAGTGTAATCATACATTGTTCCAAGTGTGGTAGTGTAGTTTGAACTGTGCTTTAAAAAATTGTGTTCCTTTCCTGCAAAAAACATGCTAATAAGTTTATAGTGTTTTTTCCTCTCAGCAGAAGCCATCCATTTTAAATAAGAATGATGCATTCAGCTAAAATTTAGACAAACCTTTTTCTATATTTTCCCAGACAATGGTCACATACTCATCTCTGTCATCTCTGGACTGTTCATGCCAGAAACCCAGTGCATGAAGAAACTCATGCTCCACAATGGCAAGGTGATCACACCACTGTCCAATAGAGAGACTTTGGTTTCCCTGATGTTGATTCCCAACATATGACCAACATCTGTGGACAAATTGGGGAGAAAGGGCAACAAAGGCAGTTAAATGCATAGTTAATCCTTTGCGAAATAGCTTACTTTCTCACCAAAAGTCAACAAACTCAGAAGAACAAGAATACCTATGCGTACCAACTCATGTCTGCATGAGGAAAGAGAGGCCGACACTATAAGTTCAAACTGATATCCTCTTAAAGTTACATAAAACCAAATTATACTGTCGAACTAGAAGTAGAATAAGGCTGAAATTAATGCTAAAAACCACAAAGATAATTTATCCATTGATATAGTGAACCACCCTTTATCTTGGATGACTACGATGTAGTTGGGTTCATCTTCCCAAGGTTTGAAATCGATGCACGTTTTCAGCCGTATTTGCTCAAAAGCCCGTAGAACAACGCCTTTGGCATTCAAGTCTGTGTGTCAAAGAGGGCAAACAAATAGATGTACATTGCCACGATCGAGCAAGCTAATCAAGATATTTACTCACTGCTAAGTGTATACAAAGACACAGTCTTACCAAGGCTTTCATCAAACACATATGGGACTGGTATCTTCCATCTAATCTGGTTTCCGAGAGCGATGTTCCTGTCACGGCCCTTTAAAATGATATGAAAAGAGCATGAAGAGTGATCATATCAAACTTGAGGTGTTGTGCAAATGCATTGTTTTAAAGGAACGACAGTAAAGGTTCTCACACTCATTAGTAATATGTCTCCTTCATGTAGATTCAGATCTGAAAGAAGAATATTTATTGTTATTTTACTTGGCAAATGTGGGAAAAAGTAATGGTTTTAATCATGAACACACCTTTATTTATCTCAGCAATGTCCAGAGCTTCTTCATACCCATTGACGTCTGAGAACACACAAGGTAGCAGGATGAAAACACACATGTTTAGTACAACTGTTGAGTGTATGACTGATTTCTCTTCTTGGATTTTCTGATTCTATAACTTTCATTCCCAAATCATTATTTCACTTTACTATTTAATTAAAAGAGTCATTTCAGAGAAAATACTGAGGCCATTATCAGCCAGCTATTCTTCACCTTCAGTGCCTCCTGCAGATGAAATGGGCTGTGGAGAAATGCGAAATGGATGCCACATCATTTGATCACAGTGGTAATGCTCCATTCATCAATGTCAATATGACTACGATAAGGAAACTCACCGAGGTGGATGCCTGCTGCAAAAGCGCACTCAACAGCACAGTTGTAAAGATACACATTTTCTGTTAGGAAAAAGTAAAAAAAAATAAAAAATTAAGGCAGACTTGCTAAACCTAAAACTAGCTGCATTAAGTTTTATTTTTTTATCATTATTTTGCATTATAAACAGGTAATGTAAAAGGAGAGTAAGTGATGGTGTGTACTATGTGGTTGGAACAAAAACATCGCTAGTAAAAAGCGAGACATACCAGACAGTTCACCAGACAAAGGACTGCCACTTTTCATCTAAGTTATGACGCGTGAAACTGTCACAGAGATAAAGAAATGTTATCTGTGTCCATACCAACAACACACGTAATCGGCCTGTGCAGTCCTTGTATGTAGGTACAGACAAATAGACACAGACACATGCCCACTTACCCTTTTCTGAGCCTTGTGGTACATCCGACCCCAAGTGAAACATCAGGTCGTCAGATAGATATTCAACAAAACATCAGTGCTGCTATTTGAAACAATGTAAAACCTCTGTTGTCCAGTGTTGTCCAATCATCATCCTGCAGCTGACTATAGATTTACAGAGAAGTTATAATTTGAAAGACTTGTGGGCCAAGTTTTTATTAAATGTGCCTGTTAGACAATAGTTTAACCTTTGCGTTTTGTTGCTGACTCTACCTTTGCTTCCTTATTGTTTGGCACAAGCCAGTACTGTCTGGTTAGATGTAGCAAAAAATAATCATAAAGATAAAATCAGCCTGTCCTGGCACCACAACACATTGAGTTTCGCTGCCTTTTTTCTCAAGCCACTGTAACTTCTGCATTTTCTAGTCCCTTCCAAAACTTCCATCCAGGCACCAGCTACCCTCAGACTTTCTTGCCAATCCCTGTCACCTTCCCAGTCACCCCTCAGTATTTATACCAGCCAATTTCCACCTACTCCTTGTCCTATTATCAGTGTTGCTGCTGTGGCTTTGTGTCCCAACCTTCTGCACCTGAATGTGAATACACTGTCTCACAATAATAAAAGAAAAAAACAAAACAAAAACATAAACTCTTTTGGATATACATGAACAAACGTAAGTAATTTACAGAGCAAAAAATGTACTTAATGCTGACCTTTGTAGTCATGTTGCATATATTTGGTATTAATTATCAATGTCAAGTGTGGATTTGTTCTGATGAGGAGGGGCTGGGACCCTAAACAAAAGATTAGATTTAACAGAGCAGTATAACCACATTACACAAATCAATAAATGAATGAGATTCCCTTGCTTGTGTTGATAAAATCATGTTTAATTTTGCGTGCAAACTCTAGTGACCTTTTGTCTCATGTCTCTTTGAAAGTGCCTGAAACGTGACAGACAGAAGTAAAAGGAAGGGAAAAAAAACTTCCACAAAGCGAGGTGTGTCAAGACATTCACGTCATGATCAGCAAACAAATGTTACATAAACCTGAATTTGTAGCTTCCCTGAGTCCCTCATTCTTACGCTTCCATTCATCAAAACAAACACCATCAAACATGTGACATTTTCATTTTCCCAGAAGGAGCCTGTGTTGACAGGCATCTTTCATCCATCCCAGACTTGCTCTGAATACTGATTAGATGTGTTTTACTTACATTTTCCTACTCTCATTTTTTACATTTAATCATACCGAAATCAAACTCAAACTATTATTATATCCTTCGCCAACTTTGCCAATATTATAGAAACTTAAGAAACTTACGTAGAAAGTACATTTGCCACCTTGAAAATAGGAAAGACACTGTTATCATCTTTTCAGAGAAATGAAAATATCCCATACTTCTCATTGTTAAAGCTCCTGAAAACGTGACAATCTTAAATATTTATCAATATTATATTTCTGAACAACAGTCAGAGTAAAAGCTTAGAAATAAGTTCATCCCTGGTTATTATCTCTTGAAAGTTTCTTTGTGGTTTGCTCAGATTTGCCTGCAACAACACAAGCAAACAACCATACAACTGTCATCACATTTTCACTGAACCCTGCTTGCATCAAGAGTGAAGACGAAAACACATATGAAGAAATCTTTCATGCATGTTGTCTCTTTGACAGAACATCCAGTGTTCGTGCAGGACCATTATTAGCCCTGGTATGTACAGTAGCTGATTGATGGTTTTGGTCTTTAAACAATGTTATGCAACTTATGATTGTGCTTTACCAGGGGGCCTGCTGGTCCTGTCACATCAAACTATGACAAGATAGAGACAGTCAAAAATAATGAAGACCATTTATAGATTCAGTTTAATGTTTCCTCTAAATTACAATAGATAAATAATTATTGTACCATAATGTACAGCAAAACTGCACAAAAAGCTCTTTTTTATGAGCTAATCTTCAGTATAGCGCTCTGCAACAGACTGACAATATTCAAAGTAAAAGTTAATAAAGAATATTTAATTGCAAATAAATTGTGAAATTATATGACAAGATAACTGAACATCTACCTGCTTATTCACTCTGCATCACCATTCATAACAGAGCGAGAGAAATTTTATTCACAATCTAACTCTTGCACTGCTCTGTCGCTGGGTGGCAGTGCAGCCTCTCCTATCACAGTTTTTTTTTTTTTTTACTGGTGGCATGATACATTTCATACATTCAAGGACACTTGAATTACTAACCTTACAAACTGTTGTGGAAGAAGTGAGATCATTTATATAAAAGATTAGCAATGCCATGTCACAAGCAAAAGCTCCCTGTTTAATGTATTCATTAACTAAAAACTATCATTATCATTGTCATTATGATTATTATTATTGGTAGTAGTAGTACTATTAATGCTTTTCAATGTACTTAAGTGTTGCTTTACTGTTGTAGTCAAGTAAATATAAAAAGTAACTACGTCAAAATCACAAGTACCTTATGATTCAAAGTCTTAAGTACAGTACTTGTAAATGTATCAGGACATTTATTCCATTACTTTCAACGACGTTTTGCGGTCCCATATAATATTTCTCTGATAAATAATACGTCTGTGATGCTTAAAGTAGCCAATTCTGTTTGGATTGACTTGAGTTGTTGATCAAAAAAAACAAAAAAACAAAAAACAAACCCATGCACAAAAATCACCCCATGTGCATGTAATAGCCACCCTGCTCTAAAACCAGCCCAGCCAATAGGGTGGAACATGGTGTAACAAATATTTTCAATATTCTCTTCTCATGTCCACAGCCTCTGATCTTCTTATTGAACTAGCAGCAGCAGTCCATTAACCACTTATCTACATCAAAACAACACTGAATCTCTGTATGTTAGTATGGTGTATAAGGCAAGATGGGTCCTGTTCAAAGAAACTTGTGTGTGTCAAACAATGGCTGCCTCCTCTCAGTGGTCTGAGTTGAGGAGCTGGAATGGGGCAGACATCAGTAAAGCCCTCGGCTTTAGAAAGTGGCTGTTGGGATCAAGGCCTTAACGATGCCTTTTGGCTATCTTGACTGATAATGCAGTGGCTCCTGGATTCCTACACAGGTGCTAATCAGGTATAAAACAGGCTGACGCATGAATGTGTGTGATCTGATTTGCATTTGTAAAGTCTCACAGGGATTTTCAGTATTTTGACCAATTTGCGCCTCAGTGAATGTTGCAATTTAAAATGCTGTAATTAGATTAAGGGCAGACTGAATTCTGAGGAGTTACATTTGAAAGGAAAAGTTATATCCCACAAGTGCTTTGATGACTAATGTGTTTCAACACATCTTTGATATTCATAAAATTATTTTTGTCCAGTAAAGAAACGGTTAAAACAGAATCTTTTCACAGTCAACGCACAGCCTGTCTTCAAATACAAGTTTTTAATTACTGATTTTACTTGTGAGGATGATTATTTGTCAATGCAGCTGTTGTTCTGTTTTGATGTAACCAGGGAACAAATGTGCATAGTGTATATTGTGCATGTGAGTGTGTACGTATGCTGTCACTGGACTCTGAACCTCCACGTTGGACGCTGGCACAGTCAATAGGGGTAGGATAAGAAGGATAAGGTTTTGTGTCATATATTCACAACAATAAGAGGTTGCACAATTTTTGCTTCTTGTAGTAGAAAGAATTATGTGGTGTTCAGTGTTCTTCTGTTACTTTAGGTAGAAGTAAACAACAATGTGTTTTTATTTTATGTGTAATCTAATGGGATCAGCCCATTAGTGATTTGTCTTGGCCTATTTGGCATCACATTGGTCATTCGTGTTTCTCACAACAGTTCATGAGTTGTTGACACCAGGAAGGTGCAATTTCATGACAAGTGATGACAGGAACAAGAACAATAGTCTGCTTCTGGGAGCCAGGACATGTTCAGACATAGCAGATGATATCAAAATACTAGTTGCCTGCTGGAAAAAAAACAGCACATATGCCACTACTACTATTATGTGTCCCTTAATGTGTGTTTATGTAGTGATCACACTTTGTCATACATGTTGAAACAAGATTTTGGGGACTAGATTCACAGATGAGATAAATATCCTATAAGAGTCCAGAAATAAGGCAGATCTGATGATTCATATTTTCTAGATTAATCTATTTATTTTTTCATAACTTACAGAAATGACAAAAAGCTACTTTTCCAACTTCACAACACATAATAAAAACTAAGTATATACATGTTTGACAAGTGCAGAGGTTTGCTTTGCAAATATTACACTTAGCAATAAATAATGGTTTGGTAATTCATTTGGTTTACAGTACAACTCATATTTAAATTATTACATGCTGGCATCTTGGTAAGTGATGGAGCAGGTTGATTATGGAGGATGACTCAGTTAGCTTTGACAAAGGACTGGTAGAGGGACATTAGCTGGGCTTGTAGGTCATGAGCGTAGGGGTCCAGCTTTTCTCTCAGGTCCTCAGCATAGGGGGCCACCATTTGTTTCACCAGGTTGGCCCTCTGAGTAAGCTCAACCTGGACCTTTGCAGTCATGGGGGCAACACTATCCTGGAAGTCCTGCAGGTGCTGGTCCACCTTCTGCTTCAGGTCATCAGTGTAGGGCCTCATCTGAGCCTTAAGGTCCCTTACACTCTGCTCCAGGCTGGTCTTCAGCTCCTCGCTCTTCTGCATCAGGGTGGCCCTCAGGGCCTCAGAGTCCAGCGAGTCTGCGTAGGGAGCTAGCTCCAGCTTGAGCTGCTCAACTCTCTGCTGGATCTGGATCTTCATGTCCTCAGTGTAGGGCTCCAGATTGTCCATGACAGCAGTCAGCTCATTTCTCAGTATGTCAGCCTCTGCGGTGATCTTGGTCATCAGGTCTTGGGCTGCAGGGGTAAGCTGGCTCTGCAGGGTGACTGCGTACTTGTTGGCGATATCAGCACTCTCTGCTAGACGAGCGCTAGAAGATGGACAAAGTAAAGTAAAGTAAAATTACACCATCAGGAATTTGTGTAAAACCAATACGTATAACTAGTTGGCATGTGGTCCTGCATGTCATACAACTTACTTGACTTCCTGCCCAAACTGAGACTTCCTGATCATCTGGAGGGTGTCATCGGCAGTCTGGGTGGCTTTGGCAATGTAGTCCCAGAAAGCATCAGTCAGCACTTCCAGCTGTGGCTTGGGTTCATCAGCATAGAAGAGGTTAGCGTGACAGCCTGTTGGATGGAAATGGAGAGTTCAGCTTATTTTTTCTAATGCATTAAACAATGCGTGTCAGACACAAAACAAAAGCTTTCCACTCACTAGACAGCACAGCAACGGCTAGTACCACAAACACCTTCATGACTGCGCCCTGCTGAAAAACAATTATGATCGAGTTAACGTTTAAGCTGCATGAACAATATCAAAATATATATATATATATTCTTCTTGAAGTTTTCATTTTAAATGTAGTGTAGTTCTCACCTGCTTTTGGCTTGGGTTTCTCTCAGGGTTAAGCGTGTTTGCGACTGTGTCGGAGTGGTGCTTCTGTGTATATATACTGGAGCCAGGGGACAGTTGTAGTCAAGTCCCAAAGTCCAGAAGTCTCTGCCTTGTTGTCACAATGGATCTCTTCCTGTTTCTCACATGACTGCTGGGGCTACAATGCACACACACCATAACAATCTTTTTACAATACAGAGGTTATGTGCCTTTTAGGGATGAATTGACAAAAAAACTAAAATCTTACATCACAAGAAATACTTCAGCATTTCTTCTCTGACCCCTCTCTAGGAAGCATCTGGATTTACTATCCACATAGTCTCGCAGTAACCTGATAACTCCAGATAACCTTGGTATCCTTACTACTCTTTGTATTTGGGTCAGGCATCGTGAATAAAATAAACATGAAGCACTTAAAGGCTTTCTTGAGTTTTACTTTAAAAAAGGCTTAAAATAATCGCACATCATATTTTACAGTATCCAGCCCCAGACGTAATTTGTGCATGTTTGTGTAACCCTTTAAAAGTCAAAAATAATTTTCCAGCTAGCTGTCAAAGTAGCATTGTATTTCCTTGACATGTTTATATTTCAAGCCTTAATACTGAAACTCTTGACTGATGACAAGAGTTATTTTCAAAGTAACAGGAAGATTGGGTGATGAGGACTTAAAGGCACTCAGTGGTGCCACTCTCTGTCATGGCATAAATAGATAAGGACTATAAGAAATCTCCCTTAAGGATAAGCACATTTTAGCATTACCAGAAGTGGGAGTAAGCTTCTGACATACTCACATTAAACTGAACACTTTGCACAAAAATGCATTTTTTTTTTTACATCACAGTAAGTCAGATACAGAAAACTCCCTTGGGAATACAGAGTCTCACAGGAACATAAAAAGATAAAAAGCCCCACAGGAATATGTTTCAGATGTGAAAATCTGTTGGAAGGAGTATGAATGTGGAAAAACCAAAACCGTACATTTTGTGGTTTAAAAATAAAAGCTAAATCTTAATAAAAGCAAGAAGTAACACAATAAAGACTGTCACAATGTAGATTTGATGTGATACAGTAATGGTTAAAACTTGAGGCAAAATCCCAAATGTTGGTATTGTTATTTAATTTCTTTATTTATTTGATTATGCTTTTATATTTCCTAACAAAGATGTGAAAAGTCTGAATGACACTTGTGTATAACTATTTTGCCATCAGCATTTGATGCTGTTACATCCACTATTCTTTTCAACCAATAGCAACAGGCATCTTGTATTGACTCATCTTTTCTTTGTCATTTGTTTTGCTGTGATCAGTATATGATGGAACTCTCTCATTGTTTGGACAAGCTGGTGTCAGCTTGACTTTACTGTCTCTTTGATTTAAATAAGCTTCTTACTATTGCAGCTTCTGTACCCGCTCTTCCCCATACACCTTTTTGATGTTGAAATTCATGTCCACCTTAGGCTGTGATTGGTCGGCAGTGCATAGGTGACAGCTATCCCTAACTTTGTCTACCACGAGAGAATGTCTGAAAAAGTGAGTCGTTATCTGACATCATGTCCAACAAACTTATGAATTACCTCTGACAGAGCATAAACTGGCCTTTACATGTTTGTGAAACAGATACAAACAACGATAATTGAAGTCACTGAGAGGAACAATTGGAAAACATGAAATTAACTTATTTTTGAAACCTCAAAAGAAGCAGGAGATAAATATATATGAAGTCTTAGATGCCTTATATAGAAATAAATTCCAAAACTTAATAAATAATAATAATAATAATAAAATATCCTTTTTTGAAGTCTTAGAACAGTATAGGTTCTTTGGGGAAAAGAAGTTTTACAACTTGATGAAAAATACATTGCACCAAAATTCTTCTCTTTAAAAGTGGTTTCTGAGATTTGAACTATGGCATGTCTGGTGTGAAACGGCAGCTACTTTGTCCTTCAGAAGCTGACGGTGGTGGAGCTTACTAACCTTTGGCCAGACTGACACATTGAGATTGCTGAACATTGGCGTGACACAGAAACTAGAACCTGAAGTTACAGTGAGGTTAACTGGCAAAATGTCAAGCGAACAGAGACAATAAACAATCTAACATATATGTTATCAAAGCTGGACATAAAGGACATTAAAGACAGAGGTTCTGTCTGTCTCAGCAGAGAGTTATCTACAGCTGAGAAAAGCTAACAGCTAAGTGATTACAGAGACCTGTGACGACATGGTTTGTTTAAGGTTAAACTTATGGATTTTGTCACACACTAACATTGATAAATCACACGTACATGTAGTAGTTATATCAGCAAGACAATGAAACATAGTCATGACTTTAAATAAGCAAATGGTATCAGATAATCAAAGACATATGATGCTGCAGAAACTAGATTAGGTTCTTCGGGGTGTATGTGCATTGGTATAACATTATGGGCTTGTGCATGTATGCTGCGTGGATTCTCTGGCACAGGATGTAAGTGAAGATAAAAGATAGAAGGGTGAGGCAGGGTGACAGCAAGGCACTAGCACCTGGACTTTGGGATCATTACGTCTTGGGTCTCTATATAAGGTGAAGAACCTCACTAGCTCAACACAAGCGCTGCTAAGTGGACTTGCAGATACACTAGCAAACTCAGGTAAGATGGAGAACTAAGAAGTGTCTGTCTGATTGTCTACCTCTTACTGTAGTGACTTACTGGTATTTTCTTGTCTTAAGGTCTTGTCTAAAGCTAAGAGCCATGAAGTTTCTTGCTGTGCTCGTCCTTGCTGTTTTCACAGGTTAGTATGACAGCGAAATATCATTATTCTATTGTTAATTTTGGAGTATGAAATAATATGTATTCTCAGGATGAAGAGCTGTAAGTCTTGCTGAGGGTTGAATATGCATAGTGCAACTCTAAAACTTGACAACAGGCTCTCATTCGTGGCTGAAAATTCTCTCAAACTAATCTTAGTTTCCATCCAACAGGCTGTCATGCCAATCTCTTCTATGCTGATGCGCCCAAGCCACAGCTGGAAGTTCTGACTGATGCTTTCTGGGACTATGTTGCCAAGGCCACCCAGACTGCTGATGACACCCTCCAAATGATCAGGAAGACTCAGTTCGGGCAGGATGTAAGGTAGGCCATACAAAATGTGTGACCATGTGACACATGCTAATCGTATAAGGAACTAGATGGTGGCAACTAAAATATTGAGAACTTTTGACTAAGTTTTATCTCATTGTTCATTTTCATGTCAAGTGCCCGCCTGACAGAAAGCGCTGACATCGCCAACAAATACGCAGTCAGCCTCCAGGAGCAGCTTCCCCCTGCAGCCCAGGATCTGATCACCAAGGTTACCACAGAGGCCGATGTGCTAAAAGACCGTATGACCCAAGAGATTAGCGCAGTCAGGGAGAAGCTGGAGCCCTACACTGAGGACATGAAGGCCCAGATCCAGCAGAGAGTCGAGCAGCTCAAGCAGGAGCTGGCCCCCTATGCAGACTCCCTGGACTCTGAGGCCCTGAGGGCCACCCTGATGCAGAAGAGTGAGGAGCTGAAGACCAGCCTGGAGCAGAGTGTGAGGGATCTGCAGACTCAGATGGGGCCCTACACTGACGACCTGAAGGTAAAGGTGGACCAGCACCTGCAGGACTTCAAGGAGCGTGTGGCTCCCATGACTGAGCAGGTCCAGAGTGAGCTGACTCAGAGAACCCAGCAGGTGAAAGAAATGGCCGCCCCATACGTTGATGAGCTGAGGGAAAGGCTGGACCCCTATGCCCAGGACCTCCAGACTCGCCTCACCGCCCTCTATGACTCCTTTGTCAAAGCCAACTAAGTCAATTTTCACCTCATGTTTACCAGAAAGACACTGCATCTAAAAAAACACAGCTCCCTGATTTCAGGAACACATCCATGTGTGACACAAGCTCAAGAATTTTGAGATATGAAGATGTCTACAGCTATATTTACAGTGTTAAAATAGATAAATTATAAATATTGAGTGTTGGTCTGTGACCACAGTGTTCTCTCCCCATATTATGGGAATAAAGTGAAAGCAAAACATCAACCTGTGAGTCTGTTGTGTTCTTTACAAAGCCATGATGAAATTGATTAAAAAATTAATAAGTTTACCATCATGTAATGTCAAGATATCAAGTGTTAAATGTAAATGGGAAATTAATAATTGAATGCAAAATAACAGTTACACACATCGTTATCTAACTGTGCTAAGATCCATATATGAAAACAAAAAATAGAATATTTTTTGGCTGCCACACAATACTGGATGAAACAAATCTCTGTAAAGAATGAGTGCCCTCTGGTGAGCACATACTGCAGAGTCACTTCAACGTATACTTTCATGTGGGCAACATAATGGTCAGCGATTTTTAATTACTGGATTTAAATGTTGACATTTTAAAGAAAGCAAGAAACTCTCTGTTAACTTCACACACAAAACAGTGTCTTCCTGTTTGTTCAGTGTCTAGTTGCAAAATCTCCCCCTCTCACCTCCTGCCTGCTACACCCTGTTAAGATTGAGTTTTGGATATTGGACAGGGCATGTCCAGGTTTGTCTCTGCAAGCCTGGAAGTTTGTAAAAAACACTGTGCTTCTACCTTGTTTTCTCGTTTTCCTTTGGTGCCTCCGTCCCTGCTGCCAGATCGCTCCCACGCTGCCTTACCCAGGGGCAAACAACATTCCTCTTTTCTGCCCCCAACTGTCACAGGCTCTGCACACTGTTAACCCTCCAAGCACATACACACACCTCAGATTATTTTGTTTGTCTGTTTATGTGGTGGCTTTGAGTTATATTCTGATTATCCATGTTTTAAACTTTTAATACCTCTAACATAATGTAAATACTATCTGGCTTCCACTGGGTTTTGTTTTTCATTTCCTGTTTTTCTCTATTATACCTACAAATATGAAGACACGATGAACTGGAGGTTTTGAATGTGGTAAAAACATACCTAGTGAATACCTATCCAGATTACATTCATAGATCCTGAAAAAAAAAAACTTTTTTCATTATCAGGCAACAAATAAAAGGCAAATGCAAACATTAAGCTTTTTTGATGTTTTTGATGTGTTAAATGAATGATGTATAGGCTTTCTTTTGACAGATGACATGTGAAAAGATTGATACCACTCTCAAATCTGTGTGATAAATATGAACCTAAGAGTCCAGAAACATTGAAAATGGTTAACCTGGCTGTGTCCAAATGTAACAAAACCTGACTGATAACTGGGCTTTAAAGGTGCTAGTTGTCATTTTTACATTTGGACAGAGCATGGCTAGGGCATCCAATGTTTGATCTGAGATAGACTACCTGTTAGCTTGATCAGCTAATTTAACTTGCAACAAGAAAATGGCAGCCAAAATGCCAAACTAATCCTTTAATTAAATGTCATTTAGAGTGATTTTGTAAAACACTCATCCAAAAAGTGATATTTAAAATGAAGATGCATGCTTTTGCATAACTGGAGATCCCTTAGACACCAGGCATTATCCCTTTAGCCTGCAAGGAAAAGTACACAATCAGCATACTGCATCAGCCTGAGCATTCACCGCTACATGCATCAAACTTGTGTGACCCCTTCATTAGAGAGAGATAGTGCCATAAACTGAGCAGCCCTACTCAGATATTTTGGTTCTGTCAGCACACATCTCCATCAGCTGATACCACTCTGACTCAGAACCAGATGATTGGTGGGGGGGAGGGCACACTTGATCTGAACTCCCAGCTCCCAAAATCCAGTTCAATTGCTCTTAACCGACAGATGTAAACTCCAGTAACCTCACTGACTCATGTAAACAGATGTCTCCTTGTTCAGTAGGGGTGAGATCACCCATTTAACCAAAAACCAAAAACTTCTTCAAGCCAACTCCAAGAAAACATCAACATCAGGCTGGGGTTACTTTGGTTCAAACTATTTAAAGATGCCCTTTCACACACATTAGACATTGTGGAGAAAAAGGAGAAGCAGCTGCAGTTTAGATGACTGTGTCAGACATTTTACTGTATTACCTCACAGTTCGTGATGGTCTGTTTCACTTCCCAACGTGCCTTTTGTCTCTTTGCCCTGGTAGCATCATGGGTTCATGTGCTCAGGCTTATAGTCTTTCTTGTTACATGTGTGCTGGTAGGTCACTCTGGTGCATGCACTCTGTACTCACACATAATATCTTGTCAGTGTCTGAGATCTCCATACAGGAAATGTATCTTAGTAGCTGTAGTTAAAGGCAAGGTTTCTGCCAGCACATGAAATAAAGCTATACGTATAAATAAGATGGGATAACAACATTCAGATGAATGTGTATAGCATAAAAACTTGTTCAAATAGAGCAATTTGTTCATAATAATGGGATTAAAATACTGATCTTGATTTGTTTGTGTGTTTGACCTGGACAGGGATTGCACAGTCTCCTAATCACGTACACTTAGCGTTATCACATGTTAATGTTATCATGTTCTCACTCTAATTACCTGACCAGGACATACCCATGTAAACTTTGTTCCTGTCTAAAGATGGGTTTCTGTGAAAAATGACAGAACACAGAAATCTGTTGCGTTGACAACAGTGGGTCTGAGTCCTAAAGGGCAAAGGTCATTACACATGGGCAGTGCAGGAATCAGAGTTGAACTTGATAGCGAAAGACACGTTTTATCATGACTAATGCCGACAAAAACATATCATGGCTGCTCGGGTATAGTCCAACCATTTATTTATTGGTGACTGGTAACATTGACACCATATGGGGCCCTCACTGAGCAATGAAACATCAACTATCTTTGATGCTACCATCTTAAAATGTTTCCTAGTAATGTGGTGCGACAACAAAATATCACAATTTATCAGTGACATTGACTTTATGTAGTGCTTGACATTCAAATTACTTTTTTTTGATCTGGCACTTTATGATTCACTGGTGAAGCTGTTATTGCTATTAGGGAAGATTATCTGCCAACAATGTTTTAAAATCTTTGTCATTACTGGAAACCCTCAGGTCTGTCTGATGGACAAATCCAATATTAATCTGTTTGTTATGGAGACAACGGCCTAATAAAAATATGCACCAGTATTCACAACATCAATCAAATATTGTTGTTCAATAGCTGGGAGTAAACACTTTCTTTCTGCATAAAAGCTCCCTTTCTGTGACAATTTTGAAATCCTGGAAATTTGTGGTGAGTGTGTGTCCCCCTGTGTAATTTAATTCTTTTCTTTATTTTCTTCTGATCATACTGTTTTTTCCCAGGTTGCAAAATAGTTTAGGCACTTTGTATTTTATTTCCCATAATCCCTGTTTTCACCTGAGTGTGTCCCCAGGCCTGAACATGCCCATCTTGAAGTGGTGACACCTTAGTTGTACTTAAGGCATTTACTGGTTATTTATAGCTCTACTTCATGCGATTGTACAGCACAACAAGTATATTACATAGACATTTGGCAAGTGAAATAAAAATGACTTATGCTACCTTCACCATTGGGACTACGGGGGTGGGATTGTTATGCAAAAGTGCCTCATGTGTTGGGGGTTGTGTGTCTGTTGGGGGTGTATAGATGGGGTGTGAATAGTCAGCAGTGGCCAAGCACTTTCAACAGAAATGCATATGTGATAGTTTAAGTTACATCCTGGTGCCAGGAGGATTTATATCACTTGGTGTTAATGAACAAACCTGTGACTTGAGTAAAATGAGCAATACCACCACTAAAAAAGAAAAGAAAAGAAAAAAACTTAATTGGACTTTGCTGGACACTAGTGTATGCTAAATCATATCACCATGCTTAAAAGCTGATCATGGTTGGTTAATATATTGCATAATAATATAACATAATCTACTGCATAATGTGTACTTTTCATTTAGTCTTTTATTTAATACTGAATACATAACTTTTACTTGTATTTTTCTGCACCTCTCTCTCAGTTAAACACAGTTTGTACCAAGTGTAAAAAATAAAGCAGCATGCGATGGGGAAGAAAAGAGCAGAAAGGTGTGAAAGTTTTGATTGTGAGATGAATAACATTCAATGGCGTGAAAAACACAAAAAGTAAAATGGGGACACTAACACTGAAAACATTTGCCGCGTTATTCTTGTGACAGCCCGGTTGCTCAATCGCCCGCAAAGCAAAGCAAAGAAAACCGGGGAGGACTTCGGACGCCGTGTTGGTGGCACGTTGCGTGGAAGGAAAACAGGAGCCCGTGCAGACAAATCATCCTCACCGCGTGAACACGCGCGCGTGCGCGGATACCCCCCACCCCACCCCACCCCTCCGCCTCCCGGGACTGTATAAAAACCCTCAGTCACCGGACAGGGAGCACGGAGGAAGCTCATTCTCTCAGGTGAGTGAAAGGACACACCGACTCCTTTACTCTTACTTTACTGTTATTTTGTAAAAGGCTCAGTTACTGGATGTGACTTTATTTACATCTAAACATTTCCTAGCCCAAGTTAACTGTTTATATAAATTCTGCATCTGTTTGTATTTTATTGTTGATTTTTTCCCCTGACTTTTCTTTTTTTTTTCTCTCAGGTGTATCTGTCTAACAACCATGAAGGCTGTGGCTCTGATCCTTGCTCTGGCAGTCATCACTGGTAAGTGTTTTGGTAGTTCAGGCAGCAGATGTTTCATCTGATGTGTATGAATGTGTTTAACCCCATGCTTTTCACATGTGCCCATAACAGGCTGCAATGCCCGTGCTGTGCTCCAGGCAGATGCCTCTGTGAACAGCTGGGAGGACACCGTGCACCGTTTCTGGGAGTACATCTCTCAGCTGAACACAAAAGCCGATGGAGTTGTGGAGAACCTTAAGACCTCTCAGTTCACCAGGGAACTAGAGTAAGTTAACTTAATTTATCCCTCCCTTGCATTCACATTTTCAGTGATTAGTCCATGTCTTCATCTCCAAATGCTCCTGTATCCCTTATGTCTCTTATCCTACCCAAACTCTTATCATTGCATTATTCTCACATGGTTTCATACATGACCATCTTGTTGTTCTGTTTCCAGCACTCTGATCACTGACACCATGGCAGAACTGACAACCTACAGAGATGACATCCAGGCCAAGCTGAGTCCCTATGCAGAGACCTCCACTAGTCAGCTGTCCGAGGACCTTCAGCTTCTGGTAAACAAACTGCAGAATGACATGCTGGATGCCAAGGAGCGCAGCACTGAGTATCTGGGTGAGCTCAAGACCATGATGGAGCAGAACACAGACGATGTCCGCAACCGCATGAGCAGCTACACCAACAAGCTGAAGAAGCGTCTGAACAAAGATACCGAGGGGATCCGCAAGTAAGTGGGCTGGAGGATTTTAGACTGAAACCCTTTTTTTTTTGTCCTGTGCATATGAAACCTAAATGTCTTGCTCCTCTTTACCACCAGCACCGTGACCACCTACCTGGGTGAGCTCCACTCCCGTACCTCCCAGAACCTGGACACTGTGAAAGTGCATGTTGAGCCCTACGTCCATCAGGCCAGTGACACCGCCACCAAGAGACTGACTGACATCTCCTCCATGCTGAAGAGCCAGGCTGAGACCCTGGGCCAGCAGTTGGAGAGCCAGGCTGAGACCTTCAAGACCCAGATGGAGGCCACCGCCCAAGACCTGCGCACCTCCCTGGAGGGCAAGATTGATGAGCTGACAGAGTTGCTCACCCCCTATGCCACCAAGATCCGTGAACAGTTTGAGAACATCATGGAGAATGTCAAGGTGCCTGATACTGCCTAAAGAAAGACTCTGCAGGTTTTTTAAGGGTTGTAGATGGTTGGTGGTAGTAGGTGAGATGTGTAAACCACTGATTTCTTTATACCCTGGAAAAAGAGAAAGGGGGGAGTTGAGAGTTACTGATGATATCTTCATTTTGAGTGTTCAAGGGTTCAGGGTAAGTGGGTTGACAAGAGGAAGGAGGGAGGATGAGGTGCATCTTTCATAGAACAGTCAGCAGATGAATGTCTGTTTGGGTTCTTTCTAGTTGCTAGTTGCCCTCTCTTCTTCTCTTATCACCTCCCTTTCTCACTGAACACAAGCACCACAGCTAATAACAGCCTTAAATCCACAAACAGAAGACAGTTATTTGTGATATGCTTTGCTTTTCTACTTTGAATTAACCGTTAACTAGCCCTCTAGCCCTGCCTCCTCCCAAAATTTTGTATTGTGTTTCCTATCTTTTGTTTGGTTGTAAATATAACTGCTGAGTTTGAGCCTGATAGGCAGGGATTCCAGCCCTGTATTATCCCCAAATGAACCAAACATAATTGATTTCAATAAATGCACTGAATTGCAATGATCAATTGGGGCGCATACAGTAAGTTTGCCTAGAGCCGATACTCGACCACAAAAAGTGCCCTTTCTGCATTTCTTGTTGCTGTTGTGCTTCACAGAGAAGTGGAATATAATAAGACTTGATGCGAACATGACAATCACCGAGTAAAGTTTAATGCTGCCTGCCTGTTCTTCAGCCTGAGTGTAGAGTGTCCCTTGTGTTTCACATGTCATATGCTGCTCACTGTAAGTGCACTGCCTGTGGCTGCAGTGTGCTGAGTGAATAAAGAACCTAGAAAAGATGCCCCGTTTCCTCTTGTGTGTTTCCCCCGACCAAACATAAACAGTATTGTGTTATTTATGATGGTGTTCAGATCTGTTAACAAGTAGATTTAGTCTCTAGCACACTGACTATAAAGACTGTGTAAAATAAAGTCTTTAAGCTTGTGTACTGTACTGAGACTGTCATCCTGAGACTCATAAACATAAAGCCTCTAATGACACAATGGTGCAAATTTACCTGTCATGTTCTTACATTTAGTGGTTATTGCATAAGGCAATATGGTGTTATTGTAGAAGGGCATTTATCTTTTGCACTTTCTTTACCCAC
Organism: Rachycentron canadum; assembly: GCA_038496675.1. Lineage (NCBI taxonomy): Eukaryota > Metazoa > Chordata > Actinopteri > Carangiformes > Rachycentridae > Rachycentron > Rachycentron canadum. The sequence continues at coordinate 4,877,452 of CM076653.1, forward strand.
CTTCTGACACGCACACACACATGAACATACTTCTTTGCTTAACACTCACTTTAACTTATTGTTCCCACGGAAGTAATTCATCTTGAAGTGAAAAAACAGGTATTCCTCTCTCTCCCTGTACATGTACTCCACCCCAAACATCTCTCCTTCTCCATTTGCTCTCCTCACAGAGCCACCCGCCCCCCACAAAACCCTTGGTCGACTATTTTTCTAGTCCAAACTTGTTAAGATCTGTACCCAGACTCCTTTCTTTTAGATCCCAGCAGGCATTTGGGAACATTTTGTGCATTTCTACTTTCATCTTGGCTTATTGGCTCATGTTATAATACATGCATGAGTGCATTTGTATTCACAGATTTGCTCAGGCATGCCAATAAGAGACATTTATTCATTGTAGACAGTGTGCATATTACCAAACTGCAATGTTTGTTTCTGGCAGGGGACCATTTGTTACATGTCATACCCTCCTCTCTACTCATCTGCAATGTCATCTATTAAATCATAGCAACATGTAATAAAAAAAAAATAGAAAACTTTGAATTTAGTTTGAATCCTTTGTTTGGATTTTGGTGACAAGGAAACATATCTGCCCCAAGCAGAGAGACTTCATTAAACTAACGGTTTCACTACCATTAAATGCAAAGGATGGAAATTTGAAATTAGGATTTTCAGATCGCTACACATCTGGACATGTGCGTGCTAAAAATCCTGCCTAGGGGGAAAAGATGGCCATCATTGACCTAAACTTTGATAACTCACTCATGCAGTCAAAGTTACGCTCTTCAAACTCAGCAGGATTTTTCCTTTGAAGTGCAGAGCAGAGGCCAGTAGAGGACACCATTTGTCCCTTGTTCATCTCCTCTCCTCTCATCTGACCCCTCCACTTGAATACATGCTGCATGAAGATGCAGCTGTGTTTTCTTTTTTGGAAGATTAAGTAAACTACATTTGCTTCATAAAGACAAGCAACCTCAGTGAGTGTCAAAAACAGAACACATATTATGAAAGATTCATTTTAAACAGCACAGTTCGTTCAGTTAAAATGAGTTTACAGCTGGAATTTATATGATATTAATTAATAAGATGATTTAATTTAGATTTTTAAAATTGGATTCACAGCACATTTTTACAATTTCTATCTGTGTTAAAAGGCATTGCATGTAAAGTGAAAGAATGACTAACATTATGACTAGGTGTTTGTCCTGTATGATATCACTTCTTTCAGGAACCAGTGTTTGTGTAACCCAGACAAGTGAAACTCACCCATATTAAACTGTCCATTACAATAAGGATCAGACAAGGGTGGTAAAAACAGGAAAACCACAAGCATCCTGCCAGTTCAGCACTTCTGCTCCGTCTGCTCCTATAGGGTGTCTGCACTCTGAGCACTGCCCAGCAACAAAAAAAAAAAAAAAAAGTCCCAGCAAATTAGCAGGTGCTAGCTAGCCCATGACTGCAAGTAACCCCTCCAAAAATACCCCTGCAGAGATTTTACCTCCTATTACAACCCCCTCGCTTTTCTCCATCCTCTCCCTCCCCTTCAGAGTTGGCACACAACATCACTCACCACAGGGGCCCTTGGCTAAACACAAAAACAGCCTTTTTGTAAGCTTGTTATTGCAAATTGGGAGCATGCAAGACGTGCACTTTCACGCCCTGTGCCTCCTACAATTATTCAAGAGGAGCTTATATGCACGCAAGCACAGGCTCATACATAAACCCACTGGCCACTACATCACAAAAGAGATGGAGATTTAGTCTTTCAGAGGTAATGTGTGAGTATTGAGGCATGTGAAGGCTCATTTAACGCCATTGTAGGCCATTCATCATAACAATAGCGCCTTATAGGCCAAGTCACCAGCAACAAATGGGCATTTGGCCTTTAGCAGAATGCTTGGTGTGAAAACAGATATATTAAGTTGTGATGAAGCCTTTAAACTATCAGACTCAGACTTCCTGGCTCTAACTCAGGTCACGGTTGTGATGAGGGGTTACTGTAGTTCTTCCAGCTGTACTGTTTTCTGATGCATGTTAACTTGGACCACATATAGCGTTGTCTGATTTGCTTCCCCTCTTAAGAAGGGAAGATCTTGCAATGAAATTCTCAGCAGAGCAGTAAATGGAAAAATACATTAGCACTAAAGCTGTGCGCATCAGTCTGTGAGCTATCAGTGACTTCTGCTCCATACACATGACACAAAGTTGAACAAAAGGATAGTGGTTTGGTTTGGGTCTGTAGAATTTCCATATTATTCAAATTTATACTTTGGCTTCACCACAAAGAGAAACATTGTACTTAATCCTCAACATTTACCTAAAAGCTATATTTGTGAATAATGTCTCATTTTACATACAAAAATAGAATTATCTTAATGCTTTGCTATAGACTGTAATCAAAAACATTTAATGAGTGGCAATGCAACTTTTACACTAGTTAGTACAATATTTGTTCCATCACTGCAATAGTCCAAAAGAAAAACATCATTATAAATACATAACAAAATGGGGAATGAAAGGAAAAAAAACCATAATTTAATTCTAAAGAATATCAACTTGTTTACAAACCTGAATTTTCATTTTTACAGTCAAGTCAAGGAAAGTGAAATCCAATCCTGTAGCAGACTCTGTCTCACCATCTAAGTCTAGTTGCATGACATCAAAACCTTGATAACCTATGACAAATATGTGGCTGTTTGAAATCGAGGCCAGCACTTCAGGTTCAGATGAGCTTCCATCTAACTGTGGTCTATTGGTAATAATGCAGTCAGCGCTGTACTATGCTCTTTCTGCATCATATCTCACATTATCTATTGACACCAGTGTTGCTGAGGGATGAACTCATTAAGAATGCCATTGTCACCAAGTGGGGATCTGTTATATCAGTTTAACTTTTTATTTGGCAACAAATGTGCAATATAAAGATTTCTGGAATTAAAATGACCTTTAGTCACACCTCATTCTTTGTGAACGGCATGTGATAGATAATTAGACACAACACACAGTGCTGGGTGGTGACTTTAATCTAGATTCCTCTCATCAATGTCCTGCATATCTATTGTAATGTATATATAAGTTCTGTGTTTGCATCATAATTGATCAATGTAAAGAAAATAAGAACAGTTTTAATTGTAATGAGCCTTTTAAACATGTTTGAAATGAATAAATAAACAATTCTGTCTATGACTGTATGGTGTCCATATGTCTTACAAATCTCTGCACATTAATTACCTCTAAAACCGTTTTTGCATTTATTAAAGAGCTCTAAAATCTTTTTGATTACATCGATTATAATTGAAGTTAAATTTATTTTCAAATCAAGTTACATAGATTTCCTCCTACCTTTTATTCAAGGTGACCCTATAATCAATTTATTAGCTATTTGTTAGTTTTACATGCTGATCTAATTGATTTGAATGCTGATTTCTTACACTTCACACTTATTTTCCTTAATTAGTAAATCAATATTGACAACATACATTCAAATCAGTAAGACCAGTTTAAGTAAGAGTTTAAATATTATATATATAATAATATATATTTTTATATATAATAATATATAATAATAATATAATGTTTGATATTGCTATGATAGACTCATCATTTTAATGTATCTCTCTTCAGATATTACTATCACACAATCTTACAGCATAATGCAAGTAGCTATACACCTGATTTGCGCAGGGTTAGGGTTAGTTGTTTTTTCAGCAGCGTCTTTAACATCAACGTTATCTTTTAATGAAATCACATTGGTGCTGATCAATGAATGGGGAAGAGGCACTCCAAGGTAACCACGTGTACATGTTGACCTAAAGTCTTGTGTTTTGCGTCACCCTCCTGCAACCGCGCGGGCTTATAAAGAGGAACAGACATAGGCGCGCAAACACATTTATTTCTCCTCTGAGACGGAAAACAGGTACGTTTCACATTTCACTCGTTATCACTCCAAGAGCTGAGAAGAGTATTTGTTGCTTTATGAACTAGAGGACGCTGACGCAGAAACGCATATCTTAATAACAAGGAAAGAGGCTGAACTATTTTGCCCACAAGTTTTGGTCTAATAAGTCAACCGCAGATATGACTGTGAGTCAGGTTTTTTTTTTTTTTTTTTTTTTTTTGGGTATATGCAAGGTTAGGGCTTATATGATTTCATATTTGGGGTCTGAAGGTTATACAACGTATAACCTGGACGTAAAGGGAGCTGTCCACCCGCCGTGGTGCTGACGCGCGGGGGCGCTATTTAAAAAAAAAAAAAAAAAGACAAACAATTCATGTATTGCTTTCGCTTTGGAGCTTTGTGACATATAAACGTCTTGGTGCGCCAGAGTGATCACAGATAAATAACAACCTGTCTACTGTCCCCCTTCCTCCTCCCCCTCACCCTCACAGAGCTACAGACAAGATGAGACTGTACCTTGCAGTTGCTGTGCTGATGCTGGCTTTTGTCGCATACACAGGTATGTTTTATGTCACTGAGCCTGTAACTTCCCTGCTGCGGGGTTTTCTTTCTCCATGTTTTGTCAACTAACTTTTCTTTGTTCCTGTCCATTGCGCTCACCTGTAGAGGCTCAGGATGCCAGTCTTGGTGAACAAATAAGGGATTTCGGCAGGACCCTGGGTGAGAAGGCCAAGACTGCCTTAGAGAACATCCGTGAAAACAAGGTTTTAGCCAGCAGCAGGTAGGTGCAAACTGAAAATAAGTGCATTCAGATACATACTCAAATGTACACTGACTCTGTGTAACATACAGTTCTTTTTAACTCTCATCAGAAATTGGCTTGGGGATCAGTTTCAGTGGATAAGGGAAAAAATTGGACAAATTCAATAGACGAGATGGTGTCCCCCTGCAACCCACCCTGACCCACTTCACTCTGACCCTCATGTGTCATATTGCTCTGGTGATGCTGATCAGACTCAGTGGTTAGTCTCTTTGTAAAGAGACTATTTTTTTCTTCTTTTTTTGTTTTTAATAATTTGGGTGGAAAACACGCAAGAAAAGTGCTTCATAGTCATCAAAAAATAAAGTTTTTTTTATGTAAATTCTGTGTTTGCATCATTATTGATCAATGTAAAGAAAATAAGAACATTTTTTTAATTGTAATGAGCCTTTTAAACATGTTTGAGATGAATAAATGAACAATTCTGTCTATGACTGTATGGTGTCCATATGTCTTACAATTCTCTGCATATTAATTACCCCTAAAAACTCCTTTGCATTTATTACAGAGCTCTAAAATCTTTTTGATTACATTGATTATAATTGAAAAGTTAAATTTATTTTCAAATCAAGTTACATAGATTTCCTCCCCTTTTATTCAAGGTAACCCTATAATCAATTTATTAGCTATTTGTTAGTTTTACAGGCTAATCTAATTGATTTGAATGCTGATTTCTTACACTTCACACTTATTTTCCTTAATTAGGAAATCAATATTGACAACATACATTCAAATCAGTAAGACCTGTTGGAGTTTAAATATTAACAGATATTACTATGATAGACTATCAATTTAATGTATCTTTCTTCAGATATTATATCAGTGTTACATCAAACCTAGATTCATGTAGTTGTGCTTCAAGACATTAAAACCTAATCAGGACATGTAGATAATCAGGTCGTTACAAGTTGTCCAATTTAATGGTAAATTAATCCGTGCTCTCGCTTAAGTTCATTCATTTGCATTAGTATTTGAGCAGGGGTTTATCATTTAAATTCACTGCGAAATGCATGTAGAAGGTCCAGATGCCAATCTTATGAAACTAATCAATCAGTGTCTGAAAAACAACTGCCTGTAGCAAACAGACAAAACGTGATTGAATGGATTTCAAGCCCTTTGACCAAATAATTTGTTTATACCAGGTCAGTATCATAAGAATGGGCATTAAACTGAACACCTAATTGAAGAATAGCCAGCAGTACCTGACAGATAATAATTTATTTGTGTCAATACCTGGTACCAAAGGGCAAGTGCCAACGGCTGCTGTTCTGACATTTCACAACTCCCGGGCTAAAGTCACTGTTTATGCTGGGTTAATAATCCACCATTTGTCCCAGTTCACCGAAATCTAAGAACAGAATGACAGAGGTCAGCAGCTGGTACATGGAAGTCACAAACTGCACAGATTCTGATACTGCATCAGCATTTAGGGATGAATTTAACTTTGAGTTGCTTTCACTTTGATTAGTTTAAGATGTCTCAGAGAGTAAAGTGCTTCTCCTTGGTCAGCCACTCAGCCCTTGCCCTTTCAGCTACTTTAATGAGAGGAAGTTGGACTCTACATTTTAAGAAAGGTTTCTGCTTCAACTGTTGGATTTGCAGAAAAATCTACTTCATGAAAAGAAAGCAGCTTGACCCTTAGTTTAAAGAGTTGAGTTTTGTCTTGTTGCAAACACTCCTGCTTTAAAGCCATCACAAAGGTACTATTAATGGCCACTATCACTCTCAAGATACATAGTATACAGTATATACAAAAATACTGTATTTATTCATTATTACCTGCAACACAAAAGCATTGTAAGGAAAATATAATACATAAATACATTTTTTTTAGTTTCTGCTAGTAAATGTTATGCTTAATTGAATATTAACTAAATGCATATACACTCCATGACCAGGTTATTGGGTACATCTAGATGAAATTAATGCAATCTCATATAACAGTCCTACAATAAATGCTAATCATAGACTCTGTATAATGCAGTACAATTCAACAACACTACATCTTACCACACTATATTCTCTCCAGTGATTATAAAGCTGAATCAACACCTCCCTGAAATTTAGGGTCTAAATAGAAACAGAATATTGTATACTTCATGGTAAATGATTTATTGCAGGACTGTTGTATTAGATTGCATTAGATTCAGCTAGATATATCTAAGAAGTGGCAAATGAATGCATTTTCTAACTTTTTTGATACTAGTTATGTCAGACACACACACGCACACACACACACACACACACACACACACACACACACACACACACACACACACACACACATACACTTTTAAATCTGTAGCACAGTTCAGATGTTCAAAACCCAACATACAATTTGAAAACAAAGAAAAATGTTGAGCCCAGATGTTTAGACAGCTGTCCGACCAGGTTTGTAAATGTTATGAAGTTATGAACTTTAATCTCAACATTAGTGTTGCGATGGTCTCACTCAGAACATGCATCAAGAGCCTAAGTAGTGAAAAGATGAGATTGATTTTTTGGTGGACTCTGTTCACAGAACTGCTTTGCTAGGTTGAAAATGTTTATCTATTTGCCCCCCCACCCCCACCCCCCTTTCCAGTCCTCACTAAAGCCTGTATCTCTCCCACTAGAACAGAGACTTTGACTGGCCTGTATACATATCAAATGGGCTGAGATATCAGAACCAAAGGGCATTTGGACAGTTACTGAACTCTAATGCTAATGTTGATCTTGAAACAATATCAAGAGTTCATCATCTGCAGATCTCAAAAAGCAATGTTTCTTCACTTCGATCCTTAACATTAACGCTGTAAAACAACAAATATTTAATAGGTCAAAGGAAAATTATTCACATAATAAACTGCAACGGGTGAAACTAACAAGCTCAAATCTAAAAATATCATTAAACCTGGAGAACATTTGCTCAAAGTTGCCTGTAAGACCCATGTCTTTGAAAGTATAAAGAAAACTTAAAGCTAATCTATATATGGCTTTAGTCCACTTGTATCTTATTTTATTATATTTATTATTTATGAGAATATCATGAACAGCCTGAGAGACTGTAAGAGATAAAGTAGATCTACTCTGTTTGTGTGCGGCATTTTCAGTCAAAGAGCTGTTGCTTTGATGTCTCTCAGTTTTTGTCAATAGTGTGATGAAGTACAGACAAAAACAACAGGTTGAGTGGTCATCCGATCAGGACCAATGTTCACGCTGTCATCTAACACAAATAAAAATGGCTTGATAACACTTGTTTCATTCAACTTCTGTTGACTGAGCCAGAGGAAAAGGTAAAGTAAAGGGCCTTTGTCAGTCCTTTGCGTGTGTTGATGAATATATGCTTACATTTAGTTTGATTTAGTTTTCTCAGATTGTAATGTGATTGATTTTGTTCTTAAAAATAAAATGAGCTGAAAGAAAGCAACATTCTTCATAATGGGCTGAGAATATCCTTTGTTGCATTTGTGACATCTAAAATGACGAATAAGCTGTTGATGTCTGTGTTTCTCTTTTCTCTGTGGTAGATGCATACAAAACTGCTTGTTTTTGCTCTGATCTTACTAATACAAGGTATGTCTTTAAAAAAAAAAAAAAAATTATGTCTTCAGTCTTCAGTTACTTTATCCGAGTTTTTTTTATTGACTGACAAACATCCTCTACAGCATGTGGGCCACTTTCAGCTGAGACGCAGACCCCAACAGACTCTCCAGGAATTCTGCATATGTTTGTAGAGAAGGCCAGGTATTTCTGAATGTACTCTGCTCATCAACAGCTCATTAATGCAATCAACATGGACTTGTCTGTAAATGATTGCTAGTTATCAGAACTGTAAAAAATGTTTTGTTTGTGTACACATCGATGTGTTTGTGTGTGGATGGTATATGTACCTTGTTACTCATTTGTGTACTTGTGCATCGCATAGGGAAACACAAGCTAAAGTCCATGACATTGGGGCAACAGCAATGGACTTTCTTGGTGCTTACTATGAAGACCACATTCAACCAGTGACTGACAGCTACGTTGGATGGGCCTCTAATGTCAGAAGTTCGATGTGGGAGAAGATCAAGACAACCCTTGACAACTACACACCCTTTAAAACAACTGATGCAACAGATCAACACAACTAACAATAAATGAATATTCTTGTCACATGTCTTATCAACAGTTCTTACCACTCAGTGTCAGGTTGATCATGTCTCAAGGTATCGCTGTTGGTTGTGTCAGATACAGAAAAAGAAGATTGTAATAAAACCTCAGGTTTTACATCAAACGGCTCCAGTTATTTCTGGTTTGTCCTGCAAACAAGGCAAAGAAAAAGATGCACAAGAAGGAATAGTTATGATCAGAGAGTAAATTCATTAATGTAAATGACATCATTTACAAACATTGCTTGCAGATTCCAATTAAAATCATTCATTGCTGTAGGGTAATGTTTCATCAGAAAGACATTGAACAGTGACATTCAGTTAATTTCCACTGGTTCTGGTGACATATTGATTACTTTTGCTGTTGCTGTGGCTTTTAGAATTTTGTTTTATTTAGTAAAAACTGGAATTAAGACAAATGTAAAAGTAAGCGCGAGACAGCAGCAAAGAGAACTAGAGCCTTTAACACCTAGTGATACTGATAATCTATCACCCAACATACAGTCTGTCTCAGGGTATGAGGGTGAAAGGTGAAAGCATAAATCACAGCATGCATTGCTCTGGGTTTATCACAGTGTGTCTAGACAGGCCCTGGTTGATTGACCTGCTGACCATTTGACTAATCTGTCTCTGAGCAGATATTATAAAGTGATTATGACTTGGTGTAAAAGAAACACTGATTAGAAAGAGTTAATCATTTGTTTATGTGTTTTATTTACTCTATTTTATTAAATCAGGTAACGATACATGAGCTTTCTTTTTTTGCACTATGACACATGATGATTACATGATATGTGTGCACTAGGAGATTTTGCAAACACTCAACTTATGCAGTATCAGGAGGGCTCCAAGTGCATAGCCATATGAAGGCAGATAAACTTACATTTAAGGAGCATTACATAACCACTAAGTCATATTTCCACATACAGTATTTAAAGTGAATATCATGTACACTGGACTTTGTTTAGGTGAACGTGTGTGTGGGTGTGTGTATGTGTAAGCATGTATGTGTGTATGTGTGTGTGTGTGTGTGTGTGTGTGTGTGTGTGTGTGTGTGTAGGTGTGTGTATGCTCATCAGATGACGTTTGTTTGTAGTCCCCCCCTATATCATCCTGTCCAGATGTGAGGTCCGAGTTACAGACAACTCGCTTTCAGAGAAGACTGTCACTTCTTGGATCTGTACATCCAACTCAACAGCAGGTAAGCTCTCTACTCTTCTCACTGCAGCAGCCCTCACTGCTTCTCATCTGAAGCCAATTCTGGGCAGATCACATTAAAACATCAATTTTATAAAACATTTAGGCATTTGGTTTTTCTTTGCATTCTGCAGGTTCATCAACTCTTTTTTTTATTTTCAAAGGTTAAAATTTCAAATATTGACAAGAATATTGCTATCTACGTATATGCAGAATTAAATTTTAAGTCCTTTTTCTTCTTTCAGACATGAATGCAAAATATGCCTTGGCACTGATCCTCGCTCTGCAGGGTAAGACAACATACCAATGCACTCAGAATAACTATAATGTATGAATTACATGTTTAAGTAAAGCGTGACTACTATGTTACTGTAAAAATGGAAAATTTTACAGAAATCACATATAGCTATTTGAGGATACTGACTTAAATATAGATGCTATTCATTTGTCTTTTGTTGTAAAAAATGATAAAAATCTAATATCTTTTATTATCAATTGCATTAACTTATTGGACACAGCTGCATGGCTGGATCCTGCACTGCTTTATCTGTGGCTGATATTCAAGATTAAGACTGATATTGAAATGACACTGAGCTGCTGAAGCAGAAATAATTTTACACATTGAACATTGGTTGGGACAAAGATTTGGATAAAATTACTAAAAAACCAAAACATGCAAAGCAACTTTTCTTTGGCGTTAAAGGTACACTCAGACATAAACCCATAAATACCTGCTTTGATAATTCTTCCAGTGCAAGAGTTTACATAGATTGCTCTTTCAAATGAATGTCCCTTGATGATCTTTCAATTTATTCTGATCCTTTTTATAGCATTCATTCTAACATAAAACTCTTATTTCATTCCAGTCTCCATGAGCCTGTGTGAGATTCCCACACCATCACAGGAACTTGTTGAAAAATATGATTCAATGAAATCTGCATTCTACAAGAGGCTGCTGAATGCTTTTGGCAAGTTGCAGCAAGCTGTTGCTCCTATTGTGCATCAAATTGGTGAAAGTGAGCGTGGACAGACTGCCAGGACCTACCTCGAGGGGCTGCAGGGCAAACCTGAGCTTCACGCTGCCCTTAAGGTTGCCAAGTGAGTGTTCCCCCAAGAACAATCCCACCAAGGAAGACCCTTTAGTCAGTTTCAGAGAATACTGCAAATGATGATCTTAAACTGTAAACTTGCTGTGAAATATATTAATACATATCAACATTTCATAATTGAAAAATATGTGCTAACTGATAAATCTTTTTAGTATGAAGATTTCTTTCAATAACCTGTCTACCTTGTTTTGTGCAGTGGACTGGGTGCAGAGGCAGTACCCCTGTTGGACAAGGCCCGTGCAACAGTTCTGGGTATTTATGAACAATACATGCGTCCCCAGATCGGCACCTATCTGAGTGAGTGCATCGACCACATCAAGATCTACCTGGACAAAATCATGCCCGCTGAGTAAAGAACTACCAACTGCAGCAAACCACCTGTCAGCAACCTGTAATAGATGATAGCTCATAGAAACTACACCACTTTAGGTTGAAAGGGCAATGCACAATGCAAATACAATTCTTTGCCAAAAACAGAGCAAACGTGTCAATACCATCTATGAAAATTGTGCATGTACAGTATTTTGTGTTTGATACACTAACCAAAGTCTGTGTGTGATTGTGTATGTATATGTGTGAATGTGTTCAATAAAATGAACTGGAAACTATTTGAAATGTCTTTCTTCATCACGAGACTGAAGGTTTACTTCCATGCTTAATGTCATAAAGCTTGATTTGCGTGGCATAAGCTAAGATGTGATTTTAAGTTAAGTTGTTCAAGACTCTACTAATCACCATGTCATATAATTACACTTACAAATTTCAATTATCCTACAAAAATGCCACATCTTAATTTGTTGCCACATGGATGAATTAAACATGATGGAACTGGTTTATGAGCTCAGCTCCCACTTTGATAAAATGGAACTGCAATTTAAAATGAAAGCTTTATACTATTAGTGATGACAAAAACAGTTCAATTATTATACACAGACACTAATTATAAGACATGAAGCTTGCTCATATTTTTAACTAGTATATTTTGTCATCTTTATTCTGAACATAGCCCTTGGATCTCAGGCTCACTCTGTTTATGTCTTATCTTGAAATCATAAATGTGCCTCACACTTTAGGCGGCAAAGACAAATGAATTTCCCAGTGCTAACACTCGATTCTTATTCAGTGCTAATAGATGTGCCCAGTGGCTCAGCTCTGAGAATATTTTCAATCATTGCTTTTTGTGCAAGAGCAGCAGGATGTGCAATTGTTTTTATATTTCGGCCTCATTTCATACATTTTGATAATTGTGACTGTGTGAATTTCTTGAGCAATTATGTCCCAACTGTGTATAACAGCGTTCAAGACATGGCACAGAGACAACAGATGATGCTGTAAGTGCTTAATTATCATCTATAGCTGCAGAGATCACCAAGCAAAGAGTCATCACAGCATTGAATCAGCTGGATTTCATCAAAAGTGCGAGCTCTCTGACTGTTAGAATCCCACTGCTGCCCACAGCTGTCCTCAGACTGACCTGAGCTCTCAGGTCACAAGCAACATGACATGTGAGGCTGGATCACATGATTGGCTGGGATGTTTACTCAGGACACTTTGGAACATAATGCCATTACACACACACACACACACACACACACACACACACACACACACACACACACACACACACACACACACACACACACAAAACTTCTGAAAAACACATTAAATAAAAACCTGGACTAAACTGCTTTTTGTAATTGGTACAGTTTGTAATGTAGGTAGCAGGGAAGCTCATAAACTTCTGCCAAATAGATAAAAATATGTTCTTTCATTCATTATAAAAAAACAAACAAACAAAAAACATGTAAAGCTTGCATAGACTACTGCAAAAGCATGAGTGCTATATGTCAGGATTTTCTGTTGTAGTATTCACAAGCATTTGCTCTTATTAACTGGACACAATATTTACCATTTACCACCAACACAAAGCAAAAACCCGAGGGTTAAATAAAAAATATGAAATGTACTACTTTAGATAGGATATAAAACAAAAAATATTATTAATTACTACTACTGTTTATGACAATTATTGTAATATGGGGAGACACGAGGGAGAAAAAAGACAGCATTTTATTTTTCAAGTGAACCTTAACCAGCAAATCCTGAGCACTAATTTGATGATATTTTACAGGAAGGGTGGACAAGTTTGTCTTTTCACCCCAAACAACAACGTCCTCTGCCAAAAAAAAAAAAAAAAAGACTTGTCTTGACTGCTATGGTTAGTCTAGGTCAGCTAATCTATCTGACCTAATATTTCATAACCTGAATTAGACTGGATGACGTGTTCAACAAACTCTAGACTTAGGACCATCTTAACAGCACTTAGGACCATTGTAATATAGCATGAATGTATCATCTCCGTTATGCAAGTAATAAGTTCCTGGTGAACTGGGCAAGATGTACAGGCGTGCAGCATTTAAGACCTTCTAAATTAATCAATGGAGAATAATTGATTGTGTTGCATTGAAAGCTGACATAGAATTAGTGAGAAATGTACCAACATGTGCTTATCCCCTACCATCGCCCTTTAGCCCCTCTGCTCACAAAATCAAATCCAATTAAATTCCTCCTTGGCTCTTGATGATGTTTAAAGCACCTTTTGATGCTTCATTCACCATCCTCATATTTACATAGATAGTGACAGTGTCTGTTTTATCTGAAACACAGTGTGATGCATACTCCCAAATAATACATATCCAGACAACAGTGTGGGTTTATCTCCCACAGAGTGCACTTTGCCTCTGGGAGCGACAAGTCAACATATTTACTCTCCTATATAAACTGGTTGGGCAAGTGGAGGCTCTTACTCTGTTTTCTTCACTACAGTCATTTCTGGAGCAGCATATAGTGAGTACTGACACTTCTACTTTGTCTACTGATTGGAATAGAGTGCAAAGGGCTTAAAATACATGAATGTAGCTCTAGTTTTTGACAAGTTCAAAGAGAATTAATATTTTCTAGCATAAGCTGTGTGTTTAATAGAGCTGAAAGCTGGAAAATGTTAGATTTTTCATGCTATATGAGTAAATAAAAAGTCAACAGCCTCTTTAGACATAGACAATTAATCAACTCATATACACTATCAACTACAAATGAGCAGGGAAACATATGACAATAACTCACCCTAGTGGATAAAAGAGGTAACCTTTAAATGCCTCTTCATTTTCTCTCCACACAGATACGAGTGAAAATATGAATAAGCTGCTGGTCGTCACAGTGCTTGTTGCACTCTTTGCTCTCAGTAAGAGTATTTAAACTGAATTCAGAACATAAATAAATCAGTGATTGAAAATATATATTTGGTATTCCTGATATATTTGTGATGCCCTTTGACCCCTTTCACCTGGTTTACTTTTTGCAGGTGCTGAAAGCTTCCGTGTGTCGAGGCAGGTTGAGGAGGAGCAGGGAACTGTGACCAGGATCACAGATAAAGTCAGGACCTTCTATGACAGTACGGTCAATACTGCCAGCGAGTACCTGGAAAATGTGAAGGGCATGAAGCTGGAGGAGAAAGCAAGGTCAGAGATCTTAAATGCAGATTCATCAATGCAGCAAAAAAAATCTTATATTTATATTTAAACTTCTGTTCTCTGTCTTTGTTGCCCGCAGGAGTCTCTTGGCTGACACAGCCACAATTTTTACCACATACAGTAGTATACTTCAGGACCAGATGTACCACCTTTTCTACGCCCAGCAGTAAACAAAAACTGATTTCCAGTGAGCACAGCTAAAAAGCTTCACACAAAAGGTGTGAGTCTTATTTAATATTGTGAACTTATATTTCACCAACCACATATATTTCACAAACTTCATATTTCACCAAACCCAAGCCTCAGAACCTTAAACAGCATCTTCAGAAATAATTTGCATGATGCTCTTGTGGTGTGGTGCTTTTTTTGGGCCACTGTGCCAGTGGTTTGTGATGATAATCATGCAATGGGGATTGTAAGCATTTGGACAAAAATAAATAAATAAATAAATAATTAACAGCCTGCACAGAAGAAACTGGACAGAACATCTTTGCAAGCACCAGAAGAGGTGCAAACAGTATCTTTTCATAAGCCAAGACATTTCTGCAAATGGCTCAGAAAACAGTCAGTCATGAAAAATATTGAAATAACTGAATGATCTATCACCACCTACTGGTATTTTTGTTACCTTATATTTGACTCTTAACGGTCATTCCAACTCAGAATAAGTTTAAATATTCATATCTTGAATTAAAATATTTGTACAAAAAAAGCAATTGTGTGTAGTTGATAACTTAGTAAATTGTGTACATTTCTCCATTCTGTTTGTGTGTTGACCTGTGTTTTATCTCACTGATGCAAATGATCACGTTTGTGTCGGTGTGAATCTGCAATGAAGCACCAGACTTTCATCGGCTGAGACAGCATAAGAACACAGGCCTCTGTTGCAATTAATAATGGATGAAAAGAAACAACATGTAAAATGCGAGCGCTGAGAAATGAGATGAATAAACAACAGAGACTGTGAAGCTTGTTTGCGGTTTCTGACAAGCAGTGATGCAAGAGTGTTGTGATGATTTTTAATTAATGCATCAATCTTCAACATGTTGCCTCTTCTGAAGCTACAAGCAGCACAAACTGAAAGAGATACATTCGCTTTCAAGTGTGATCATGTGTAGTTGTTATAAAACATGTATACTGTACCACAGTGCCACAGGAGAAACTACACATCTGTGTGTATTTGAAGGACAATACTACTCTAATACATCATAATATTGCTATTGCTGGATTCATCTGAGAAAAGCTAGATTTTGTGTTTGCTATCAGAGTTTGTCTTGCATGTTTTCTCTCACCTGACAACAGATTGGATCTG
>CM076653.1:4893541-4952646 GCA_038496675.1 Rachycentron canadum
GGGGGGGGGGGGGGGGGGGGGCTGACTGACAGACCTGACTTTTTACAAATGTGGTTTTATTAATTTGGTTTCCAGGCTCTACATTGACTCCTGTGTATTGTATACACCCTGTCACACCTGCAGTGGGGGAAATAAGTATTGAACACGTCAACATTTTTCTTAAATAAAAAAAATATATTTCTCATGGGGCTATTGACATGAAATTTTCACCAGATGTTGGTAACAACCCAAGTAATCCACACATAAAAATCAAACATATATGTCCATTAAATTATGTGTAATACAGTGAAATGACACATGGAATAAATATTGAACACATGAAGAAAAGGAGGTGCAAAAAGGCATGGAAAGCCAAGAAACCTAAAATCTGTCAGTATTTGGAAAGCAATCCTACCCCCTGTCAATGCAAATTAATATCAGCTGGTTTAGTCCTAACTGATGGCCTATAAAAAGGTTTCTCATTACCAAGGTGTCACACAAGAAGCATCTTAGGATGGGTAAAAGCAAAGAGCTCTCTCAAGACCATCGCAACCTTATTGTTGCAAAACATACTGATGGCATTGGTTACAGACGTATTTCTAAACTTCTGAATGTTACAGTGAGCACCGTTGGGGCTATTATCCGGAGGTGGAAAGAATGTGATTTCTCCATAAACCGGCCACAAGGTGCTCCTCGCAAGATTTCTTAAAGAGGAGTCAAAAGAATAATCAGAAGAGTTGTCCAAGAGCCAAGGACCACTCGCAGAGAGCTTAAGAAAGACCTGGAATTAGCAGGTACACTTGTTTCAAAGAAAACAATAAATGATGCATTCAACCACCATGGCCTCTATGCACACTCACCGATCAAGACTCCATTGCTGAAGAAAAAGCATGTTGAGGCTCGTTTAAAGTTTGCTGCACAACATTTAGACAAGCCTGAAATACTGGGAGAATATAGTCTTGTCAGATGAAACCAAAATTAAACTCTTGAAGGAAGGATGAATGGAGAAATGTACCGAGAGCAGGAAGCTGAAGATGATATAAAGGGTGGACATTTCAGCAAGACAATGATCCCAAACACACAGCCAAGGATACTCTCAATTGGTTTCAGAGAAAGAAAATAAAGCTACTAGAATGGCCCAGTCAATTACTTGAATCCAAATCTATGGAAAGAACTGAAGATCAGAGTTCATAGAAGAAGCTCCTGGACAGTTTGTGTGGAAGAATGGGCCAAAATCACACCTGAGCAATGCATTTGACAAGTGTCTACATACAGGAGGTATCTTGAAGCTGTCATTACCAACAAAGGCTTTTCTACGTATTAAATGAATTTCAGTAAGTACGTTCAATACTTTTTCCCTGTGTCATTCCAGTTCATTACACATAACTTCATTTATGGACATACATATTTTGATTTATTTGTATATGTGGATTACTTCGATTATTACTGACACCTGGTGAAAATTTCATGCCAATAGCCCCATCAGAAATATATTTACTGAGAAAAATGAAAATACTTATTTTCCCTGCTGTATAAAAGATGCAACTTCAATAAGAGTGTATACAGAATATCCAGCCACCACGTGACACACGCTATAAGAATGAGTTTTTGTTGCACCTGGACCCTGTGGGTGTATGTAGACATGGGTGTGAATATGCGTAAGCGAGGTGATATTGACAATTACTTTAATTCACATTATATTACTAAAATTTATCAATTAGAATCACTGACTTACGATGACCCGTCTGTGCCATGTTTCCTTCAGAGACAATTATGAAAGGCAAACAATGTTCATTCAGTTTTGATATAGTAGTTTTAGTTTAGTTGAAAAGGCTGAAGGTTTGCTGTCATCACTCCTTGAAGATATTTCTCCTAGGACAGATAATATGGATGGCAGACCATGTGAAATTGCTGCTAGTTGTTTCTCTCTTCCCATATGTCGTATATTAAACAGATGGTTCCAAAGTGCAGTATTTCCATATCAGTGGAAACACACCATCAATTTGATGTCATCAGTCATAATTTACTGGTTGCTTAAAGGTGCTTTACACCTTTGTCTGTATCTCCAGTGCGACGTTGTCATGAACATTTGGTGAAAAGTATTCTACAATGGTGACTTCTCTGGCTGTATTATAGTCATTGTGGGGTGCTGCCAGGTGGCCTTCATCCCACTACTTTTTTTATGTACAGATGATTTGCCCCTAGTTTGAAAGAAATCTGATGCAGGTGACTAAGCACCACGTAACCCATATATTAGCAGTTACAAACTGTGCATAACTGGGTCAATCAAAACAATGATTTTAAACATACCTACAATGAAATCAATGACAGCAGAAAACAGAAAGAGATTATCTAGTCTCCATCTCCATCTCCATCTCTGCATCTCTTCCTATACAAGGCTTCAAGGTGGATCAAAATAATCCACTGAGTTCAATTTGGTCTGTCCTGGTCGCTACGTAATGACAATATTGTGAAGGAAATGGGAAAGGTCACTGCTATCAGTAGGAATGGTTGCACATTTGTTGACCCAGTAATGACAAGTGACAAGTGTAATCAATTCATTAGTGTTTAATCATCTTGAGTATTGTTCAGTGAAATGACTCTTGACTCTTAATGAAAAAGATATCAACATAAATCAATTAGTGTAAAACCACGCTGCTAGACTGGTTGTTCATATTGTACTAGTGTCACTGAAATGGAAAACTCAGTCATGGCTGTAGGTGTAGCCAGATTATAATCCAGTCTGGTTGTTGATACATGAGGATACATATGTTTAGGTATGTCAATCCTTCTGGAGTACTCTGACACATAGGTACATGTACCATTTGGTATGTAGATAACTGACAATTAGTTATGCCCAGACCTATGATGAACATTTCAAACATTTCAAACACAGTTATATATATGTTTACACTTCAAATGGAGACGTATTATGTAACAATACTGCCATACAGTATTGTTATATTTATCCTTTGTTTGTGCTTGTTTGGCTTGCTGTGCAGTTGTTTTCTTTTATTTTATACAGTTTGTGGTCATTGCAGCGATTAATTGATATTATTTATTGGTGGTCTCATTATTGACAACAACTAAGGAAAGACATATTTTGCAAACATTAGTAATCCCCGAAGTTTTGGCGCCATTTGGGATCAAATTGACCTTTTAGTCAAAAGAGTCCACAAAGCATCGTCATGAAAACATTGAAACAGTTAACCAGTTGTTCTTCAATCAAAGCATCTTTGTCATAAAAATTCACTTTTAACCAGCTTTGCAACTTCCTGAATTTAGAAATAATTTAATCTTATCATTATTTTCATTTCTTTACCAACAAAAAGCATTTTCAATCAATATAATAGTTGTGCAATCTGTGACCTTTCAAAAGTGTGTCATAAATATTGGTAAAATATGAAGTAAAATATTAACGCCATTATATTAACTTCCCAGCAGTGGAATCATATCTGCACTCTTATCTTTTTTTTTTTTTTTTTTATTATTATTACTGTTTGTAGTGCTACAGAAGCTCTGTTGATGGCACCATTGTGAGAAGTTGTGGTGCACTAACAATAAAAAAATGGTTTTAATATAGCCCACCAAGCCTAAAGAAGCTGTGAACAGCAGGTCTTTATTGATCTTTAGTCTATGAAAACAACATAAACATGAGAACAACAAAAACTGTCCACTATGTACTATCTAAACTACTTTCTACAATGTCTTAGGAGGGTCTCTCTTGTTCATTGGGAAAGAACTAACAGTTACGGGAAACAAGGTGTGTCTCTTTAACTAAATGCGTAAGTGTTAATAAACTCTCTCTGATAAAATTGTTACAGCTGAACTCCAGCTGAATAGCAATAAAGCAGTCTGTTCCTCCCACTGTCCTGCAGATATAAAGAAGCAAGGCTTGTCAAACGGTCACCACACAATACTGGAGCAACCGAAAAACACCACAAAAACAATAGATATACAGAATGAATCTTCTCCTTCTGACGGTTGCTTTGGGGCTTGCAGGTAGATATTTACCAGGTTGTGTCTAAAATAAAGTTAATTTATTTACCCTATCTTACTTTTAGCTTCTGTTTGTTGTTGATGTGTTGCAGGAGCATCTCCCCTGAACTACAACAGGGTATGCCAGCCTCACTCCAGACCCTGGCAGGTCCGCCTTCATGGTGGAGGAGGATCCTGCAGTGGAGCTCTCATTGACAAATGGTGGCTTGTAACCTCCTATACGTGTGCACCCACGTAGGTGTTTTTGATTGAAATTTTTTGTAGTGTCATGTTTTCTAGAAATATTTTACTGACTGTCACAGTTTTGGGAGTCATTCAAAACCAAACTTTTAATGTAAAAAGTTGCTTTTGTTTGGGGTAAGCAGAGTTTTCACCCTAATAGCAGCGCTTTAGTTTAATGGACATCCAATTTCCCCAGACTATCAGCAGTTAAATCACATTCGGGCTTGGTACAACCTGGCTGAAGTGCTTGATATATTCCACTTTGTTAAAATTCAACCATGTATTATTTAAATCTAGCAATTTTGTTTTACCTTTAATTCAATTGCTGCAGCATTTTCTGCGTGACCTTCATCTGAATTCAGCAAGCCCGTGTCTCATACAATTTTCCTAAAGAGATAAAAAAGCAGGTTTTTTGTTTTTTTTATTTCCCTCTCAGAAGTGATTCATGAAGCACTGCACATGCTGTAATAGCTTTTAAGAAGTAATGTCAAGAAAATATACCATTATAATCTGTCTTGTCTCACCAGTCTACTCAGTCAGCAGACAGAACCACTGCAAATTCCACTTGTGTTCCTGCATAAGAAACAGCATTCATTAACCTGGTGTTCCTTAGTCATGGGCCTGTCACTGCCTGAGGCCTGAAAGGTCTGTATGAGTTTAATAAATTAGAGCCTCTCTCTTTTCTTGCCCCATCCTTGCAGATCTTACAGCACCATTGCATCCCTTGGGGAACATGATGTGACTGTGGCAGAGGGCGCCGAGCAACACATTCAAGTTGCTGATGTGATCCGTCACAGCCCCTACCGCTCACCGCTCCACAGCCTCACCATGGTCCGTCTGGCCAAGCCAGCCCACTTCAACCAGTACATCCAGCCCATCCCTCTGCCTAGTCGCTGCCCACAGCCTGGAGAGCTCTGCTCTGTCAGCGGCTGGGGCTCCACCGTCCCAAATCAGTGTAAGTGACTTTAAATGCGCTACTGTGGGTTTTACACCTCATTAACGTGTAACCACATTAGAATTTAGTATAATTGCAGGATGAACCAGTGTTCCCTAATCCAGTACGCAAACATTCTCTGCACTACAAAGTTTTAACTCCAGCTTTCCTCCGAGTATCAGCTAAAGGCCCCTGGAGTTTCTGCTGCAAACAAACCTGTCTCATTAACACAGCTTGTGTGTAATTTTAAAGCAGTAGTTTAAAATTTTGGGAAAATACACTAATTCACTTTCATGCAGAGAGTTAGATAACAACCACTGATAAAACAAACAACATATTATTTTTTAATTAGGGAGCTTTAGAAGTGTTGGTAGGTGAATATATTTTATCTGTAAAATCAGTATCTCCTCCTGCTTCCAGTCTTCATGCAAGGCTGGCTTCATATTTAGTCCATAGATGTGAGAGAGGTAGGAACTTTTTTAGCCCAATTATTATTAAAAAAGTATTAATTAAACACTGATAGATATGTTGAATGCATCCATCATTTATGGAAGGGGAACAGTTAACCTAATGTGCATGTCTTTGGACTGCGGGAGCAAGTGGGCACAGGTAGAATATTAAAACTCCATACAGAAAGGTTCAAGGCCCAGGGTTTCAACTTGTCAACCTGCTGAATGCATCCCCTTTGTAACTTCTCAAATTGTTTACTTCGTAACCTCAACAAGCTGATACACTATTGCGCTCTCTCTCTGCTCACTGTGCTTGCATTGTGCATGTGCAACCTTATTCATGTACTAGTAGATTTCAAAATACAAATAATACAGTGACCTATATTTTCCTGCAGTGTAAACAGTGCACTATAGCACCACAAGGAGAAAAAAATGACAGTGTGCCATTTAGGACCAGTGACTGCTAACTCATGCTAAACTGTAGTACAAGAAAATAGTAGTACTAGAAAAGACTCAGTCAGCAATGTGTTAGACTTTATGGGAATAGTTCAACAATTTGGAAACATTTCTAGCTGAGAGTTAGATAAGAAGACTGATGCCACTTCGGTACCTGTCAGTTAAGTGAGAAACTAGAGCCAACAGGTATTTAGCTTTGTTTAGCATAAAGAATGGAGGAAGGGGAAATCAGCTAGCCTGGCCCTCACCAAAGGTAACTAATTAGCCTATCAAACTCCCTCATTAACAATTGCAATTGTTATAGGTTGCACATACTTTTTGTATCTTCAAAACAAATTCACAGGTACACAGCGAGTGAAATTCACAACATCCACCTCTTGAAATAACTTATAAATGCATGCCTAAGCTGAAGAGATGAAAAATGTAGTATTGTCACTTTTGAATGTTCAACATAACTCAGGGAAATGCTGGCTTCAGATCAGCGGGTGGGCCTGTAATTGTTACAATGTTCATCAATATTCTGGTCTCTACAGCCCGAACAAGGCAAGAACACTTAATTTTAATAACAGCTAAAATGACATTCTTTCATCAGAAGAGTTTCTAATTGCCTGTCAAAATGCCCAGTTGGTGATCAAGAGTAATTAACAGAGGAAGACCTTGAAAATTGTATTTACTCAAGGTTTAGCCCTTATGCTCCAGTGCAAGTGGTGACAATTCATAAAAATAGGAACTAATTCATAGATCTGGTGAAGGAAAGGAAGAAACGTGTCTGAAGAAACAGACACGTTTGTCAAAGTGGCGGATTGATGAGTGATGGTACTGAATATATCACAATGACTAAGTTGTACTTATGTTATAGGTTCAGATGAAATTTGAAGCACTTAGTTTGAAAGAATCAGACCAATAACCTGCTTTCATTCTTTCCAAATAGATGAGCCATCTCAACTTCTGAAGTGTATAACTGTGCCTGTTGTGGATGACCAGACTTGTATGAACACATTTCCCGAATACCTGTACTGGAGCTTGGGCATGGTCTGTGCCGGCCAAGTAAACACAGATAACTGCATGGTCAGTATGGACATGACCCAGCGACATTGTAGCCCTGTCTTCCACTGGATTTTCATTTCATTTTAACTCACTTACTTGCATGCATTTTCCATAAACAACTACACCTGTGTATCATTTTCTCTCTCTTCTCCCCAGAATAATGCTGGCAGTGTGATGGTGTGTGATGGCCAGCTGCAGGGTGTGCAGTGGTTCAACAATGGCTGCAGGAACCCAGCTGACCCCACTGTCTACACCAAGCTGTGCAAGTACAATGATTGGATCAAGAATGTGATGGACCGTTTTGCACCAATTTTGCCAACTGTAACTACTCCAAGGACGATGACATGAGGCAGTAGAGAGACACATTTTTTCAGAGATAAAATGTAGCCATTATTATAAATATAGCCTCTGACCACTTTGCAGGCTCAGTTTAGTGCTTGAACCCAAAGTGTGGGAGACACAGTATGAAAAGTTAAACTGTAAGTAAGAATAACAAACATGAACCCTATGCTCCTATGCAAAATAAAATAAAATAAAATAAAATAAAATAAAATAAAACGTCTTGCAGTACTTCATGTTTCATTACACCCTCATATTCCTTTTTCTTTGGCAAATCATTAGCACTGTTGACTAATAGCTGCTGCTAATTAGCTCAAATTTTTTTCCACACTGAATCATAACTCCACACACGCTGCTGTGCATGTGACAGTGACAGTAAATTAGACTTGACAGGAAATATTTATTTGTTCCACATGTTGAACACCAAAACTGCAAAATCTTGTTACTGTCAGTTCCTCAATGACAATATCAAAAAATTGTGCTTAAGGCTGCCCTAATCAATATTTCTAATTTAACATGGGGTCAAATGCCTACACATGATGTGATGGACAGTTGCTCATCATGAGGATCCCCATATTATAATCCACTTCAGAAGTACCTCTCTGCTCAATGCTCTAGTTCATCGTTTTGGACTCACAACCTGCAACTTCAATGTTATATGCCTCATTAGTACCATTTTCACCAACAAGCTGCTGTTTTCAACAATAGCCCCAACAAACCCGCTGCAAACTACCAGCACAAAACAGCAGACAGACAAAGAAAGGGACTAGCTGGTGAATATTGGGAGCATTTAATAGCTAAAGAGGTAGCTCCCTCAGAGCTAAGGGAGAGTAAATATTGGTCTTGCATTTGTTGCATTGCCAGAAACATGATTTCAGTTTAATGGTAATGCTGCCCAATTTGTTGGATTAATAAGCAGGGAGCTGCAAAAAGTTCAAATTCATTTAATAAGGTAACAATACTGTCCATCAGTGTTCACATCTTGTTTTGCTGCATCAGGTGGCCAAAAAAAAAAAAAAAAGGAATTCAGACTTCATAAACTTAAAATGATTGAAGGCAGGTAATAATGCCAGTAACCACAAGCTGACTTTGTGGAGGAAAAAATGGAAGAAATATTATTTTTTGCTATTTACTTGTTATTTCTCATTTTCATAAAGAAATAAATCGAATTAAGTAACAGATTGAGCCTTTTAATAAGGAGCTCCTGGGAATTTTGTACCATGCAAACAAACATTGCCATGACAAAATATGAACAGCAATAATGTGAAGCACCACTAGATGGGGGTAAAGCCCAAGAGAAATTAAGTCAGAGAGAGAGAGAGAGAGAGAGAGAGAGGTTGCTCATGGCAGTATGGACAGGTGACAAATCTTTCATTCTGTTCAAGGTTGCATCAATATGTCAGCAAAAATATGT
Source organism: Rachycentron canadum (assembly GCA_038496675.1). Lineage (NCBI taxonomy): Eukaryota > Metazoa > Chordata > Actinopteri > Carangiformes > Rachycentridae > Rachycentron > Rachycentron canadum. Next base: position 4,902,381 of record CM076653.1, read on the forward strand.
TTTGGTAATAAACACTTGGATTGAATGTAATATTATTGAGGCACATTGAGTACAAAGGAACTAGGGAATACATGTGGGAGTTCAACACACATACACAAAAAGCAACAACACTGCACACACAGAGACACTTTCATGCAAACTGACTGACAGCTGTGTCCATAATCACCCAGGCAGTTGAATGTAGGGGCCACTCCGCCATCTGCTCTCACCAATTCTCTCCCCTTCCTCACCCCCTCCTCCCTTCTTCTCAAACCTCAGCAGGAGGCAGAAGGCAAACTGAGGGGCTGACTTTGGTAACTGGGATGTCACTTTAGAAATCAGTGTGATATTAATTGGTGTGGGTTTTTGAAGCTGCTGTTTGGGTTTCTTTCTTTCTTTCAATTTGGATAGCCATTGTTTATAATTCTGGGGGATTTGACTGAAACCAATTTCATGTAATAGCTACTGTGTCAGTAATTGTTAGCTTTCATAAAAGATACAATAGATGCTTCACTTATTCCCTCAGGCAAGATATCCAATATAACAATCCTGAAATCCTGTAGGATTTCTCCCCAAATACCTTTTTGGTCTCTTTGTGTACATAATCCCAAATGATCTGCAGTTTGTTATGGCTTCCAGTATGTGGTCTACCACCCTCTGAAAAGGGCACAGTTCCTAGTTTACCAATCTGCTTATCAGGTAAACAAAGCATCTTCTTAATACTTTTCCTGCAAACACAACAGCCCAATTATTTTTTTTTTATAAATTAAATTAATCAATTCATTTCCTTTGCAAATAAAATCAGTGAATGCCAAAAGTGATGTACAGTAGGAAGGTGAGTCCTGATCAATCAAAAGCTGTTTCAAGGTTTTGTGTGGTCAACCTAGCATTTAACAGTCTACAGCCATATTTGAGCTAAATGCTAATGCCATCATGCTAACAGTCGCACAATGAAAATGTAAATGCCTGAGAACTTGACCTGATGATGGTGCCAAATGAAATTTTGATGGATCATGAAAACATACAGGCCAGAGATATACACATATCAGTGTCAAATGAAAAGCACTTCATCCAATAAATTTTGACATGTTTCACGCAATACATACAATAGTTGTTGAGATATTTCAGTCCGAACCATAAAGCTCAACTAAACAACTAACACTCCCATCATAGCACCATGCCGCTGGCTATACAGTGTTAGAAATACTTTTACTAGGGCCAATAAATGAAAGTTGATTACCTGGCTTGAGGAGAAATCTGCTGCATCCTAGCACAACAACAACAACAATGACAAAAAACTCTTTTTCTATAACAATCATGCAATGGTGTTGCTGTACTGAAAAAAAATGTGTGCTTTCTCTTGAAACATAGACTGCATTCAAAATGACACCTTGTTTTTAGCCTGCTGAGGTCATATGCACCTTCCCAGGATCCCACTCCCACAGAATTTAATGGACCAACACATTCAGAAGTTGTAAAGATAAGATGACCTTGGAGGTGAGAGGGATTTGTATGTCCTCAAATAAATTCTACACACAAGTCTGACTCTAACAGAGCTGCCCTTGTCTTCTCTCTTTCTATCCTTCAGACAAACATGCACACATATTGTGGAAATCGCTGACTGACAGACTGTGGAATCCTTTCTCTCAGCAAACTTATAATATGCTTACATGTATTAATGATTAACTATTGCTGCTTTAGTTCTTACCTACCCCCTGTTTTAAAATACTGTAAATTATTTCCCATTTATGAATGTCCTCCCTTCCTGCTTCTGTTTCCTCTGGCTTTTATAACTCAGGCATGCATACTCAGCCCACACTGAAAACAAATACCATCCTCAATTGCCCAAACACCGTGGCACAAACTGATTAATGAGGGAATTAAAATGAATGATGATACATAGGGGAAAATCTTTTTCCTGGGATGTGACAGTGCTTATCAGCAGTTGGTGCAAAATCTGTAGAGTAAACGTAAGGCATCTCCCCCTCTCCTTCCATCTCCCTCCATTGCACTGTTTCTCTGGCAAACTGTCACCATCACTCATCAGTGGCTTACATTCCCAGCATTCCCATGGGGCACCTGGCAACTGAGAGAGGAAAAGTGACAAACACACACTCAAACACACATTCATAAACAGAGAAGGTGCACACCACACACACACGCTTTAACACTTATCCTTCCATCATACACTTTTTCTTCATAATAATTGACAGGTCTTTTCACAAATATGTAAATGAACATGGGAAGCTGACTTACATTAGCATATTGGGTACATGTGTGGCTGTGTGTGCATATACAGTACTGTATGTGTGTGTTTCTGCTCACTGGGCTAATGGCTCATTGAGAGTTGTACAGGCCAAGTCAATCATGCTGGATCTCTCCCCATTGTCCCATTGAGACCTGTGGCTCATCAGGGGAGATAATTAGTCTGAAGAGCTTTAATGATACTAGCCTAATAGCTACAAGAGCACACTGAGAGGCAGCAGTGTGTGCGTTTGTGCATGTATATGTTGTGTGTAAAGGTGTGGGATGTGTCTGAGAGGTGGTGAGTAAACGATTAAGTGATTAAAATCATGTTTTGTTAATACATATGTTTTAGAGAGAGAGAGGGGGTTGGTGATTATGTAGAAGGGTATGAGATAATGAATATTGTGGCTAACCAAGTGCAACACACACATACACACATATACACCACGCCACACTTTGTTTTACTCCTCTTTTCACCCACTCTCTCCATCATTGTTAGATATACATTGGAGCTGTGAGTTTGCTCACGCCTGCTGCACAATCCACCCCTGATACACAAAACCTCTGAGACTATGTGAGTGTGTGAGTGTGTGTGTGTGTGTGTGTGTGTGTGTGTGCGCGCGCACGCGCACGTGTGTTTGTGTGAGTGTGTTTTTGAGATAGCACAAGAGATTGAGGTGGGGGTGGCATTATGTATTCATATTGGAAATTGCTGTGAATTTAAATGAGCATGTGCACTTTGGAGGATAAATAAAGTGCATTGCAGTGCAATGAGTGATTACATAGAGAGGGTGGAGACAACAGTGGGGACACTGTGTGTGCTATAGCTTCAATGCTGAACAAAATAACGTGTGAATACGTGATTCTTCCAATAGAATTATATATATTTTTACTCAACAACTGTAAATAACATCTTTCTATAAGGTAAGGACAGGGAATCAGACCCCAAAACAAGCATATTCACAAGAATTCCTAATTAACATTCACCATTTTTATCATGAGTATTACATAAAAGTATACAAACCCAACACAAACACTTAAGAGAAATACAAAAAACAACCCGGCTGCGAGAGCCACTCTAGTCCCTCAGAGATTTATCTGATAGAGTGAGAGTAATCATTAATATTGATATGGATTTGTTCCAGAAAAGCAATAAAGAAGGCCCAAGCTTTCCTAAAATAATCAAAATTATCTTGCAGGTAAAATCTGAATCTTCCAAGTTGAAGGGTGACCAATAAAATAAGAAAGTATGAATCATGTGACTGACCCTGGAAGTGAATGTGGTTTTGTGCCACCAGTGAGAGAAAGAACAAAGTGAGCAATAATGATTCATGTTCTTGTGCTTGCGTGTGTATATGGCGACAACATATACAGTAATGGAACTGCATCGACTGATCTCAAAATGTTTGGATGTATTACACCCATGCACACTCTGATAATGCATTAGTATTGATGGCATTGTGCTGAGGAAGATCAAACACACACAGTCAAAATGTCTCCCACACGCACACACAAACACACTCATGCACTCACTCAAGCACAAGTACACATGCATTTTCAGTAATGGTTTTCTCAAAAAGGGGCCACAGCTACAAAGAGGTAAACCCCACAGGGAATCCATTTGCCTTCCCTTGCAATCAGCACAAACTTCTCTAAAAACACCATGGACAGGCACTGTTACCATGGATACATACTGCTTCATCCCTTCCTCTTACCCTGTCATTTCTCTTTTTTCTGGAAGACCTGTAATCCCAAAGGATTGGTTAACACTCCTGCTACATACCAGAACATGTTGTTTCCTGTGAGTAAGCATGTGTCTGAGTAAATGTGTATGAAGAATGCAGTAGAGGAAGCTTCACTTGGGGGCACACTTTACTTCAGGGGGAGAGAAAAATAACATCCAATGATCCTACACAAACAGATACACCGTGCGTAATGCTGTTAACAGCTGCTCATCGCCGTGATCAGGCAATATGGAATGTGTGTTAACTTGTACACACACACAACCCCAAACAGAGAGAGATGTCCAATCACTTACAACAGGTAAGCCAGACAAACTCCCCTGAGCTATACACTGGGACTCATTGATAGGTCTGTCACACTGAGGAGAGAAGTTGACTCATATTTCACCGTGAACCTGGAAACTCCCCACCTGCAGAAAAATGTCATCTACCAGATACTGAAAATGCCACAGACAGTGTTACTTCCCTGAGAGTTATCAAAAGGTGATCTCATCTCAGTGGTCCGGTGGTAGCTGGGTTTTCCTGCTTCATGTCTGAGAAATATAAATAATAAATCATTTGGAAAGATTCTCTTTTTACACATGGGAGGAAATGAAAGCATGTTATTTTTGTAAGAAAAACCCACATAACTATTAAATTAAACATCTTAAGTACACAGGAAATGACCTGTGCATTTTTGTGAAAGTGCAAGTAAGGGTTTGGGGTGTAAACCATTTCAAATATGTAATGATTTTCAGTCACATACAGTCCTAAATATATCTGCCTTATTGTCTTACGTCACACTCACACGATGCGTGATAAACAAAAACCCTGAAGAGCATCATGTTGATGTTATGATGTAACCTTGACTAATAAGAAGAGAGAACGAACATCATGCATTTGAGCAACTTATAATTCAGTTAGTTCAGATGGATTCAGCTCTAAAACATCTACTCTCAACTATTTAAAAGACATCCTCTCAATCTCATTTAAATAAAGCTTACAGTCTAGGTTAGGTTTGGATTTTCTATTGGTACAACTGTGCAGTGGAATCATTGCTAACGACTAACTTCTTCTGTTTGCTTTAAACAATCTGCTGTTGCTGCTTTTGCTATGAGAGTAAAATGCATCATTCCCTGTGCAGCAAAGGGTTTCTTACTTGGAAATGTCCCCTGAGGGCTAAACCAGCAAATGTAAAATCTTTTATGAGCTAGGCATAGATTGAATTGATATTGTGCTACATCTTTTGCCAATAGAGCAAATGTAGCAAAACTAATACTGATTTATACGTATCAGTGTCACGGGTTATTATTTTGATATACTTTTACATTCAAAAACACAGAAAGCATCTTGAAATAGAGTCACAGCTGAACAAATATCCCCTGGCTCATGTTGCTATTGTAGCAGAGTAGCAAACCTTTGAAACATAAAACCTAACCCTGGACACAACCCTATGTGGCCGACTTCACAAGGTCGACTTCACAAACATGTCTTGGCAACAATTTTCCAAACTATTCTGCACCATGAAGCATAAACACACACACACAGACACACACACATACAGATACACATACAGTGAGGGGAGGGAAGGATAGAGAGCACTTACAATTAGTAAGGAATGTTAGCCCCTCTAACCCCGCCCGTGCTGCCCCTTACCCTGGAGCATGTGGCTCAGAAGAGAAACATGCTCCAATCAAGTTTTTCATACAGTGCAGGTCGTGACCAAATCATCAAATGAAATTTTTTCATTTTCAGACAATACTTAGGCTGTGGCCAGTGAGTGCAGGAGGGAGACATATTGTATATATACTATATTTATATGGCGCAAATAGTGATATGGTAAGAGACAGGCACAACCAGGCTGTGCAAGGAGGAGGGAGGAGAGACTGTGGGTTTTGGAAGTAAATAATTTACACTGACACACATGCTTACAGTAGTTGAGCATCTGTAAAACATCTCAAACAAAACCACTCTAAAGCGCTCACTCACACTAGGAGTTTTTTTTTTTTTTATCCTGTATGTGAGTTTGAGAGAGAGAGCGAGAGACATTATGCAGAGCTATGTCCTCTGATCCTGCATCAAATTAAGTGGACAGGTCTGATAAGCTGATAAGGATGCAGCTGAGAGAAATACCAGGGCTCACTTAAAGACACACAAAGAGGCAATGCTGGAGGGATAGGTGAAACATTGACACAGGTACACACACCACCCCAGCAGCTGTCCGTGAGTAAATGCTGTGTCGTGTTTTCTATTATTGCACAGAGCAGCTTGATAAGACCCCTCTGGCTCTGTAATAAGCAGCGCTCTCTCGTCACTTGATAGCTTGTAGTTTTTTTTCCCATTAAGTTAAAGGAAGTAGGGAAGGCACTGGGAGCGAATGAGTGTTGCAGCATAAAATAGAAGCTGAGGTGAAAGGGGGAGACTGAAAATGGAAAAGAATAATAAAAAAAAAAAGAAGACAAGGCTTATCTGGGCTGCTGTAGACCCTCACGTCCTCAAGCGATATACACAGGAGATTTTGTTTATTCCATCAGCTTGAGAGACATGAGAGAAAGAAAAAAAGGAGGACAGGATAGGATATAATGGCAAAACTCCATTAGTAAGTCAGTGGAGCGTATGATAGTAATTATCTGGTGTACTCTTGGGATGCCCTAAGTTGCTCTCACTGTCACTGCTATTACTGTTACAACACTCAAGGGAAACAAACACTTTTCACAGCATGTGCGCATATGCTTCTGTGATGGAAATCAAACTGAGAGAGTGTGAGAGAGAGAAGAGAAAGAATAGAGAGAGAGCAGAGGAGTGATAAACTGGCATACTGTTGGATGATGTAAATGTAACTACTGTTTTTCTTGACTGTGTGTTGGCCTCAGGCAGGTATGATGTGTGTTTTAAGGTGTATTTTCTGCAGTGAGACAAGGTCAGGTGCAATGAATGTGCTACTATTTCATTACGCTACACAACTCAACTTGTTTCTCGACACCTTTAGAGATATCTGCTCAGTTACTGGAAGCTTGGCTTTAACTCACGAGTGCACATGCAAAATAGTGAGTCTGAATGTAAATTATCACCAACAGCTTAAGTGTGTAACTGTGTGTGTGCATCTTATCCTCCAAACAGCTGCTGTGCTGTAATGTTAGCCAAAGGGAGGAGCCTATAGCATGTACAGAAGTTCTCTGAGGAGCAACACTCAACAGCTGCTCTTCAGCTCCTCTGGGCCCTTCTCCCTCTTTCCTTTTCTTTTAACACTGACTTTCTTCTATGATCCTCCCACCCTCCCTCCCTCTCTCTCTTTTTACTGGGCCCCAGGGGATTTTTTTTTGCCTTTGGCTGTACTTTAAATCCAGCATTCCATGTTGTGTGACTGTACAAAGACAAATGCCTGAGTATGAGTGGGCTATGCACCGTACAGTATTCTGTCATAAGCTGGTATGTTGGTGAACAAGTAACGATTTCACAAAAAAGCTGATGTAACTGACAATCTGCTTCTCACAATGTTTTTTTCTTCCTCTGCTTTAAACCCTCTCTCACACACACTCACACACACACACACACACACACACACACTGCTTTCGGGGGATGTCCATTTAAAAGTTATTTCTGCGACAGATTAGAACATATGTAGTTTTACAGGACTAAATAAACTGCTAAACTTATTGCTTTAAATATAGAGCCCTTTTAAGATTTCTCTTATATACTCTACTGTGCAATATAGCTAGATTCTTATTTTCTGACAATGAAAATGACCATAATGACTAAAAAGATCAGAGTAGTTATATTACATATTTGTGCATTAATGCAACTTTTCATGGCTGTGACAGTTATTTGAAAGTTGTGAAGCTACATTGTGTGAAATCCTGCTTTAACTTGATATGACTACTGAAGAGTTCAATCAAAAATGGTTAAATATGCAGTTAAATTTAAAATGTCTATTAATTAGATTATAATTATCCTACACCCATACACCAAAAAGACAGAGAACTTGTTGGGTTGATGAGGTGTGGGTTTTACCATCTAACCATTAATGCTGGATTGTTCATAATGACCTCCAACATTTACAATTTAATTTTATCATAGCATCATACATGTTAAACACTACAAACTTCCACTTGTCTTAGAATAGAAAAACTAAAGCAAACCTTACAGCCTGCATATCAATAAATGACCTCCTCAGTGTTGGGTCTGAAGACTTTTCTTCCTCTGCTGTAGATGTTTAGGGAAAGCAGGACCTTCAGAGAGCTCTCAGTTTGAGCATTTTAATAACTTGAGCACAATACATAGTGCTGCATTAACATTAGAATTATGTTTGCTCATCATAAAATATGTTACTTAATAAAGCAACATATTTGAAACAGAGTAAGACAAAAGATTTTTTTATTTTTAATTATGGCAAACTAACTCCTTATGAATACCCATGTCCCCGGTTTTTAAATTCATGAGGACTGAATTTGATGGCTGACTTTACAAAGGTTGTTGGAAGGAGATAAATTTGAAACTGCAACAAAGATGGAGGTAAATTGAACAATGAGACAAAAGCAGAGAAGCAGAGAGAAACAGAGAAGACAGAATTTCTAATTGAGAGAAAACTGCAGGAAAGATTGGACATTGTGAATCCAAAAATGTCTCAAATACTCAGGGCAAATTAACTACAGCTCAACTACAGCTACAAGTTTCTCAGTATCAAAATAATAGTTTGGGTTATTTGACGTGTGGTTGATCGAGACAGTCATGCATAGTCAGTGTATTACCTGCACTAGAGTCAGACCAGCATGTTGCCTGTTAGACAACGCAGAGTGTTGTCAAAAAAACAATTTTCTTTTGGTAATACATTTTCTCAACCATTGAACTATTGTATTCCAATGCTTAAGCACACTTACAGCACTACGATATTACTCAGCAGCTGCAGGTCAGCTGAGAGAATCGGAAAGAACAAAATTTTAATTTGTTTTGACAGGAAGATAAAGTGCTGAAAATACTGTACTATATACTGAAGTGTATATTTGAGCGGATGCTGGATTGTTTCAGTGGGCACCTTTTAAAAGTGTCTAAAACGTGTTTTTTCCTCTTGCCCCGTGCACAGCAGCATATCACTCTACTGGTGTGTTGGTGCTCTTTGCTGCCCCTCCTAACTGACATGCACTGATCTGCATCTACTGCAGGTAATACACTAAATATGCATGACAACTTCACACAACATCACAGCAAATAATCCATACTATCACTCAAAGACAAACCACATTATAGGTATATTGACTATCTAATCAACTGATACTGTGTAAGTAAAACCTGAAAACTAATTTCTGGACTTCTTAAACTGCATCTCAGCTGTTTTCTATTTTTTGTATAGATTATGACATATTACTATAAGAAATATTGAAGCTTACCTTATTTTATCTGCAGTTTGCATTTCGCTGGGCATACATAAGGCTTCTGTCATAGCAGCCCCATTTTTCAAAACACTTCCTTCACCGTCTTGCGATAGAGCTGCTGAAGGTCCTGTAATAGCAGACAAATTTGAAAAACTTGTAACTAAAACAAAAATAAATGTAACTTAAATGTAAATGTAAATAAATAAAAACAAAACAAATGTAACTTTACACTCAAACAGTAAGTCTATAATTTCCCACTGTTTCTGTTAGCCCTGTTTTCTATAATTTACAGGATGACCCTAGCATAGAAATGTCCGAACTTCAGCAGCTAATACTAGTCTAATGTTTGCTTCATGTTAGTGCCACTGCATTACTTAGCTTTATGCTAGTCCATACATTAATAGCTCCAATCCAAAAGTAGCAGCTAATGCTAATTATATAATGTCCAAACATCAGCACTTTAGCATCTAATTATAGCCTCATGTCTAAATTATACTGGTGACAATGCATCGCCTAGCTTCCTCCTAGCCTTGTTATTTTTAAGTTAAAAGCTAATACTGATATATATTCATTTTATCTTATCATAAAATTTAGACAAAAGTTAGTGGGTAATATTAACACTGTTTAATATTATATCACTATAATTACTATAATTTGTGATATAGGTTTAATTTGAGTTGAGCCTTGATAGTAACCATGGAGTCCATGGTAAGTCAGTTAATCATCTTAAATTACACAGACTTAGACCCCCTGAATGAAGCTCAGTTTTGCTCAGGCTAATTGTTCAGAGGAGAAAGGTCTATATTAGCTGATGGTTTGTGTGTCCAGGTCACCAGGTGACAAATTTATTGTTGTTACCTAATGCCAAATTAAACTAGACTGAAACTTTGCGAAACCAAAGTTAGCAGCTAAAATTAATGTTTTTTTTTTTTCATTTTGGCAGGAAAATGGCCAACCCTAATCAATATAACATTTGAGAATTGTTAATTTTACTTTTCAATTTCTCTTGACAATATATTGTTGTTGAGCCAACTTTAACAACTTAAGTAATTGAAAAGTTTTAATGTTAATAGGAAATGTGTGTTTAATGGCTAACCAACCTGAACAGTTAATGTAACATTAAGTTTTACATCTTATCTTCTTCTAAGAGTGTTAATGACCAAATAAACAGGTAATGTGAAGGAGAGTTTTTTTTTTTTAATTTATTAATTTATTTTTATTATTGGTCAATTTAGCAGCTATGGTTTAATTTAGATTTATTATGCTGTCATTTTATTTTACCTGACAGTTTTTTTTTTCTATTAAGTTTTTCAGCAGTAGGTAAGGTAACTGTTACTGTTTAATTTCATCAATATTTGTGATGGCACGAATTAAAAGCCAATGTCTAATGTTATGTTAATATTAGCATGGTATAGGAGGGCAACAATAATTACATTTTTTATTTTACCTAACCATATGATTTATGGTGGCCAAAGTCAGCAGCTAATGTTGTAAGATTGTAAGACATTTTTATGTTTCCCAGTTAATGTTATTGAGTTTCATTTTCACAGGAAAAAAATGCTTAATGGCCAAACTTTCCACTGACTGTAACTTTTTTCATTTTATTTATTTTTTTTATTTCTTCTCAACATTCAGATTGTTGCATGAAGAACCCAGCAATGTATTATTAGTACAACATCAACCCAGAATTATGAACCAACAGATTTAACCCAATAATGTCTTTCCAAAAAAGCACATCCCCAGTAGGGTTAAAGCATTTAATTTGAACAATGTTTAAATAGTTCTAGATAAAAATAGTCTTGACCTTGTGTTTTTAATGGTTCAACTGAATCTGGAAGTTGACCTCAGCCCATCATGGAAAATTTCCATGACCTTTGACCAACATCAATCCATTAACTTCATGAACTCAGAAGAAGTGAAGCACATAGACACAGTTTAGACTCCCATTACATTTTTTCTTCTACACATCATCATGCCACGTATTTATTGTCTGCTTTTTAAATACTCTTTAGCCTATAAACCCTGCTGGAAAAGCCATCTCCCTCTGTTATATTCGTCTCTAATTCCCTCAGACACAACACAAAGTAACCTAACCAATTAAAATTGAAACACATCCTGCTGGGACTTAATAACCAAACATCCCACAGGTGGTCTGGCCCTCCTGAGTGACACACACTCACACACTCACTGAAGCTTGCTGCAGTGGGGGATTGGCCTCCATGCGGCTTAATAGCGCTCTCACAGATACAATCAATAGAAACAAATCTTTCATGCTGTGAGATAGATATCAGAAATACAAAAAATAAATGCAGGCTCACACAGGTAGCACCAGCACAAATACACACACACACACAGTGAGTACACTGGTACAGTCTCGTTGTTCTGTCTCTCACAATCTCACCATAACAGTAAACACATTGAGGCCACACAGGATATTAAACTGAAGAAGATAAAGGCATTTATCACACAACTGCTCTTCCAGGCTTTATCTCTGTCCACCTACCAGCAAACCTTCCCACTTTCTCTCCCTTCCTCTTGCTTTCCCCCCTTCCCCCTTCCCTCTCTCCATCTCCTAATTTATTCCTTTAGAGGCAATATTTGTTGAACTCCCAGAACCAATGCAGATTTATGACATCTTAACAAGGCATCTTCTGTTTGGTCCTTTGTCACCAATCACTATTTTCATTTCCCCTCGACTCCTGACAGTAACTCCTCCTAGTGCATCATCTCCTCCTTCAATTTGCTCCCCTCCCCATCCTGCCTTTAAATCCATTTTCACTTCACTCTATCCAGCATTTCCCCATTTTCTCCCCTGCCTTTTAAATTTTTTTCTATCAATTATCTTCTTCCCTCCCCTCCTCTCTTGCCATAAACAGTCTTCCATTAATCTCTAGACCCATGCTGATCTTCTTCCCTTATTGCTCTTGGGGTCATGTCTGCATCTCTGTGTGTACTGCTGATTACGCAGGATGATAAAGCACATTTTGTCCATGAGGCTGTCACCAGAGCATTGTGCAACCTGCCGCCATTTCAATGGTGCTGCATAAAGAGTAGTGTGTCTACTTCAGTGTGTGCACATTGAACTGAGCCAAGAGCTACCGAGTAGCCATCAGATCCGGGTCGAGCAGGCAGAGGGGACAGACAGTGGCTGTCATCCCTCAATAGGCTGACACTAAATGGCTAAATCAGTTTAAAGCTACTGTAACTAAACCCAGTGGAGACAGCAGGAAAACTCACAGTGAGCAGAGGGAGCGAGGAGGGAGGAAGGGAAGGACACTGGGAGGAATGACAGTAATCCCCTTCATTGTTAGCAAGGCTGAAAAGCACTGATCCTCTCATTCTTTGCAAAACAAAAAATAAGAAGATCTCTCGCTCTCACACATACACACGCTTACTTGAAATACTCTTCATCCATATCCCTGCTTAAAGCCGACTTTTACTGTGCTTATAATTACATTTCATACATTTATTCATCACTATTACCAACATCACAGAGAGCATGTCCTTGAAGTGAGACTTGAGTGAGTGTAACTTTTAAGGGAGGAAATAATTCAATCCTCCAGTCCTTCTCAAGTGAAGAACTGAACTCAAAAGTAATAAGACACCTGTGTTCAATGCACTCTGGAGTTTTGTTGCTGGAGCCATATTTTACTTACTGTAACCAGTAGGCTAGCTTACAGTGGCTAATGTTAGCAAACTTGAATAGCTGTATACTTAACATTGAGTCAGTTCACCGACTTTATGAATCTTCTCCACTACTGCTCCACAGTTGCACTTTCTGTCTTAGCAGCTTTATGGAGCATTTATATTAGTTTGGTCTCTGTGAATTCAGTGGAGAGATAATACTCTACACTCCAGTCTGCCAAAAGAGGAGAAACGTGAGTCCTTGTTACTTAAAAGTTGCCATCATTTATGTTTATGTGTACTTTGCCCAGTTGCTAAGTTATCCATTATCCACCCTGCTGCTTGACTGTGAGGCTGGTGCCTTGTTTTAGTGTATAGTCAGCAGGGCTAAGATATCTGTTCATATCAATAAATACATTCGATATGGCTAGCTGCTTGCAAAACCACAATGTCTCCTTTTCTGTTTCTATCCATGATTAAGTTACCATTAAAATGTCTGACTCGTAACAAATTACCGTTGCTGTTGAGTAAGAATAATCAATGGAGTAATTACTATTTCAACCAATTCAAATAAACAGTACAATGGGCAACCTAATTGTTTCCATTTATGAATTTGCACAACATCTGGTCAGCAGTAAACATTTTAAACGGTTTGGTCACAAAGTCAAACACACTGTACCTGCTTTATTTGTTTGTGGCAGGTCATAAGGCCATTAAGTCTATCCATCCATCTGTCATCTATACCGCTTATCCGTCAGAGGCAGGGTTCACCCTGGACAGGTTGCCAGTCTATTGCAGGGCTGACATATAAAGACATACAGAAACCAACAACCATTCTGCCTACAGGCAATTTAGAGTCACCACTTAACCTAAACATGCATGTCTTTGGACTGTGGGAAGAAGGCAGAGCACCCGGAGGGAATCCATGAACATGCAAACTCCAAATAAACTTGAACCCACAACCTTCTCGCTGCGAGGTGACAGTGCTAACCACTGCAACACTGTGCTGTTACCATCAAGTCAAATTATGTCTTTATGACAGCTGACCCTAGGAAATCTCCAGTGAAGGAAATTAAAGTAAATCAAAATGATCATCCCAGCAAAAAAATTTTAGTTTGGAAAGTAGTAATAGTGCGAAAATTGCCTGAGGGGTGCAGGAACTTGCTCAAACTTTGTAGCGAACATTTCCCATTATAATTCATAGAAAAGTTTCTGGAGATTTCTGACACTATCTTTAAAGTGAGGGAACGTTCCCTGAAGGATCTCCTATGTGGAAATACATCATTGCTTTTTTACATTGTCAAGCCCCTGAAGATGCTGACATGTATCCTCACCTACATCATGTCAGCAGGGGATGACACCAACACTGTTATTTATGTTCTCCATAAATCCCCCCGACCGCCCATATTGTTACATTGCTCTATTTGCTGCTTTGTATTCTGAGCACAGATTGATTTCTTCAGGTCACATTGATGAGTGCCTTCTAATTTCCTAATGGAAACCCAGCATGGCAGGGTGTGTCTGTCAGAACAATGGCTCTGATAGGCCAATAACCAGAGAGTCTGTGCAGATGCATGGTGTTGGGTAAAATTTGTCACATAGTGGTACAAGGTTAGAGCACATGCTTAGGCAAGCTTAATGTTAAAGGGTGGAGACGTGGAGAATAAAACAGTCTATTTTAGATTTTTAGAGGAATTCTTTCATCCCAATCTCTTGATTAATGTTTGGTTTTGATATATGAATTTTCAAATAGCCAATTATCATTATAGCTGCTATTGATAAAAGCCATCCTACCAACCGTTACTGATCTATGGCACAAAACCACACAGCAATTTGCTGATGATTGATGGCTTCATTTTGGCTCATTTCGAAACATGAAAGCAAGTAGGGAGATCGCTGCATCATGAAGTCAGCAGTGAGCCCATCCTTTAAGCAGTTATCGATGCAAAACATGAGCTTCCTCGATTTTTCTGTTCTGTCACAACAAATCATGGGATCAATCAATGTGCGGAGAAATTTACATAATGCTGTTTATATCAAAGAGATTGAACTTTGTGCATGCTGGGAATCAGTTAAGATGTCATCTTCTAGGAAATGTAAGAAAATACACAGCTGACTTACATCAAAAGCAATCTGATTCCTGATAAGACTTTGCTCTGATGTACGACAAATTTAGACATGATGTTCAATGGTAAGTAAGTGTTTCAGCTGCCTGAAACACTCTTTTGCTCCTATGCAACTTTGTTTATCTTAAAAAGCATACAAATAGCGTAAAAAAATAACAGTGATATTGCTAAAGAAATTCCAAAGCAGCATTTCTGTGAATTGCCTATCGCAAAGACGGGAATAAAAACACACAGAATATAGGGATGTGATTGGTTTTCTTGACTTTTTTCATTATAAATTCTACACAGCCAAAATAAAAAGATACATCAACACACCACAGAGGTCACAACAGTGTACCACAAAATATACAGCATACAGCACAGAGAGAGAAGTAAAGCACTGAGACTGAGAATATCTCACAAAAAAAGACTCCTAAATTAAAAACTTTCTCTCTTCTCTCAACAATGGAAAATCATGGGAAAATGAAAACTCAGTAGTTGCAAAATTAAGGATCCCCTTTCTAAAAAACCCCCACATGAATACCACAATATATTTTATATAAAACAAAAAAAAAATAGGATGCTCCGAGTTCACTCATCTATCTTCGTCTGCCATCACAGGTTTGCTAACAGTCATTATGGCAAGATCAGTAGACAGTAATTGAAGAATAAAAATGAGCCTTGTGGGCACAGATAGTGGTTTGAGGTGACCTTTTTAAAAAAAAAAAAAAAAAAAAAATCAAGGCCATGGGTTCCAGTGTTCAACAAAGTAAAAGGGCACATCAACCTGCTATCAAACCTCTCTGGTCTGCCGACAGAGTGGGGAGAAACAGCAATGCCAGTGTTGCAAAACTTAACACAGAAACAATCCTGATGTGACACTCGAAAACTCTTCCATTTGGTAAAAATAAAAAGGTTATATCACATACTCCAACAATAATCCCAATCCCTCCCACAGCCTCCCATCCCAGTTTGTATCAAACTAGAGTGAACCTGTGCTTTTGATTTCAATAGGTGAATCCGTGACTACTGTGCCGTGGCCGTGGAAAGTTCAATTTCGCTATCATGTGAAAACAACAACACAGCAGGCCGCAGTTTGAGACTGTTGCCCATTTCACCAGATTCCACCAATTTTACAGTGAAAGTTGATGATAATTGAGCTTTCCGAGTTGAACCGCTGTGTGCTGTGCCTGTGAGAGTGGTTTCATCACAGAGCAGAAGACTGAAAGGCTGTGAAAGACTTGGTAAGCAATGATAGCAATTATGGTCCCAGGCCAGCAGTTTAGTAAGCACAGACCTTTAGAGCTCCAAACAATGCACAGTGTACCCCCTGCTTGATAGACAGGATAATCAGTGTTTGAATTTACAAAGAAAACAAGAGAGCAAATGAAAACAAGTGAGCAACAAGTGAACATAATATACAAGTATGCTGAAAATGGCAAGAACAAATTTGTACAACCTAATAGCTTGCTTGTTCAGTGGCTTTTTAGCTGGATTTAAAAAAGCAAGCAATTGTAGAGAAAGGATTGACATTATTAAATGGCTGGGCTGTTTTTACTGAAGGCTAATTAAGGATATTGAGTTAAAAAATATACATAAACATTCAGATGGCAAAAATGCAATTAAAACAGCACTAAAGCAAACACTGTGCTTCTTTTAGCAGAAGTGTTACAACCATGGGTGCTAGACAGTGTGTGTGACAGTGAGTGACAGTGTAGGGATAGAATGTGAGAATAAATCATCACCTGTTTCTGAGGTGAATAAAACAAAATGACAGTTTGCGATAATTATGCCCAATATATGCAGCAGAGAGCAGACAATTTAAGTGCAGACTCCAAGACAGAATAGACATACAGTGGTACCCTTGCAGGCGAACACACAATACAACACAGAAGCATAATGGCATTTTGTGTTTCATTTGGGGTAGTTAAGAAATATTCCGCCATTGTGTTTGGACTGTGTCAGCCATGCTTCACTGCTCAGATCTACTCTGCGGTGGAGTCAACTAAAGGCATGATTGGTGAATTCAGAGTTAGGATCGTGATAATAATGTTGTCCAGTGATTATGAGTCACATTATGATTTTGCAGATGTATGGTATTTAACCTGTGGGTAGCACAGATGGATGGAGTTGAAGAAAGTCAACCTTAAAAAAAAAAAAAAAAAAAAAAGCCGGGGAAAAAAAAAACTCCACCCAAAAGGTCTACTCCAGGTTATAAAACAAGTATAACCAATGCCAAACATGGTGTGCCACCCGATGCCCCCAAACCAAACCCATTTCCATGCTCCACCACTTGTTGTCCCCCTCAGTGCTCCTCTAGTGTAGTAAATAAAAATTAGCCCTGTTGTCTTCATATCAGTCATCCGCCTTCCCTTCATCTCTGTTGTTTGCTTTCCTTGACTCTGTTCATCACTGTCAGAGAGAAAAACACAAGAATAACCATATAAATATCACATGCACAATAATCAATTTCATCAATGAATAGCAATCTATCATCAATAAATACAGCATTTCTTATCATTATAAGAAATGCTGTATTTATCACTTTCCAGTATTTTTCTTTTTTTAAAAAAACAACTTGTTGAAAAGTATGCCCCAGAGCTAAAAGAATGAAGAATATTCTTTAAATTCATAATTAAATATTCCCCCTACATATTCATTCACAGCTTATTTAACAGCTTGTCAAGAGCTAATTAACTGTAGGTAAACTACATTTAGATTACAGCAGCATAAGAATAATGACAGTCACATTAAACAAAATAATATTC
This sequence comes from Rachycentron canadum, assembly GCA_038496675.1. NCBI lineage: Eukaryota > Metazoa > Chordata > Actinopteri > Carangiformes > Rachycentridae > Rachycentron > Rachycentron canadum. The sequence continues at coordinate 4,920,194 of CM076653.1, forward strand.
AGGTTATATAACACTATGATTTGGTCAGAGTTGTTGTTTGTTTGCATTACATTTTCCTCATTAAAGACATAAATTACTCATTCACAGCTAGAGGCCATGAGATGCATTTTGTCTGTATGTGAAATCTAACTTGGAGTCAACCAACCAATTGCTTATACAAGTGCAATGGAAATATAATTATGAATACATGTCACACATTGTTATGTTTTATTTCATATCTTACAATATGTACAATATTACTACATCCAGCCACTTTTTGTGACAGTTGAGAGCTGAGATGGGAGGAGGGGAAACAGAACATTCTTGGAAAAGAATAAATGTAGTTAGTACAAGTCAAGATTTACTGGTAATTCAGAATAACATTAAATCTATCTGTATCTTGGATGCTGCCTTTTAGAAGACATTTTTTTTTCTCTTTTAATGGCATCTCAAGAAACAACCATGACTTGATAGCATTTGGACAAACGGGCTTTTGCATCTTCCTGTTATATCCATTTCAAAAGCAAAGCAAAATGTGTCTGCATCCTCGTTGCAATGCTGAAATGTCACCCAATTCTCTGTCAGCAGTTTCAGAAAAATCACATAAAACAAGGCTCGCTTAAACTGGCTTTCACATTCATGTCAAATATGCCACTACCATAAATTTCATGATGAAATGTTTTACATTTGTGATGCCATTCTCAGATGACTCCATGCAGCTGTCACCCTCCATCTTCTGAGTTGCAGGGACAGCTTTCTCAAACCTGCTTTCTTTGAACTCAAACTGACTTTAGACTCTCAGTCAGCCTGACTGATGCGCCTGAAGATATTCCTGCTGACTGTAAAGCTTGTGTTCATGTCAAACTGATAACAATCTTTAGGTAAGTTTATGTCTACATGACTGTTCCCAGACTTGTGTGTTGCAATAAATCCAAAGAGAACCAGCTGTTACACTGCTTTTAAGTTGCTACTGAATGCTTGTACACCTCCCAGTAATGTGAATGTACCTTGTCTAACTACATATATTAGTCATGTTTATCTTATTCAGCACTAGATAAAAGTAAAAACACATTTACAGGTTTGGAAGTCTGAAATGGCCCTTCAATTAAATGTTGAATTGTGTCCTTCACCTGCTCCTGTATACCAACAGGATGTAGTGTGGTGGGTCTCACTCATTAATGCAGAAAATGCTAAATCTAAGTTTCCCCTGTTATGATCAATAGCTGGACATTACTGTTAAAAACACTGTTATCAAAATTGAGGCCCGTGACCCTTGACCCCTTAGTCTCATCCTGTGTCCATCGGCCTGACCTGTTCTGTGGACGGTCTCTTGTTGAGGAGACCAGCCTCTTCATTGGCCTTGTCTGTCTTCATCTCCACTACAATGTCATTGTTCACCTCTCCACTGGCCCTGCACAGGGAGTGGAAAAAATAAATGCAATAGAGTCAGTGAGCTCTGTTTAACATTATATCGCTTGCACAAATATGACTGAAGCCTGCTGAACTCTGGATTGACTTCTGCACAGTAATTGTTACAAAAACAAATAACACTGGGCAGCTTTAGGCAGTATGCATTTTAAAAAAAAATGTTTACACTTCTCTCAATTTGTTTGTAGCTTATACTCACAGTTTGCTCATGCTTTGTTTTTTCTTTTACAACCCGGCATTAATTGTCTAAAATCTATGATGAGATCAAACAGCTTTTCCTGCTAATTAACACATCCTGACTAAAAAGACACATGTGAGAACAAACTTCTAAGGCTATATCTTTTCGAGGATTATTTTTCTAATAGACTTTTTCCTCCCCACACTATTTTCACATAGTTTCACACTGCATACTGATTTGAAAACACTGAAGTCAGCCACAAAAATTATCAAAAAAGGGAAACTTATCAGCTTCTTCACATGGATATATCAGATTGAGACATATTTTGAGTCTGAGGGAACAGAAACTTTTCTAATTTCATCAATTTAACGAACTAAGCATTATTAACAATGCAGAAACATATTCATCTAAATATTTTATGCATATTCTCCAGCTGTATACCAGCAGTACTAATGGGCTACAATAATACTTTAATGTTAAAATATAGCTTTTGAAAGGCAGTAACCCCTGCTGGTTTGCTTGCCATAATGTATATTAGTGCTTAGTGTATATATATATTACTCTGATTCAGGTGGAGTAATTTGGGTCTTCTTGGATCTTAATTTCTCAGAAATCACATATTGTTTTATCTATCAGTTTATCTACCATATATATATATATATATATAATGACTATATAATGACTTTATTTTGTGTCATATTTTTCATTTTATTACATTTGTCTGTTTTTTAGAAATTAATATAGATGTCAGAACATGCTTTTATCATTTTATCATTTTTGCTGTACTTTTCCCAATTTTAAAAAGGACGGTAACAAAAAGCACCACAATGCAGTTTTTTATGGAGTCACAAGATCACAGATGATTTACATGAATCTCCTCCCCTCCCCACCTCTCTACTCACACTTCCTTCTTGCCCTTCTTGCTGCAGGGCAGCTTGCTCTTCTTGTTGAGGAAGTAGATGAGGGCCACCAGCAGCAGGAGCAGCAGAACACACACCACCACGGCTATCACCACCCCGCTGGAGCCTCCCTGCTGCTTGTCAGCTACAGCGCCACAATGGATGTACACATGGAGGGAGGGGCAGATGATGGGGTGGAGGGTTGGTGGGACATTGGAGGGAGGACAGAGGTGGGAAGGAGTTGTGGAGGGGATGTGAGGGAGTGATCACAGTGGAGGAGGTGGGAAGAGGGTGGAGGGAAAGGGAAAAGGGGAGTTTTTGATTTTTAAGGGGCAGGAGTTGGGAGAGGGGCATCGTGGGAAGTGCAGGGAGATTGGGTGTTTGATTTGTGGGGTAGAGAAGTGGGAGGAAGAGGGAGGAAATTGATTTCATTTGGGGTAGCCATGGGAAGGGCAGATAAGATGACATGAGGATGATGTAGAGGAAGGGGGTGGGTATGGGTGGGGTCCAGGTGAAGACAATGGATGGATGGATGGATGGATGGATGGATGGATAGATGAGTGGAGAGGAAAAGGAGTGGGGAAGGGGAGTGGGATGTAGGATTAGTCTAACTTTTGAATGCAATGACTGAAATGTGATGGGACCCAAAAACAGGGCCTGTATACTCAGATCATTTTGGACAGCCGACCAGAAAACAACACTGAACATACTCACCCATCCACCTACTCTTGTATTATTATACTTGTGAGGAAATGACATTAATGGTTTTCTCAAAAATTGATGTTGCTCTACATAAACTATATCATTACAATAAATTCAAGGTTTAAAGGCTATTATTGATAGTAATTCATTATATGGCCATTAAGGATACTTTTTTCTAACCGTACGGCTGGTATTCTTAAAAGAACAGTTGGACATTCTAGGAAATATGCTTAGTTTCTTTTTTGCCAAGAGCTGTATGAGAGGATTTATACCTCTCTTGTATTCATTATGAGGCTGGAGCCAGGAGAAGGTTAGCTTAGTTTGGTAGAAATACTGGAAATAGGGCAAAACAGATAGCAAGGATATGTCCAAAGGTAAAAAGTTCACATGCCAGGACTTGTAATGTTCATTATTAAGATCTTGTATCTCATTTGCTTAATGGATTTATAGACTAGATATGATGGACTGTTTTTTGGATGGGGGAAGGAGCTTGTGGAGTGATTGTCTGCCAACCTCACAGTGAGGACAAGGAGGACAACTGTAAAACTACTCTTTTATATTTCTACCTCAGACACACTGGTTAACAGTGAAATCATTCAACAAACTGTGCCTAATCAGTTCACAAGCTCTATGGAACTAAACAGCAACCACAATAACAGCTGGTGGTTAAACTGACCTTGCGATTAATTGATTTTTAAAGCAAACAAAAAGGAATATTATTTGAAAATAACAAGGTTCTTTGCTTCCACCTTGTATATCATATTATTATATCAGGACGCCTGAAACATTTCCAAAATTTTTCTTTACAGGTCGATCATTTCACAGGAACAGGAACCAAAATAAAGTTATTTTAGTTTTATCAAATCATCAGGTCACAAAAACAGAACTGTTTTTATGTATCTGTAGTTAGGGATACGTGAATCACATTCAGATATTCACTGTTGTCTTTTATCAGAGGCAGGTTTGTTTCACTATCTCAGCTGTGAGGATTTGTTGTTTTACATTTTCATAATTGATTAAAAAAGAAAATAATCAGCCGATTAATCAAAAAGGAAAACAAGTTTCCAAAACTAAAATAAAAAACACCCTCCTTTTACCCCCAAAGGCCTAATTTAAAGTCTGTCCTCACAACTACAGTAATACAAGTTTGTATACACAAACACATTAGCTCTTGTAAACACAAATACACTAACCTGTGTGTGCACACAGACATCAACAGTGATTTACAGTTCTAGACATACACCATATACATGTCAGTAGGGTTAGCAATACAGACCTGACTTAAGCACAGGGTTTCCAAAGAGCAGCACTTTGAGAGAAAGAGAGTTTCTCAGTCCCATAGCATAAGCAAAGCAGCAAGCACAAATCACACACACACATCTCTAAGAGCGTACACACACAAAAGCTAAGGGTATACACAGTTCAACACACAGCAACCCGGCAGGAGGACACGACGACAGGGAAAAGCCAGAAACAGGACGTCAGTTGGAAAGAAGAGGAGACCACAAAGTGAAGAAACAAAGAGAGGAAAGGAAGGAATAGAATAGAATAGAATCCTTTATTGTCCCCTAGGGGCCACAAAAAGTTGTAGTAGCATCCACAAAATATAGGACAGACATCATACAAAGGTGACGAGAGAAGAAGAAGAAGAATAACAATATACAATATCCACAGTGTTCGGTAGCAAGAGGGCAAATATACAAGATTACAGTACAGCCGTGGGAGGTGTTTGTGGGTGTGTGTGTGTGCGTATGTTTGCATGTGTGTATGTATGTGATGGAAGGGCCGGGGCAAGAGGAAATGGGTGGAAGGGAGGATTTCTAAATTACAGGGCCTGTACAACAAAGAGTCCTGAGAGAAGGAGGGAGAAGAGGAGGAGGAGGAGGGAGAAGGCTCTACCTCTGTCAGCCGTGTTGTCAATTGCTGCGAAAGAGGAAAAGAAATAGAAGAAAGGGTTTAGGTTGTAGGGTGTGTTTTGTAATTAAAGTCATCTCTCAGGTTATTTCTAAGGAGCTAAAATGATCAACAAAATGCTTTTCGTTATCATAACTAAATCATCAAAAGCTGTGCTGGAGACATATTGAAGACAAAGGCGATGTTGTCGCTGCCATCATCTCCTGACACTGACCTCTTTTGAGAGATACCGGCAAGGCCTTGCTATCAGTTCCATACTCGTTGGAGACCTCGCAGGTCACCCCGTCCTTCATGACCTCGGTTGTGGCTTTCAGGGTCACAGTGCTCACCACCTTGTTACCCTCCACTGATATCGACTGGCAGGAGCAAAGGAAGGGGGAAGAGAGATGGAGGAAAGAAGATAAAGAAAAGACATTAATTCTTTCATATTCCCTTGTCATTTCTCAGCTGTATTTTAATTTTGTGTCATTTTTTTTGAGTCAAGAAAATCTGTTAAAAATGGTCTGCAATTTTACATCTCTCTCATCTTTGATCATACGTGTATCACCATTTGCCTCTAAAATGATCCAAATTTTCAGAGGAATCATGAATTTTTTATCCCATTTTAGAACTTTTATAGAATATTTCACTTATGAAGCTATATTCCCACTGTTTCTTTTAAGTTGCTTTTCTTTTCAACAATATCACATCAATATGAAAAAAATGGAATGAAATATTACTTTTCATGGCCCTGTGAGCTATTTCTCGCTCTCCTTTTTCCATTGCTTTTGAAGTTCACCATTTGACAGTCTTCCAAGAAGAACATCTTAAGATGTTATTAAAAATAAAACATGCTTCAATCTTCACATCTTGACCTAACTGAAAACATTAACAGCCATAGCTTGGATTGTTTGAAATAGCTCTTCACCTCTGTTGCTAGTTTCACATGTACAATTCCTTTCAGGAAGGTAGCAATGACTTCTGTTAATACAGGCTTATTGTGAAATTGTGCACTCAGGGGGATTTTTTTGTCTTTGTTGATCTTAACTCTGTTATCACATACATACTTCTTTTCCTGAGGGCTTCCAGGTGAACTGAGGGGCAGGGGTGCCAAAGGCAGAGCACTTCAGAGTCACCATCTCTCCTTCTTTCCCAACCTCCACAAGAGCCGGAGTCTCAATCATCGGCTTTCCTGGAGAGGAAGTGAGAAAGTGATTAGTGGCAAATTAATTGGAATTTTTTTATAAATAGCGCAGCACAGTGCAGTATAAAACAGACACACACACAATACTGGTTACTGATAATTGAAAGACTAGAATGTGACACTTTGACTCAGCTGCTTCTATAAACTAAAAGTCTATAGAGTAGTCTATAAAGTATGAAATAACTCAACGCTTCAAAGATAATCAATGGCTAGCTGTGTGTGTGTGAGGGAGAGAGAGAGAGAGAGAGAGAGAGAGAAAGAAAGAGAAACACACAACATTGATATGCCTTAAATCTTTATTTAATCTTGCCAAAACACTGTTTTCATGGTTTGTGCATGTCAGCCTGTGAATATGTGTGTCTATACATATCTCAATGCAAGTGTTACCTTTGACAGTGAGGTTGACACTAGCCTCGGCTGTCAGTCCTGGAACAGATGGAACGGCTCCAATACACTTATACTCTCCAGCTTTATCATAGGAAACATCTTGTATTGACAGAGTGCCATCCTGAGAGAGGACCTCAGTGCCCTGGGGGAACACAAACAGCCAAAAATAAAACCAGCTGGACCCACACTATTATTCTCTGTGTGTGAATATGAGAGTCAAACAGCACTGTGGATATCTAGTTTTTAAGCAAGCTGCTATGCTGGGAAAGAAGAAAAATCTTCATACACACACACACACACACACACACACACACACACACACACACACACACACACACACACACACACACACTCTTCCAAAGTACAGTGATAATGGATCAAAGTAAGTCCTCCATGATGAACCTGTCTCTTGCAATTCTTCTCAACTTCTTCTCATAGGAATCCTCCTTTCTAAGAACAACTTGCTGTTCTCTTCCCAGAAATCCGGCAGTTGGTGAGTTTCCCTCTCACCCAAGAGACACAACAGATAGACAGGCTACAACAACAAGCCTGACACTGGAGGAACACTCTGCACATAACAAATGGAGGAGCAGGGATGAATACCAAAATACCGATAGTATCATGTTGATTTGTGGTTTTCCAGTAACACAAATGTACATTTGCTTTAAGATAGACAAGAATGAACACATATTTTTGTTGTTTGGTATGTTTTCTGCAGAATATTTAGAAAATGGGTTGGGGATGCTTTGCATTACTATTAAGTATTACCACCAGTCTGTTGCATGCAGAATACAGGCAAACCCAGTTAGTTCACTCAAAACAGCTGTTGCCAGTCCAGAAAGTTTACACTTAAACACTGAAGTTGCATGAGATAAAGTATTAATGCTACTGTCAAACTGAAAACATACACTATATATTCTGCTCTTGCATGTTTCCTACATGGATTCAGGTCTAACTTATTCTAGACCAGCTATGCCCTTCTTAGGGTTTACAGTTATATGCTAAAATACATGAGGTGTTATTAGAGACACACCATGTGTTGGTGTTACTTTCTCATTTATCAAGCAGAACAAACTCCAGTGTCCCATCTCCAGCTGCTGCAACTGGACACAACACAATACAGCCAGTGTAGCAGGGCCACAACTGTCTATAAAGGGAGGTTTGGTTATGACCTACAGGCTCCAACGCTGAGTGCCAGCTGCACATACAGTTACTTCTGTGTCTCATTGAAATGTTGTCTGAAGATAGGCACTGGGAAAACACCTGGTTTTTAAAAAAGCTGCACCTAAGCTGAATCAAATGTTTAAATATGGTTCTCCAGGAAGGGCTGAGTTCTTGTTCATCTAGGGATGCTCAAAACAAATAAAAAAAACTCATAAGAAAAAGAGCAAAGTTCTGTATTTATAGAAAAATAAAACTTTTCCATTAAAGTGACAGAGGAAGGAAAGGAAAGTTGACAAAATAATGCAGCACACCTTTTTCCATTGAACAGTGTGTGCAGCCGAGGCCTTGGTCTTGCACTGCCATTCCACCTTGTCTCCGAGCATGACCACCTGAGGTTCATCAGGGATCACGATCACAGGGTCGATGTCTGACACAGACAAAATGAAAAGCAATTGAAAGAGAGGGATGAAGACACATTAAAACCTAAGGCCTTATATACATTCAGACGGGTTAAAGAAGTGCCACTTCAAATCAAAAGCTTCTCATTGCTTAAACAACCATGTAATAAGGCTCTTAGTACAACCATACTAAGCAGAATATTCAAATTTTAAAAGTACAAAGCTAATGTACTTATGCTGAAGTTGAGCCCATTTTGAATCCCAAGTTAAGAGTCTTCCATGCTATTTCTAGGCTATCTCCACTAAATGTCTGTGATAAGATCAAATTAGGTAGCATGGTTGGGATAACATTAAAGTACTAGATGAACTGTGAAAAATTGAATTGGATATCGGCCAGTTGAAAGGATTCCATTAAAGCTTATTCTTTTTCAAGCCTTTTAATTCCACGATTTACTGATGAAAAGAATGGCTTTACTGCGGGGGCTAACCTGTGCAAACAGGAGGTAAATTGTTCTTTATCTGTTTCTACTTAGTTGTGTGTCCTGGCTCACTCACAGTGGACATTGAGGGTGATTTTTCCACTCAGGTCGGCATCCAAGTTATCGAAATCCGTGGCCGTGCACATGTACACACCACTGTCCGTGCGCTTGACAGATTTTATAGTCAGGACACCACCCTGACCACTGACGACTTTTCCCTGGAGGTTGAAGGACAGCGATTGGAAGAGAGAGGCATAGAGACTGAGTGAGAGTAGCAAATATAGTCTCATTTTTATAAAAAAGTTGGGACATTATTCTACTTTTTTTTCCCACATGAAATGACCACGTACATCTTTAGAGAAATCAAACTCAGGCTGAGGGTTTCCATCAGTCTCACACTTCATAGTGACAGTATCACCCTCTTTGACTGGATTGGTGTTGAGAAGGGAAAAGGTCGCCTTCTCAGATGGATCTAGATGGACATGAACAGACGTGGAACAGGTGAACATTCCTCCTTTGGATACATTTACACCGTTACACTGTATATCATCAATCACGATGTGCAATGAATTCCAGAAAGGATGTTTTACTTTCACAGTACCAGCTCTTTCCTTTTCTCATCGTTCATCTTTGGCAGATGCATAAATCTATGTTTAGTAGGTGGAAAGTTGTACAACCAATGACATGGACCCAGAAATACAACCCTAATATGTCTAACGATTGTTTTCCTTACTCATTTCAATATTATCTGCAATGAATCTTTAGATTATTTTCTAGATTAATTGATTTATTGCTTTGTCTTAACAACATCTAAATAGTGAAAAAATAACTCTAATCTTAACCCTCTTGCATTATCGTGGCTGATTAATATTCTGTTGAGCAATTATTTGCTTTTTTCTTTTAAAACATTAAGTACTAATGGTAATAGCAGACAGGAGAGGCTTGCTGGTAGCACATAATGTCTTAGTTACCTTCACTTCTGTACAACTGTCTGGAGAAAACTGGTATGATTTGTTACTGCTTCTTCAAATTTACTAATTTGACACTAAACTCTACAGACCATAATAGGAACTGATGGACCCCTGACTGAAGACTCACATCATAGATTCACTGGATTTAACACCCCACCCCACCAATTCAGCTCCCGTCCCTCCTCTCCACTCACAGTTGAGGTTGATGGTGATGGTGTCAGACTTCTTCTGTTTGATCTGGTCTCCTGGCATGCTGTACTCCACAATGCACTGGAACACAGAGTCCTTGTCGGCCTTGGTGGGCTGCATGTACAGGGTGCTCTTGATAGTGTAAAGTCCTGAGGCCTCCTTTACCACTGACGGAATCATGTAGGTCTCTGGCAAAGAGGAGGCACGGAGGAAGTAAAAACAAAATGAATTCCTTGACTCTGTAGAGCATGTCAGATGATACAACATATTTATGTTTATCAGTACACATACGCTCTTTCCTGTCCTTGATTTCAGGTAGAGGCTGATCATCTTTGAACCAGATAATTCTTGGCTGGGGATGTCCATTCATTGTCACGCAAGTGCCAATCTGATACAGAGAGATGAAAAGCAGGAAGGGCAAAATATAAGTGGAAGAAAATCTGTATCTGTATTATTGTTTATACGAGATCAGGGAATGTGCAAACACACACACACAAACTGCACACACACACACACACACACACACACACACACACACACACACACACCTCTGAGCTGGTAGTCTCCCCTACGGAAATGGCCTGGCTTGATGGTCTTGTGAGTTCCGGCTTCTCAGGAGCAACTGCGACAGAAAGGCGAGAGGAAGGAATTGTAATTATATCATTGTGATTCACAAGGAAAAACCTTTGACTTTAACACTGAGATACAGGCATGTGCAAAAAAAAAAACCACACTGCACTTTACATGCATTGACCTTGTTAATTAAGTAGGGCAGTAAATATCCTGCCACACATTACTCCATGGTGACCTGCTTCACATGAGCTGATAAGGGTCAAATCACAGGTTCCCTCTTATTTCTCAGCTTTATTCCCTAACTTCATTTGTCCACATGCAAGGTCATCTTATCACTACCTGCAGCTGTTGACTTCTTATGAAAATAAACAGTAAACGGGTGTTTCACTGTATTTCTCTAGCTCAATCAATCCATTCTTTGTTTTGTTTTTGTTATACTGCTCCCACAACTGCAGTAGTATTTTTAACAGAGTTCTCATCCCACATACTGAACAAGTGCAGGCTGCAGTAGGTAGGCACGTACTCATACTCAGAGAAAACATTCAAAAGTAGGTTTCTTCACCATGGACACCCCTGAAGATGACAGAACTTTGTGTTTTTAGCCTAAATTGAGAATTTTAAATGTTGAAGGGGAAGGATTGCTTTTATTCTGTTTTAAGTGGGGATCAGCAGGGATACTATTTACTCTCTCTCTTTACACTGCAAGAGAGAGCGAGAGAGAGAGAGGGAAGACAGACTATTACTGCTGTAGCTCAACCCCTAAGAGACCTCATAATTCAGTCCTATTAAGTTAAGGCAGGACATACAATAATTCAGCCCCCAATGAGTCAAGTGTTCGAAATGTGGACAGCGAATAATTGCTGGTTTGTGAGATAGGCTGTTTTCTTACCACTGTGGGCATTAAGTGCATCTAAAAAGGCCTTTGTCAAATAGCACTTTACTAAGGTATTGTCAAACACCGACTGACCCATTCACAATTAATAGCTTATTTTATGAGATTGCTTTAAACCTCAGTGTCTCTGAGTGCATCAATGTTAATGTTTAACTTGTAGCATCTTAACTAAAGAAAGGCTTGTTTTGCTATTCTCACGACACAAATTTTCCCTCTTTAGGGCGATTGATCAGTCCAATCCAAAATGTAAATGAATCCTACTCATTTTGGTGGGACCACTAAATGCAAAAAGTATGATTGATGTGTGTTTAAGGTTTGCTATGGGAGTGGCAAGGACACAGTGAGCTGCACCCGGGTCAGCCCTCACTGCCTTGGTGATAAATCTGGACTGTTATTAAGGTGAGATATATGAGACATGACAGGTGTGATTGAACTATTCATCAATTTTGTCAAGAGTGATTAGATTGTGGTTAATTGACCTCTGGGGAACTTATCAGAGGAAATTGATAACACTGAGCATTGGCAAAAGCTCCATAAAGAAAGAAATGTTAGCTGAGGTCCACTCCATTCTTGACAGATGTAGACAATTGTGACAATTCATACTTTATGAAAGTGTATTTCTTCTGAAATGTTTTGCACAGAGTTACTTTGGGCATGTGTGAAATGCAATAATGAAAATGCATCACATACATTAGGTACAATTAAGCCACTTCTAAATCAAAGTATGCATGAACACACATGCAGATCTGATTAAAGCCATAAACCCTCAGTGGCAGTGACAAACCAAGTCATAAATTTCACACATCAACAACTAATGGGAAAGTGTATGTGTCCAGTGGGGGTGAGGGTCTCTTTGAAAAGGTCATGTGGGTCATGTTGAGGTCATATTAAAAGGCCAAGGTGCACTGGTTGACTCACAGAAGACTTTGAGCATAGTTGCAGCATCTGCGACCCCAGCGACGCCAGCATTGACTTGGCAGTAGAAGACAAGCTCGTCAGAGGGTTGAGTGGAAGTGATGGTCAAGGTGAAGTCATCTCCAATTGTGACCCGGCCAGTTAGAGGGGTGCCCTCGTCACTTTTTCCCTCACCACCCTGGGAGCGGAAAGCCACGCGCTTCCTTGTTCCTAGCTCCTCCTTAATACCCAGACAGGAAAAAAGTGAGAGGAATATGGTGATTAATAGGTTGGGGAACAGGAACAGAAATAAGTGAGAGAAATGTGAGAACCCAATGCCTTAAATCAAACACAAAAATCCAACTTTTGCCTTCCATTTTTTATTACTTAGATATGACAAACTACCAATGCCAACTTTTTCCCTTCATTTTGGAAGAAAAAGAATACTTGGAAATTACTTACAATGTACCACTCGACAATATTGTTGCTTGATGATGAGACAGTGAATGTGCAGGGTAGTTTGGCAGTCTCTCCTTTTACCACCTCCACTGTAGGAGCCACCTTAACGGTCATAGCCCCACTGCATGCTGTAGAGACAAACAAAGAGGGAGACAAAAATATGATTAAGGACTCCAGACCAGAGCAATCTGTTAACAAAACAGAAGTTAGGGACTCTCTGAAGTATTTAACTTCAAATCAAGTGAAGGCACTTTTATTTTATAGCCTGAAATCACAAATCTATTTAAACAGCAAATTCTACAATGCTATTGGAGGTGCTATTTTAATTTGAAAAAATAGCACCAACAGATTCTATATTAATGAAAATGTCTTGTGAATGAAATTTCAATTAGAAACTTATTGCTGAGTGCTATTTAGTGGTTAGATGTTAACCTACTATACTGTATAATGGCTGATAAAACAAGATAAAGAACTTCGGTGTGACTGCAATGGTCTAATTGGCAGAAGTGCATATGACATGTATTAGAGAAGTGTAGCACGATACATATGGTGATGTTCACATGTGACAATATAGTGATATGGTGGCAATAACCGTTTGATCTGTATATCGCCTCTTGAAGGACAGGAGGAAATGAGGGGACGGAGAGGGAAAGACAAATAATAAAAACCACAGTGGGCTCAACTCGTGTTGTGTGTTCAAATACTGTTAAGAGAACTGGGGACAGCTGCATGGCGTCCATGAGATACTTTATCAGCACTGCAGCACGCCTTTTCCTTTGGCAGTTTGTACTTTTACACTTGCAGCAACAAGAGGCTGGGGGTCTGTGATTACCCAATGGTTTCAGGCATAGCGACTCCCCCACTGGAAACACATTTGCAAAAACATTCATGCAATGTGCACCCACACGGACACGCACACACAATGCATTAAACAGATACACAGTGGTAAGGCCCCAGGAGATGACAACTGAGACCAGGGCGATACCAGGGGGACAGACCACACATGCATAGACATACATTTACTGTACCTCACCCTTAACACAGAAACACACAAATCATCTACAAGAAAAATCCTCAGTGGAAAGTACAGTATGTATGTAATTCTAGCATATAAAGAATATTCCACCTGAAACAGATTGGATTGTTAGAAATGCCAATAATTCCAATGATAACAGAGACACACAGCAAAACAAGTAAAACTGCATCAAGCCTTTCACAGAAACCTGTCAAACCACCCCTGACGCATGAAACAACTTTGTTAAATATAGTCTATACACAGACAAATACACTACTCTGCCAAGGCATTTCTTTTCATTTCTGTTTTTTTAGTGATTTGTTGGCAAAACAAGGTTTGTTTGGAACATACAGTATGGAACATTTAGATCAATGGCAGAGAAGTGCACTCTGCTGCAGGGGTGGTTTGTAAAGTTTCTATTGATGTTTTCACATGTGCTTTTTGTCAGTGAGTCTGAACTCACTGGAAGCTTTTGTAATTGCTGTGAATCCAAAAAGACTACAGCATCTATTCTCTGCAAAGGTAGCAACTATCTGTATTCCTTTAAAGGTGTATGTATAGCAGTAAAAAAAACTTTTAAGGGATCCCTGAGGGGTGCTAGAATGCCCTTGTAACTGGCACTGTCCGTGTTCTCCATTGAGCAGAGACATTAGGATGCACACAGTGTCCTAGATCTCAATGGGAGAGTGTGCAGCTTGAGTACAGAAACTCAAACTGGTTCCTGTGCGGATAGGGAACACTATAGCACTCAAATACAACAAGGAGATTACATTAGGAGAGAGGAGAGGCTGGAAATGATGGAAGAGAAGGGTGGAGCGCTGGAAGAAGACAAGGAGCTCCATTTCTGCTAATGAATTCACTGCAGCATGTACAGTATCATAAATAGTCAGTACAGTGCAGTGATACTTCACTGAAAGGGAGGTCACTGTGTTGTTTAAGTGACTCGGGTTAAACTTGCAAAGTCACTTTTCCTTACTTTTGTGCAATTTGGCAGGGTTGTATGAAACAGGCACACTTGCAATTAACTGATATGCAAGTAAAGAAAACACAAGGGTTTATGGGAATTGTGCCATATTTACAGTACTTTCATGGGAAAAATTCCACAAAATAAGTGTTTATATAAAGTAAACATGCAAAGACTCAATGCTAATATAAAGTAAAAAAACAAAGACCCAAGTGCACAGCCACTCCACAACATTCCCCAAAAATCCCTCTAGACTGTAAACACAACAGAGATAGTTAAGCAGCATTAACAAGCCAAAGATTTACATTCAAATTCGTATTCATAATACTGAACATACATGTTACTAATGAACAACCCAGACCCAAACCCTGTGTGGTAACATACATTAATCATGTCATCAATTTCTGGACAACAAAATCTACACTTGAATAATTTATTTCTTGTGAGAAACTCAGGAGTGGGGAGGGTGGACCTCTGGGAATCATAGCTGTTTGACAAGCTAGTTTTAATAACATGGTAGAGAAATGTAGACAGGGAAGATGAAAGAGTGTTTGCTCAAAGTGTCTAAAGAGAGATGAGAGGAGCTGAGGGATGGCCGGCTTGTTATCACTGTACTGTGAGAAAGAGCGGGATTGAAGGATGGAGGAAAAGACGACAGAGAGTACGTATAGAGGAGATAATAAGGAGAACTGTCAAAAATACACACAGTGATGGTTTGGTGTTGTGTGTGTGTGTGTTAGTAAGACACATTCCATCAGGGCAGATGCTCTGATTCTCTATGACCCACAAACCACATAGAGGTCAAGGGTCAGACAAGTGTTGACTTCGAGGACAAGATCTCATGTCTCTCCTGTTGTATTCTCTCTTACTTCCTCTTCATCTACTTTCTCCACTTCCCTTGAAATCCCCTTGAGTATTTTTATCCTGCGTCTCATTGCAGACTCATTTTCTTTTTTGTAATCTACTTATCCAGCATCTCTCCCTCATTAAATATGTTCTTCTATGCGCTCAGTGGCTCTCGCATGAACCAACATTAGTTTTACAAACCCAGTCTCATGTTCTGAGTTTGTCAGAGGGATGTAGCCCAAAAGAAAATCCTCCTCTGTTTCTGCGCCAAAACAAACAGCGAGTCAGACAAGCAAATGCACAAGAATGTGTGAGTAAACCAAGCACTGTGCTTTTAGGCAGCACTCAGGATTTAAGAGTCCTGTTAAGTGGTGCATGGGAAAAATACACACTCACACACATACCACATTAAATCACGTGGCGCACTCCCGCACGCATAGAGACCCCAGATCTCAACTTGGTCATTCAAGTAATATTGCTTTTGAAAAACACCTGTAAACTAAACTTTCAGGCTTGTTAAATGATTGTGGGAAATCTCCTTATGAGTTCCTGCTGGTCACTAAGTTAATATCTAATCCTTAAGTTTTCAGTGAATTTGCCTGGGGTTTTTCAAACTTGTGTATGTACAATTTTTTACGAGCAGATCTTCCAATTATGAATTGAATCAGGAAGCTGGCGCCAACACCTTTTCGTACTTCTTTCTGGTAAATCACTTTCTATGTAACTACTGCATTCTGTTTCTTGGTTTACCAATAAAGACATGAATCCGTCATATGGCCTTAATGGTCCATGCCAACAAGTCTAACCAAATTAATGAGACATTAATAAACCACTCCATGTTTTGGGGGGATAGCGGTCTTTTGGTCAACTTATTTGTAAAGAGACATCAGCACTAATCAAAATAAGTGGTTTTCACATGAAGCTGAGCAAAAGTAAGTGACAGGAAAATTAGACCATTCCTATGAGCCTCGGCTGTACTTCGAGTTTAGTGCTAATTAGCAAACGTTAGCACTCTGACATGCTAAGATGATCAGGCTCACAGTGCCACTTGAGATGCTTTAGATGCTTAATCATAATAAAAGAAAGACCAAAATATAAATTATTCAAATGCGGCTAATGAAGCCAAATGTGTTTGTACTTCAGATGTGCAACACTGTATTCATAAGATGTTCTTTTAGTTGCACAAGACACACTGTTCTCATCACATTCACTTCCTGTGGAAAAATAGAAAACATCTGTATGTTATTCTTGTTTCATTATTTTGAAATAATGGAACATAACTGAAATTGCTGTACACTTTCTTTTAAGAAAACTCCTAATTTTGTCTAATAGTCACATGCTACCAGTCGTGATAATCTGTGTTAAAGTGCAAATGTATTTCCTAACATACGTTTCTTTTTACTTTTAACTGGGGTTTGGTGAATGCAAATACATGAATGTGGACAGAGCTACTGAGAGGAGGTTACAGCAATGACATGGTCTGAAAGAGTCCATCTGCACCACATCTCTCTCTCTCTCTCTTTGCCAGCCTCTTCCTTCTCCTCTTCCCTTCCCGAGCTCTCATTTGATTTACTGTGTCTCACTCTCTGTCTTTTCTTTCTTTTGCACACATCTTTTGGTATCATTCGCAATATGCTGTGGTCCTGGGTGATCAATCAGGCCGCGGTTCTGTGTTTAACACACAAGGCAGCTGGACAGACAGAGACAGGCAATTAAAACATAATTAGGGAGTCCTCTGTTCAATCTGAGCCGACAGCATGTGTGTGTGTGTGTACGTGTACAAGAGTGTTTGGTGTATTTAGAAACACAGGCTGTTGGCCGTGTGTGTGTGTGTGTGAGTGAGAGAAAGAAAGACAGTGGTGGGGGCTGTTGGACGGGGTGCTAGCTACATGGGGGTCTCGTTAGCTGACGCAGGCCAGTTAATCGGATTTAGCCAAAGAGAGGGAAAGTGTGTGTGAGGTGGTGTGTGATGGGGTGTGTGACTGGGTAGAAAGACAGATGGGAACGAGACGGTCAGACTGTGACCTGTACACACACACAGTATATCTATAATGCATGTAATATTTATGAGTGACCGAACCACCCCAAAAAGCTACAGTTAAGTGGAGTGTGTGTAGAAAAAAAAAGATCCAAGGCTGCAGTCAAAGCAGCGTGTCAAAGCGGAGGACATCCACATCTACTGAAAAGTTAATGTGAAACCATCTTCAATACTCTCTGTGTCTTTCTCCTTCTGCCTTTTTCTTTGACTCACTTCTCTGCCTGCATCTTTTTCTCCCTCTCTCTTTCTCACACACACACGCATGCACACACACACGCACGCACGCACACACACACGCACGCACGCACGCACACACACACAGGAGCGGGTGCCCCTCATTATGAAACGAACCAGCTGGATTCTCCCTCTCCTGTCCTCTTTTCCTTCCTCTCTTGTTCTCCCTTCACCTTCTGTAGTATTCTGGACATCAAACCATGAGCCTCTCTCTCTCTCTCTCTCTCTCTCTCACTCTCAAAGAGCATTTTTTAATACCCAGTGCACAGACTGGCTAGTGTGTATCGTCTGCGCATGCGTGTTTGACAGGAGGAGAAGAAAAGCAATGAGAAAGATGGTAAAAAGAGAGGCTCAAAGAAAATAAGAAGCGATAGACAAAAGAGAGAGCAAGAGAAAGAGAGGGAACAAAAGATGATGTGCAAACCCGGCCTTAACTCACCCAACCAGAGCCTCTTTGTGAAGCCACCATCAACCCTCTTTCATTGAATACGTACTTGTCTCCATGCTTAACCCAAACAGCACTTAGCTGTCAAGTGATGGATTTTCTGTGTAATGCAGTCTATTGTATACATCTGGATGATGGTGCTAGGGGTGCAGGAGAAGTGTGTTAGATTATAGTCAGCATGTGTCAAAGAGATGGAATGTAAAGATCTGCACCATCACCAAGACTGGGACGAGGAGTGAAACGGAAGACTTCATCAACTGCAACGCAGTACCCACTGGACAAGGAATGTGGAGTGTGTATGTGTACCTGTGTATATGTGTGTGGTCCAAAACATCCCTGGCCTCTAACAGGATTAGTGTGCTTGACTGTTGGCAAAGCAAACGGTCTCCTGCTGCAGACAGCCTCAATGTCACAAGGACTGAGTCACCTACCAGACAAGGTCATTTAAAGAATAGCTTCCACTTTTTATACATCGATGTTCAGTAATCAGCACCTTTTCCAAAGGGTTGCAGTTATTTCTGTCTCTTCCTCATTGCGTTTTCTGTTTTAACCAGCACTGCTGACGTCTCAAAGTGAATTCACTCTGGAGTAGCCTGTAGCTGTGATGTAACTAAAAAAACTAAATGCATGGTTACACATTAACATTATTGCTGTAAGGATTAGTTGATTTTTTCAGGCTTCTCAAAGGTGAAGATTTGTTCAGCAAACTGAAAGTCTTTGGGTTTGGACTGTTGGAAGACTTGAGGTGGAAGATAAATATCCACCTCTGAATAATGATTGTTCCTAATTTTCAAATATTTTACTGAAAAAAGCATCAGTTGATCAGTTGATGATGAAAATAAATGTCAGTTACAGCCCAAGCTAACAGGCACCTAGTTTACATGTTGAAAAATCTACAAATTAAGGCTTAAACATCTATGGAGAGATTGCATTGAGACCTGGAACTGTGATTTGTCAGTTTGGGCTTGTTCCTTATTCTCTTATGAGATTCTGATGCTGGTGTTGATTGGTAACAGTCAAGTCTCAGTAATCTTCTGTTTTTCAGGAATAATGGACAGATCTCAAAGTATGTAAACAGTTACTCTGAGGTACATATAATCATGACAGTGTTTTTAAATATTTTGCAGATGACAGATGAGTCCTGTCTCTTAGCTGTGAATCAATTCCTACAACAGGGGTATCAACAATACAAGTATGAAATGTGGCTTCACTCCCACCACATGTTGTAATGGCTACTAACACCACAGGCAGGATGTGACTGACTCACAGCAGTCACCGTCAACCCGGGCCAGAGGAAGTGTGTATGTGATCACAGTTGTGGCAGCAAGGCGTGGCACAGTGCCTTCAGCTCCCTAACACTAATGATGGCCCGTTAATGTTTCAGACTGGATCTGACTCAAATCTTGGTGTGCACACGCCGTTCGTATTCAATTGGCGGTCCCATTAGTCTGCCTGCACTGCTAGAAGGGAACCGCTGGCACTCCTCAGGAAATTCAGTTTGTTCAGTGAGATTCATTTTGGCTGCCAAACTCGATGCATCTAGTAAATTTACCAGCTGCAAGGTGGAAAAATAAACACAAAAATGCTCGACAGCGGCTGCTCCAATTTTTTCAACAGTGTTTGCTCAGGTGGTTAAAATTACTCTATATTGTTCCATTTGTAAATAATGATGTTGCAATTGAATGTTGCAGAGATAAAAATTAAGATTTATAAGATTGTAGTGAAGCAAGAGGAAGAGTGCATGCACATATACATATACAGTTTGTATAAGGTATGTGGAAGTGTGTGTTTAAGGGCAGGCGGGGTCAGACTGCCAGTGTCTGGGTGGGTCCATGTAAGGCCTGGAGTCCGTCAGTGCCTGACTGATGAGACAAGAACAGGTGCAATGCTGAAACAGCAGCTGCTGCAAAACACACAAGCACTGTGGCACATACAGAACTACAGGGATGACAGACAAGCACAGAGAGGAAGTTTCCCAAATCACAAGAATATACAGACCTAAACAGAAGTGAAACTTTTAGCGGCTGATGAGACATCATAAAACGTAACAACACAGTGAAAACCAGACAGATACAGCATACTTTCACTGTCTGTCTCCTTGGAAACTTCTAATGGTATCTGAACCGCATATAACAGACTAAGTGCTGCAATGTCTGTTGGTGTCCTGCTAAGTGTTGACCTTTGAGAAGGAAGCGTGATGCTAATTAGAATCCCATTGTCATTTGCTGTATTAATAGGGGAAGATTTCACAGAGAGAAATGGCCAGAAAGAGAGAAGGAGAAAAAGAAAACGTAAATGCATTTCAGATATTTCCACATTGTAATTGCTTTAATGTATCTTTCATTACTAAAAAGGTAACCATGTCCTGATGTGAATGGCAGGAAAATCTCAATTCTCACTGTATTATGAGCCACTTAATAAGCAGCCTGATGAAATAGCTAATATCCTGTTGCACCCAAACTCTAATCCTGTACGGTACATGTAGTGGCTCTGTACACATATGTTCATACATCAGCTATGAAAATGTTAATATATTCTGAACAATGCATATAATTTAGTCATGAGTTCATTCGTCACAAAATGGCCAAACCAGTATTTATAATCATAATGAATTCCTGTTTGACCTTTCTACACACATGAGTGACTGTGCATGCACAGTAACCTCTTTTTGCTCTTTGTATGGCCCTTTTGTATTTGCTATTGTGATTGGATTTCCTTATGATGTCCTGTGACAAGGAAATTTTCCCATGTGGAACATATGAAGTATGTGCCTTCATACTTTAGTCATAAGACTATTCTGTTCCCAATAAAAATCCCTGTACATTTGTTTTATTTTGTAAATATAGTAACTGCCTCTACATCAAGGTCGTCAGTCTGTTACTAAAGACATAATTAAACTATTTTATTTGATAACTCCTAAAAGACAAACACAAGTTTGACCTTAATGAACTCCTGAAAAAACTTTTTTTTCCCAATATAGCATTCACAACAACCCTGTAAAGTACCAATTATAGCAATTAAGAGTCCTGTAAATCTCCTCTGACTGTTCACAGGCCAGTCAAAAGCTTCAGCAGTTGTAACTCAAAGTTGATAAGCGAGGTGTACTGTGCTTCAAAGATTATATCTGGGCCTCTAATTGCAGTCAAACAATATTTTAGGGTTATGTGTGATACATGTTTTTACAAGGAGTAGGTCTTGATTAATGGTCAGATAGACACATCCCGGATGTGCAGATGCCACATCCTAAGCCCTTGTACCACAATTACAGGATATGGAAGAGCCTGTCAGTCTTCCTGTCTGGACTTGTACCAGTGTACCACCTGAGTGGAGATAAGACTCACACCTGCCACAATGCACACTCACACAAACATTCAAGTAGCAGGCTGGGTGTGGAGGTCATCTGAGTCTGGCAGAGGATACTAGTGTTTTACCACTTTGTCTATTTATTGGCATTAAACCACCAGCTATTGTGTCTGTTATGAAGAAGAGAGAGGAGATGAGACAAGGGAGAGACTGAAAGGGGAAAATAGATTTTATTAGATGTTAGACAGGAATTCTGTAATCTTTTATTTTTCTAACCTCACTTCTCTAAAGTTTTTGAATTAGCTCCATTTGTTTCTTCTGTCAGCTCCAGTTTTATGTTTCTGATACCAACTTCCCAGCTTAAAATCTCTCTCCTCTCTTGTGTCTGATGTGTACAGCTAGACTTGAAAGAAACTCTTGCGATTAACACTAAAAAAGATTTAACTTATTTTGGATTCATAGGTTGAACTTCATTTAAAACGAGAAAGGAGAGACAGAGGACGGGAGGACAAGGACGTGAGTTTAGAGGAGCTCTGATGTTCTCAGGGACTTGATGTTGACGTAATGCAGCTGAGTCAAACATAAGGGCATTAGCAATTAGTCTGGGTACACATCAGTCTTCTCCACTGCTATAAACCTAACAATATTAGCATCTGTGCATCCTACTCAGTGTAATAAAATGCAGAGCCCAGAGTCATCGCAAAGTTCAATGACTCAGCAAATGATGTCTGCCAGCGAAGTTGCGTATCTGTGCTTCTTTTGTGCATTGTTGTGTTAGACTACAGGGCAGAGAGGTAACATCACAGTGTGTGCAGTTGTGGCAGATAAATCACAGCTTTACTGGTGTGTGTGTTGTGTCATCTCATGGCAGTTTAGAGGTTTAAGACAAACAGTGTGAAGTGGGCTACAAGGTCGGCCCCTCACACACTCTTTTGTCTACTGGAGAGATTCCCCCTCACCAGTCCTGTTGTCCTGGCAACGGGGTGAGAAGTCAACCCCATTCAAACACGAGAGTTTGGAGCCATGTGGTCAAGAGTGTGTTTGTGCGTGTATGTGCTGCGACGGATAGATGGTCGGAACAAGGTAGGAAAAATGGAGACAGAGCGCATGAGCGGAATAGGAATTCGTGGAGCTGACATTGCAGTCTTCCATCCATTTCTGCAGAAAGTAAGGGTTGGAAAAAACAAAACAAAGCCATGACGTCTTATAACGAGATTATAAATAGAACTATGAATACATGAGTCTTGTGAGTTTCAGTGCTGTGTAAGTGCTTCTGCAAAAGTAGCTTTGATATATTGTCTAACTGATAAACCTGAGTGTCCTTCCCCATTAGAGTTACCTGAGTAAAACTGAAGTCATCTCTCAGACAGAATATCTAGGTCATTTATAAAGCTAGTATCTTTTAGCTGACACAATCTGGTGCCATTATATGTGACTCCATTAACAGTGAGTTCACACAAATGGTCAGTGTCTTGCTTCTATTACAGCTCACATTTGGGTTTTAATACAGTAATGGTAAGAAAGAAAGAAAAAAAAGCCATAGCGGTGAATGACATGGAAGATCAGATAAAAATATCAAGTAGAATTTCATTACTTTTCGAATCAAAGGGCACAAAACAGAGAGGGCCCACCAATTACCGCAGCATGTTTCCTCCTGGCTGCCTTTCATTTTTAGGAGGAACTCAATTTGGTGAAAGAGAGGGGGAGAGAGAGAGAGAGTCTGATCGACTGAGAAAAAAACCCAATCAGTGGATGTCACTAAAGGGGCAGAGATGAGAAAAGGTGTTAATATTTAATGTTTCGGGGGCCCCCGAATCTGGGCCTCCTTTCCCTCTTCTCTCTCTTCCTTCCATCCCTCTCGCCTCAGGCACTCCAATTAACACACCCTGTCCTTTTCTTCCCCCTCTCTCCCAGTCTCTCACTTTTTCCTCCTTCCTTGAAACACAGCCTCTGGCAAAAAATAAAATTTAGAAACAGGAGAGCAGAGGCAGGAATGGAGGGATAGGCAGAAAAAAGAAACAAGGAGAACTTGACTAGGATAGTGTTTGGCAATGCGATGAAAAGTTTTGGACGAGAACAAGCTAAGAAGGCTAGAGGGTCTCAAAGAGGAGAACGAGCAGACACAGGAGAGGACTGATGCAAATGCAAGCGTGAGCAAAAAAAAACAGAGGCAGAAGCTCTCATAGGTAGGAGTTAAAACTGGAGCAAAGGAGAAGGAGAAAGATGAAGTTAGGCAACCAGTGGGTCCCCCGTGTGTTTTCGACTCCCTCCAGCCTCTACCTATTTATCAAGGTAAATGACTTGCTTTAATGGGCCAGAATGATATGCAGTGTTTGGCAGAGGCAATCTGCTTGCATATGTTGCCGCTAATGTTGCTGACGTCCATAATAGAGTATCCTAATGAGGTGCATTCAATGATGAGTGAGGCAGTAAAGATTATAAATTCCTATCAGGAGCTCATGAGGGAAAGGGCAGCCCTGGAAAGATGATGGATGGATGGATGGATGGATGGATGGATGGATGGATGGATGAAACAATTCAGTGGGGCAAACTAGACTATTCTAAATGTGATGTTCATGTATATGGTTCCACATTTCAAACTGGATTGAAAAAAGGAGATTCAGCATTTCACTTATAACATGACAAGTTGGGTGACTTGGAAGAAATAGATTTTTAAAAAGATGCAGCATAGATCAATATGTCCTCATTTTTAATTCCTACCCAAAGTCAAACTCTATAAATATTGGCTTCTTCATTTCCCATAATGTAACCAATAGCATATTTTGCTAAGGTCCTAGTATATAGCTAGTATTGCGGTGGCTTTACCTTTAGTCAACTAGCAATGCTGATCTATAAATCAAAATATATACATATCTACACATATGCATTCACATCACCTTGACCTACGGTGTGACCTATACTGTAACACCCAGAGTGAACCATAAATTGAGCTTCAGATTTCCTTGCCAAATAAAGAGGCTTTCTGTAATAAATTCAGTGTTCAAGCTCAAGCTGATTTCAGAATGGACTCCCTGTTTTCATAGATGTGTAAAATTTATGGAGTTTCCCTTTGAATATATGCCTTTCCCTAGGTGGTCTTACAATTTCAAGTTTGAATGTGACATATTTGCATATTTCAAATAATGCATGAAGACAGACTGCAGCATTTACTGGCAGGGTGACATTCTGGTGGCTTGTTTAAGTAATGGTGAAATTGATTACCTTTGCACGGGATTAATGACCTCTGAAGTCATATTAGCCCAAGAGAAAAAAAAGAAAAACTCGTACTGAAAAAACTCAGTGCTACAGATGTATTGTGTGCACATCCCTCAGTTCTTTCATAAAGTGCTGTGGTAATTTAGACATAAAAAATGAATAAAGATATTCCAACTTTTGCAAACATCAAGCAATATGCATTTTAGTATGTGTTGTCCCATTTTCTTGATCAGTGGTGCCCAAAGGATTTTGAGAAAAAAAAAAACACACACAATCCATCACTTGTCAATGTTCAGTGATATAATGAGTAACTGGGTAAGAAAGGAAAAAACAAGAAGGCCCTTGAGGGAAAATGTCCTCAGGATTCACTGTCCTTCCCTTCTGTTTTTATCAAAGGCAAAACTCAGATGACTCGCTATTGTTTTGGATTAGAGACAACAAAGCAGAACAGGGTCACTGCTGTTGTGCTAATTGATATTGTTTAAGAGAGCTTACTTAGGACAAGATCTTGTGTTATCCCCATATGGAAATTTTTTAGACATTGGACTTGACATGAGGAAATAAATACATGTATTAGACTTGACTGGTAGATGACAAACAGTCTGGGCTGCTCTGCCTTCACAGCCGTTACTAATTGTTTTATATTTCAAAATGAAAACTTATTGAAACCTCTGTCTTTTACAGTCAGGGCAGGCTGTCAAGAGAGGAGAGAGAGCACAAGGAGAAAGGCTGACTCAGAGTATAAATAAGCAGAGAGACATTAAGACCACAGCTAATCTCACTAAAAGGGTTAGGACAAAGTGCTGCCGCCTCTGCTGTCTCTCGCTTCCCTTCTCCCTCTATCTTTGAATCAATTCATTTTGCAAGTCATTTCCTAGCCTACTGTGCAGATAAATACTCAGTGCAAGGTAGCTCTTATGCCCATTTACTGTAATAAAAAACCTACTGGAGCATGTCCATCACAGTGTGTGTATATGTGTGCGTGTCTTTAGGAACACACCAAGCTAAGGTAAATTTGACTAAGATTGAAGGAAAACAAACCCAGACAGTTTCATTCCAGAGGGGAAATAAGATTTGAGATAAGTTGTAAGGTGAGGAAAAGGTGAAAGCAGGCCAACACGTCTCCCTGTGGCTCTCAGATTTCTGCTCTGGAGCTTACTACCAAAGACAAACACACACACACACACACACACACACACACACACACAAACACAGTAAAGCCTCTATCAGGCTGCCCGGTCAACCCATGTGTATTTTAATACTAGTGAGTCTAGGGTTTAATGTCTCATGTTCTATTTACAGTAGCCTATTTACAGTATGATTCCTGTTACATTCACAAAAAGAGTGAAACGCACGCACAAACACACCTGCCTGGCCTTCATATCTCAACAGCTCAATTCCTCAAACACGCCGGTTCCCTCTGCCACCTTTTTTTCCTCCAGCAGTCGTGTCATGCTGATTTGTAGCATCCAGGTGTTTTGTTGGCCTGAAAAAGAGCCTCTTCCTGGGTGGATGGGTTAGACACACAAGTACACAAGTTGAGGTAAACAGAGAGAGGGAACAGATGGCATATGGGTAAATAGCACCAAGACGCTACTATAGCCTGCGTCCACATTTTCCTCCTTGTGAAGATAACATTACTGTATGAATTCTAGCTTTAGAGTACATCCATCCCGAGCCACCTCAGTCTGAAGCGAGCGGACGAATCCCAGTCAGGCTCTTTTGTGTCTGACTGTATTAAAACAAAAACCATGTGGTCACAGAGGTCACCAGAACAGGACAGAACAGAGGACAGCTGTGTCTCAGACAAACTGTCCCACAGGTTCCTCTTGAATTGAATGATTGATTGATGACCATAAAATGCCATAAAATGGGCACTTTTAGATCTGGCCAGATTTGTGTGGACACAAAGCTTGACTTCTTCCTCATTTGCCTTCATCCGATCTGATTTAATTAAAATCAGCACAATGCTCTTACTTGAATGTATTTTGCTTCACCTTAGCAGAATCACTTTGTATGCTTTATCTCTTTGTCACGTCCCCTTTTTCCATCTTTCTCCTATGGTCTGTTGTCTCTCATTCTCTCTCTGTCGGAGTGCTGAGTAGCACTCTGCCCATCTCATTTAGAGACAGCCCTCCCTTCACTTCTAATGAGCCTTCATTTTGGCAGAAGAGGGAGAAAAGCCAGAGAGAGGAACACCATTTCCACTACTTCAGCTGACAGCAGTTCCCTCTTGAAGCCCTCTTCTAATACCCACATGGGACTATACAAGAGGGCTGGAATAGGGAGAAAATGGTGGAACAAATGGATAGCCATTCTCCCCATTAGCCTCCATTATCTGCAAGCATCATTTCATAACTAGCGACTAACAAGGCTTCTGTGTATGTGCCCGTGCCCTTGTTGTATGTTTGAATGTGCGCCTTGGCTGAGCTAGGATACACAAATCTGGTGTGGACAGCTCAGAAACCAGAGAGAATTGCCCCTCTTTGTGCCCAAGCTGAAATACGAGAGTGCTTGCTGAATAAAGGGGGTCTTATAAGGGGGCGAGGGCACTCCTTAGGGGGCCAGTCAGCCGGGCGTGACAAGCCGGTACCGCTGTAATGAGATAACAGGCCACTGGAGTACGCGTTGATTCATTCCTCCTTTCTTTCCTTTCTCTACATCCATTATCCCTTCGCTGTTTTCTTATCCAGCCATTGCTCCATTTTTTTTTTTTTTTTAAAGCAGGCCATCCTGCTCAGCAGGCTGGTAAAGCCTGCTGAGCCTGTGAGGGACAGATAGAGGGATAGAGAGGAAGGGGTAAACACACTGGCTGGGATACAGATAGAGTGAAGGAGAAAGAAAAGGGCACAGGGCTGTGAAAATAAAAGCTTGGAAAGGTGTGTGTCTGTGTGTGCGCTCATGAAAACATGTATTCGTCTTTATGTTAACAGGAGCAAGGAAATCTTGAATTTTAACATGGCCACAGTGAAAACTTAAGCAATAGAAGACGGGGAGTAATCAAGAGATAGAGAGACAGGGTGTATCTAGTCACTGCCTCCAGATTGGGTGGGTAAAGCCTTCCTCCACTCCTCAGCCATCTGAAAATTACCCCTGCACCTGCCCTGCAGCCCGGTTCCCCCTCCTCTCTCCCTCCCACAAACCCCTCCTGTCTTGGACACATTGACTTATACAGTGTTGACAGTGGCAACACTCAGTGGGAGGTTGCAAGATACGGGAAATCCTGGCTGGAATATATGACTTTTAGCCTGGCAAACTGTCCCCTGACAAAAGCCTCACTGCACTCCCTCTTTCCATAACCTGCGCTAATTCATTACTGCCTTTGACCTCCATATGTCAGCCAGACCATTGGATTCCAACTTATCTTTCTCACCTCTTCACACTTCAACAATGAATCATTTGTAATAAAAAAAAATTTACAAAAAGGTCTTGCTCTTAAATCAGCGTTTTCTTATCCCGTTTAGGTAAATTTATAGTTGTGATACATGTCCAGTCAGAGCCATGATTTCATCTGAACGACATGAGCTGTGTGCCTGCCTGGCTATCAACGCTTGCTGTCCCAAAACAGCGTATAAGCCGGAGATTTAGAACGGTCTGTCTAGCCCTAAATCTGTAGTCTCCTGCCTGGAATACCTCACACACACCAGACACACACACACAGACAAAGAAACACACATGCACTACCTTTTGATGCTCTACCTCCCACCCCATGCTCTTTCTCCCCTACCAAAGACTCTCCCCCTGTTCTTTTTGCCTATTATGGCGGATTAACTTATAATGCTTGGATGAACTTCAGTAAGTGGGGGGTACAAAGTCACACATCAATACACACACAATCGCTGGCCGGCTGGCTGGCAGATATGGTCACAGGCCCACTGGCACAGACACATGGGGCCTTCTGGAGAACAGCAAGACTCATGCTGACATACACACATATTCATGCGCACACACACACACACACACACACACACACACACACACACACACACACNACACACACACACACACACACACACACACACACACACACACACACACACACACACACATTTTCACAAACACACAGAAGGGAATGAATCACCTCAATAATTGTGGCCCAACCATTCCTGAGCCCACTCCCCAGAGGCCTAAATGACAAGGGGGCAAACATGGACTTGCTCTCCCAAAGCAGCCCCTATCAATCTGTCACTCAGTGTTATATGAGCTAAGGTTTCCAGTGTTGCATAACGCCGAAATCCTGCAACCGGTGGCCT
This sequence comes from Rachycentron canadum, assembly GCA_038496675.1. Classification (NCBI taxonomy): domain Eukaryota; kingdom Metazoa; phylum Chordata; class Actinopteri; order Carangiformes; family Rachycentridae; genus Rachycentron; species Rachycentron canadum. The sequence goes on from CM076653.1 coordinate 4,949,197, forward strand.
ATATGTGTGCTCAACATTTATAGTACATAATATGTGCATCTGTACTAATTTGTAGTTTGGTCAGTGAATGTATTATATTCTTAAATTAAAAAAGTATTCTTGCATTGAAGAATGCACACATTTGTATGCTTGCAGAAAAAGACAACTAAAACTGTGTGCCCCAGAAGAGTTGTAAAAAAAAAAAAAAAAAAAAGGTTCCCTGGCTTTTATCTCCTTGTGGCTAAATGGATCTTTTTCTGGCCTAATACCATAATAATTACACATGGCTGCAGGGGGTGCACTTTTGATGCTACGCTGGCAGGAGGACAGAAATTAAAAGTGAGGAAATGACTGTGGGAATTAAGGCAGCGATAGACAAAGAGGCTGACGCTGCATGTTAGTGGTGAACACCTTGAACTCAACTGATGCTTGTCACATTGATTCTTTCCACTGGTTTCTGAATACTTTGGAGCCTCTACAGTTTAAAGTTAAAACTCATCTAACCATTTTATCCCTTTACCTTAATGTCACTTTGTTCTTTTTCCCACCAAAACTTACAAAATTCAGTTAGGAGAGCATCTAGGGAAGCTCTAGAGTTGCTTTGAAGTTATTGCTCTTGTAAAGAGATTTACAAAAAAACACTGGTTGGATAGATTCTTTACAAATACATGGAGTTGCCTTCACTATTACCTTAGAAATTGTGTTTCCAAATGAAGATAAATTGTACCATCACAATTTTTAGACATCTGAAATGAACTTATAATTCAGCATGTTTGCACTGTTCACGCCTTAGCTGCGATGGAAAAGGCAATGGCATCTCAGGAGCGTAGAACGGGAGCCATTTACCAACATGTCTGGGTGTGTGGGTCAAAGGGTCAGCACAGTCCTGGGCACAGGCATACCAAACACCTTGGGGTGCCCTGGGTTGCCATGTACAACATATACATGTCAAAACTATGTACATAAATACAAGCATACATATTTTAACATATAGGTGCACTTACAAGGGTGGAGGGAGTGGCACACATCTGGGTGATACGTGTCCCAGGGTTTTATATAGTGTAGTTCTGTGCTTGACACTGACATAGTTTGAAGTTGCAAGCGTGTGACCAGTAATTGTGAAAATGTGGGTCTGTGTGACAGAATCCCACCGAGACCCAACAAGAACAGGCTATTATTAGACAAAAGTATGCTAGAGGGAGAGGGAGAGAGAGAGGGAGCGTTCAGAAAAAAAAAGGGATTTGGCAAAGTTTTTCTACAAGCAAACTGATGTTGCACCAAAGTCAAATTACTTTCCTTGCCTCGGACTTGAGCACGCAGAGCAGCATGAGAGGTGCAGGATGAGCTCAGCACCCAGAGCCAAGCCCTTAAATCGATGCACCACAGCTGTACAGAGGACTGTGTGATCAAGACTACATCCATCAATTACAGGGCTCTTTTTAGTGGGCACCTGTTAAAGGGCTCCATGAAGGGCAGGCAGACAGCAAAGCACAACTGTCTCTGATACCACGGATCAGGGAGGGGGCAACAATAAATCAGTTCTGGGCAAAGTTGTGTAAAAAGATGAAAGTGGTACGAGAAAGGTAGAACAGTACAAACTCAGAAGGACACTGTTTTTATTTGGTAAAAATAAATAAAAAACTTATTTGATATTCAATAAAGGGCTCCATAAGTGATGAGATACACATTGCGATGCATTGAGGACAGGACAGTCAGAGAGAGATAAGCACAGACACGGGGGAGTCAGCCAGCACCCCAGCCCCGCCCTTTACCTCCTCCTGCTTCAAATCACCAAAGGCTGCCAGCACAGGCAAGGACTCGGAAACAATGTTCTCAAAAATTTTTATAATACATTCCTGTAAGTTTGACACACAAAAGTGCCCACAATGGAGGCACTGAAAGACAAACTATGGCATTAACAAGTAACCTTGTTTACATATTATATATGAGTATAGAGTATTAGGTAATTCAATATTATAGTGAGGTGTAAAGAGGGAAAAAAAACAGTAAAGTAGGCTACAGCATTATCCCACTAGCAGCGAGTTAAATCCCAGTGGGGCTGTTAAGCATTGGAGGTAAACACCAGGTCCACTGGGGTCAGTAATAAACTTGTAAGTACCAACAACTCCTTCAGTGAATGTACCCTAATGTACCCACAAGCTGCATCTCTTCATAGATCATATAAGGCCAAAGTCAAGTTGCATTTAAATTGGCTTAGTGTGTCTGGCAGCAGTGGAGGTGCTGAGGGTGAGGCGCACTGCCAAATAAGAGACGCAAATCCCGCAGATCAGACATCAAAGCGCTGGAAACTGCACCACAGCAGCCAGACATGGCAGATTGAGTGAGACTGGATGAGCCCGGCAACATGGTCTTCAAAATAAAAGCTCACTATTTATCACTGTACTGGTAAAATAAAGGACTCAGCCGACCAAAACTTATTTTGGTAGATTTCTCGTTAAAATGACACATTATCTGAACATGAACATTACAGCCACTCATTCCGTGTTTTATTGTGGCGGTTCAATATGTTTTCTTGGCTGGCTGTGCGGCTGTTGGGTGTTCGTCTGTGTTGGCTTGGCAGGAGGACGGGGGCACAGTGCCGCAGTCCTGTGCGCTGTTTATAAGAAGTGCACCCAAGTGCGGAGCTGACACTTACCGCACAACTAACCTACAAAGAGCCGCCATTAACCCTTTAAACATCCCCGCAGTGTTGAAACCCCGCAAGTCGGAGCTGCACAAACTGGCGGCTATTACAAAGCCTTTTTTTTTTAACCTGATCGTGGGATTAAAAAGCTATCCGCACGTTACGGTCCGTGCAGCCGTTAACAGGTTGATCAACATCTTTCCACCAATTTATAGCAAACATGACAAAACAAAAGTAGAAAATGTTTGACTGGACTCAACGAGCCGCGTCTGGCTGCGGCTTGGACAGACAGGTTTGAGAGAGAGAGAGAGAGAGAGAGAGAGAGAGAGAGGGGGGAAAGTATTAAATGTGCAGCCCAAAGCTACGGAAAAAAACTGACCGGAACCGTGTCAAAAGCGCCACAAAGTTAGTCAGAAAGAGGTTTAGTGTTAGAAATGGAGCGGGGAGCATCAAAGTGACCTACCCAGTACAGCCCACAGCAAGGTGCACAGGAGCGGCGTGCGTCCAAACGTTATCCCGTCCATGGCCGGTTTTCTAACTTTTTCAGGGAAAGGTATTCACTTTGTTTTTGGTTGTAGACAGTGGAAATCTGGTAGCAGTAAGTCTTCTTTCTTCTTACAGAGCACCAAAGCTTTCTGGACTCCTCTCTCTCTCTCTCTCTCCCTCTCTCTCTCTCTCTCTCTCTCTCTCTCTCTCTGCTAAAGGAGTGCCTCACTCCCTCACACACACACATGCACCGAAATCTGATGCTGGTGGCAGTCCTCTTGGTTGATATATTTGCACAAAAGGTGACCCCCCCCCCCCCCACTACCCCTCCTCCTCCTAAT